>CM076582.1:1556051701-1556412613 GCA_034641835.2 Pinus albicaulis
CTTCCACACAGCAATTAGAGATGGATTTGTGCAGTGGAAGTAGTCATATTATGTTCCCATCTATTATTCACATGGGAATGAGCCATGAGACATCATTATCTTGTGGTATACCACTTGGTAGACCACCTGATTCAGATTTGATGGGAGATGTTTCATGCATTGATGCTCCTTTCATAGATCCAAGGAGGGAGGGAGCATTAGAAGACCATGCTTCAGCGCTGAGAGTATGGGGAAAGTAAAAGGAGAGGGAAATCATTTTTCCCTTAAATTCACTATCCATTCTGTCATCCCATACTGCGTTGAGAGAAGATGCTGCAAGAATTAAGAATGACACCATCATGAAGCAAGGGAGGCAATCCTTGAATCTAAAGACAAGCTTGTTTGGGGGGTCCTCTTCCATACATGATGAGAGATGGTGGAAACACATGCATACTTTGGCAAAACCAAGGAGGTTTTGGATAGATGGCAGCCTTCCATGGGAGGCTAAATTCCAAGGACTTCCCTCTTCTTTTGAGCATGTGCATGAGAAAGGAAAGCAACAAGGGAGGATTGGCAACCTTCCACCTTATAACTTTGACATGGGAGATGTCAAGGAGAAGTACCAAAACATGGCAGACACTTCAGATGACACACTATCATCGCTGTCATTATTGGGCATACTAGATCCTTATTGGAAATCCCAACTGTTGGTGGAATATTCCAAGGATCTTCATACTTGCATGATTCTTGATGATTGTTTGCATGAAGGGAGCTATTCAACCCTTGATGGAGTCATCTATAATCATGGTAGGATCTTCTTGTTTAGAGCCTCCAAGCTCAAGGGGAAGCTTCTACAAAAGGCTTATGAAGAGTTCCATCTTAGCCACACCTATTCTATGAAGCTCAACAATATCATATTGAGGAGCTATTACTGGGAGGGCTTTGAAAGGGAAATTTATCAACATTGTCAGAGATGCATGGATTTTGTGGAGTTGGAGTAGCAATATGGCTCTAAGGGAAAGTTAAATCAACACTCTCTTCCTTCCCTTGAAGAGGAGAGTAGATCTATGCACCACTCCATTGATAGGAGGATAATTGTTGGTGAAGAGCCTGCTCTTAGTACATGTATTTTATATTCTGATTTCATGCATTCTTACACCATTTTTATGCATGCCATGACTCCAAAAGGGCATGACATATCATGTAGAACTCATGGAATTTGTTGGGCCACCAAAATTTCTGAACTTGGCCACTCCCTTATTGTGCAAAGGGAGATTATTTTTCATGATGGGTGCTTTTCAAAGGCAGCAAACATATCTCACATCTTCAGCCATAGTGAGGTAATTTGTGTAGAAATTAAGTGGTGGGGAAACCACTTACCAAACCTTGATCTGATGCAGGCAGGAGATGCCCTGCGTTGGTACCATATGTGGGATTATGACCCACCTCATCATGCTCCAATTTTTGTTTGTGTATATGTACTTTTATTTCCATACATTGATGATGTCATTGTACTACTCATGGGGATGTATGGAGGGAGGATTGGGAGCATATGTGTACCTCATGGGATGGAGACTCTCTATGTACCTTATAATACATGTTTCAGAGAGAGTATTGGTTCAACCATATTTTTTTCTCACGATTTATTGACGCCATGTGGGATGGATTTGGCACATCTCATATTGACTTTGGAGGAACAATTCATGGAGGGTTGGATTGGTGAGCATTTAGCTTATTATGAGAGCTTGATCTTTGATGATGTCACCAATGGAGGAGAAGTGTTGCAGCACTCACCCTATCAGTTGCTTGAGGACAAGCAAAATTTTGAAGGGAGGACTGTAATATTCCTACTTAGCTCCAGCTAAGAGGAATATGCATTTTTGTTTTATTCTCTGTTTCATGAATAAATGAATAAAGGAGGACATGTAAAAATCCTGAAAACAATGAATAAATCAATGCCTATGTAAACAGGGACATATCTAGGCCATGTAAGTAAAATCTTGCAGGTGTGAATGGATTTGAATCATGAGACTGGGTCAACATTGACCAAATCAACAGCGCAGTCTAGGTGCAATGGACCCTATGGATACACATCGCGGTTTTAGATGGAGGCTCCACATGTGAAAGGAGCTAACTTATTGAGGTGGTTTAGGGTTTGGCAAGGCTTTCATCTTATAAAAGAAGGGGGAGGACAACAGGAAAATGTTGTTGATGATATTATTTTCTGAAGGTATTGTCTATTTAGACACTCCTCATTGGGTTTTCCTGTTTAGGAATCCCACCTCCTTCCTTGAGCAACTCTTGGAGGAGCCTTGTTTGTCTAGTCCACTATATGGCATTTGGCCAAGCCACATATTTCATCTACAACGTAGTCCTGTTTAGGAGTGGGTTGTCCATGTGAGCTGTAGCAAGTGGAGAGTAGATATTTTTAGATCTATGCAGTTCTAGCACTCCTTTTCACTAGGAAAGTCATCTATCCCTTTGATAAGTTAGTTCTAGACACTTTGGGCTTCAGATCCATAAATTGGCAGCAAGCCAAAGCATTCTCAAAGCCTACAGCACAGACCCTCTTCCATGACTGCGTTATTTTCAAGGGAAAAGTTGCTGGGAGACTTGGCATCATTTTAGAGGAGAGATCTCTAGTGATTGGATCCTTCCTTTCACTGTGGTGATCCATGGATTGGCCAACCAATCCATGTTAGTTCAGATCTAATCTGCTATATATGTTATGATTCAGAATTTTCTGAATACTTCTGCAGATCTGTGACTTAGATCTCAGATCTACTCATTGTTGTTCATGTTTTGCTGAGATCCCCAAGGGGAGTGTATAAAGGAGCTTATCTTGTATACAGATCTGAAATAGATCTATCATTTTGTGTACAGATATGCTCTAGGTTTGGGTTGTAATATACTGCATGCTTCAGCAATGAAAATAACACTATCAATATTATTCTTCCATTTCATGTTTTTGTAGCAGCTCATTTTGAGGCTTTTGTCATGTATATTCTTTCTATACACTGTATAAGCTGCATTGTAGATCCATTTTGTTGTTGTATAGCTGAAAGATGGACCTCCTTGTTGGTCTCATGCTTATAAATTGATAAACTGCATTATTTCTGAAGCAGTCCTTGCATATAGTTGTAGCCCCTCTCTTTGGGTGTTTTTCAGCTAGACTAGGTTGTGGGAGATCTGTTTAACCCACCTAGTTTGATTTGCTTTTGCTCTCCTTTTGTATTTAGATCTTAGATAAGCTTATCTGAGGGATCCAGGAGCTGTAAATTCATTTCAGTGCACTGAATTCTTAGGAGTGCGTTATTTCAACAAGCTCCATTTTGGGATATTACACAGAATCTTGTCAGTCCTTGAAGAATATGGAATCAGAGATCATGCCGAGAACGTCCTAGATGTTCCAACTGATTATGCTCTTATAGAAAAGTTTAATGAAAATCAGACATAGGTTAAATGCTTGATCATGGATGGATTGAAATATCACGTTGTTCCACATATTTCCGAGAATAAGACGAAAAACGAGGTGTGGACGACATTAACCACATTATATCAAGGTAGCTTCGTCCAGAGGAAGATGCTTCTGGATAATCAGAAGTAGTTGTTCTAGATGCACAAGTGATAGGAGATTAATCCTTTCCTCTTTAGATTGTAGACTATCTCGGACCTGTTGGTTGCCATGGGGGAAACTCCTAATGATGGAATCATGGTGAGGACTAACCTGAATGCAGTCATCGATGATTGGGAGACCTTTGTCCAAAGTGTATTGGGAAGATCACGACTTCCAAACTGGGGGGACTTGTTGGAAATCCTTTAACAGGAGGAGATTATGAGAATTACCAAGAGGGAAAGCAACAACGGAGGAGTCAAGATTAAGAAAGAGGAGGATGAAGATGCAGCCCTAGCATCTAAGGGACAAAGGCAACAATAGAAGAAGAAGAAGGACCTATCCAAGGTCCAGTGCTTCAAATGTGGCGACCTGGGACACTTCACCAATACTTGTCCTTTAATAAAGAAAGACAAGGAAGATTCGGATTCCAAGGCAGTAACAACGAAAGGGGATGACGACAGTGATGATGATGTGGACATGAGTTCTCATGTACCTCGAGAGAAGAGGTGGGGCGACATAGATCTGTAGAGTGAGCTACAGATGGAGACAGTAGGATCCTTGAGCTGCCCAAACTCTTGGATCACATACGAGCTACGAGAGTCGTTAAAGACAGTAGCAGGATGACTAGAGTCAGTGGATGTAGAGGATCATGGAGAGGCACAAGGCAGTGTTAGAACACTGAAGATTGCAGCAAAGCAATGTAGTGGAAACGACAACGTGGAAGCAATAGCGCAGAGGTTGATGGGACTTCAACATCGCATAGGGGTAGTGCTTACACGTTGTAGAGAAGAAGCAACGTAGAGGCTCTAGAGAGGCAACAACAAAGGGTGCTTCAGTGATGATATGTAGCCATACTGACTTGTCTGCCAGTTGTTGGGTGATGTCCTTCAGTTGCTTACTTCTTAGCAACAAAGTTTCAGTGCAACAGTTAACAGTGGTAATGTTATAGGCATCATTATGCAGTAATTTGAGAGGGAGCTACAGTATAGATGTGGCAGTGACTGTCGCAGAGTCATGGGAAACCATACAGAAAGCAGCGACGCAATGGATGGAGGGAAGCATGCCAAGAATCAACAGCACAGGGGACCGATGCTTTGGATCAAGGTGATACTTCAATGGTGAAGTATTGTTAGAGAACATTCCTTGCTAAGAGGGAGTGTTGAGATTTTGGGTAGCACCAGATGTGATCTATATCCTAAAATTTCTGGAGGGGCTAGGACATATGAGATCTCCAAGACCCGGAAATCATTTGGAGAAATTCCACCCAGTGTGAAAGTTACTCCAATAATTAATTTTTTTAATGGAGACCCTAAGTCTAACTTAGGGAAATTAAATAATTAAAGGGAATTAATTAAAACATGTGGGCGAGAATGTTCTAAGTGACGTGGATCAATTATTTTCTAATATTAGCCATTGATTATAGATTAAATCATGGTAGTTGGATGTTCACTGAGAAAAGTATTAAAGGAAGGCTTAAGGTCTATTGGAGAACACACACAGAGCAGTAGCACTTGAGCTAAGTCGAAATTTTGGGGCATGGTTTGCTGAGAATTTTTTATTGAGCTTGTAGTGCTTGTGAGGGGCAGATCAACAGGGATTATTCTGATCTGAGGCCAAGAATACTAAGGCAGAGAGGCTGATCTGTACGAGGCAACATAAAGACCAGCAGGAGGGACGCAGCACATCCAAGTCGACGCAGAGGCAGTGCAAAGGCTGACACAGGGCCTTCAAGGTGACGCAGAGGCAACACTGAGCCTAGAGGGGTGATGCAATGGCTACGCTAGGTAAGAGAAGTTGACGCAGAGGCTGGAGGAGATGTGATGGGGTTCTAATGGGCTAGAAAGGGATCATATTTAGTATTTTTCCAGAAGAGTGATTCCTCGGCTTAATCAACCATATTTTATATCTTCGAGTGATAAGGGTACATCTACCATGAATTCTCTATTGGGAAAACCATTATTGGTGCCCTTGATTGTATTCAGACATTCTGCTTAATAAAAAAACCCTCAAAAAGTTGTTGCATTGGTTTTCCCACATTGTCCAAAAAATATTGTGTCCTTTGTCATGTGTGTGTTATGCTTCAATAAATTATTTGTATGTATGTGTAGGCTGAAGTTGTGTTTACTTTGAAATTTTATTGAATATTTCATAAAATAACTTGTTAATTAAATCAAACAAGTAGGAGAAGTTAATCAAGATATTGTAGTAGGGTTTCTATATTCAAAAATTTTCACAACAACCCTTATAGAAAAAAAGAAATAAATCAATAAAAAAAACTAAAAAAACTAAAAAACAAAAATTAAATTTAATCATAATCCAATAATAATAATAATAATAATAAGTAAAAAAATAAATAAAATTTAACTGAAACATTGAAAAAAGAAAAAAAAAATCAAATATAAAAGAATTGTATAAAAAAACAAAGAAAAAACCAAATTAAAAAAACATAAAAAAATTTAAAAACAATGAAAAATAACCAATAAAATGATGGAAATTCAAGCATTAAAAAAAAAAAAACATAGAAATAAAAGAAATATTTTAAATAAAATAAAATTATATATATATATATATATATATATATATATATATATATATATATATATATATATATATATATATATATATATATATATTCGTTGTCACAAGGCAAGAGCCACGCAACGAGCCACAGGCACCGTGGCCTGCGGCCCCATGGCAGTTGGGTGGGAGTGGCAGGTCGATTCCTAGAATCATCCTCTGTCGTGCTCGGGGTGAGAGGGTGATTCTAAGAATCACCCTTCGTCGTGCTAAGGGCCAAAGGGTGATTCCGGAATCACCCTCAACTATGCTAATGTTGAATCCCATAATCACCCTCTATCGTGTCGGGGCTAGAGGGTGATTCTAAGAATCATGTTCTGCCGCGTTGGTGGCAAGAGGACACCGTGGTTTATTCTTGGAATCACCCTCCACCATGTTGGGGGCTAGAATCACCCTCTGCCATGTTTGGGATATAGGGTGATTCTTTGAAGCACCCTCTACCATGTTGGGGGTGAGAGGGCGATTCCGAGAATCACCCTTTTCCATGCTAAGGACCAGAGGGTGATTTCGAGAATCACCATCTACTGTGATGGGGCCAGATGGTGATTATCATAATCATCCTCCACCGTATTGGGCTAGAGGGTTATTCTCAAAGTTATCCTCTACCATGCTGGGCTAGAGGGTGATTCCTAGAATCACCCTCTGTCGTGTTGGTGGCGAGAGGGCACCGTGGGTAATTCTCGGAATCACCTTCCACTATGGGAGAGGGCACCATGGATAACTCTCATAATCACCTTCCGTCAAAATCACATGGGGATAACACCCGACCAGGGCCACACTAACCCTTAACATGACTGAATTTTTTCCAACAGAGTTTCGAACCTGTGACCTTCACATCATGGAGTGACTTAACAATACATCCCATCATTGTTTATTCTACGCCCTGTGGGAGTTTTTTTATGTTTTAATTTTCATCGTTATGGGTTATTTTTAAAATTTAAATTTTTGTTTTCTTATAAAAAAAAATTATATTTTCATTTTTTCTTTTTTAATTTAAATGGTTAGGTAACAATTATTTTAAAAAAATGCATACTTAAGACAAAAAAATTCAAAGTGTCAAAAATATGCCCTGAAAATAAAAAGGTTAGGTTGATGCTTTTCAAAATCCACATGAAAATCAACATCATTTAAAAATATATATCCATACTTAATATATAAAAAAATTTAAAGTGTCAAAATAAGCCCAAAAACAAAAGGGTTGATTTTTCATCAACACTTTTTAAAATTGGCATGAAAGTAACTAACATTTTAAAAAAAAAGTGTACAAAGGAAATTTAAAGTATAAAAAATACTCCAAAAAAATTGTGTATTCTTAATCAACACTTTTCAAAATCGAATGATTTTTTGCTACCTCTAAAAAGTGAGAACTTAGTTCAGTTCCCGTTTGATTGGTTATTGTGTTGAAAGCTCCAAAATGGCTAAATATGGGATCAATGAGACAAGAAAGAATAAACAAGCCCTTAAAAGATGATCTTACACCGAAATAACATCAACACACACCAAAAAACTCAAGATCCATATGCATACCTTGAATAAGTAGCAAAGCGACACTTGTTTCAAAGTGTGACAATTGAAATGTCACTTTGTGACACTTAGAATACAAGTTATGACATGAGTGTTGACTATAACTAGAAAGTTCATTAAGTTGTGGGAGAGTGTCTATAACATATCTTTATGATATATAAGATAAAATAATGCATATGAGTGTGCTAGAACTGCCTATACTGATGCGCTAAAGTGCGACACATACAAAAGTGCAATCAATAAAAGTGACACTTGTGATAGTAAGAAAAAGTAAAAATGACACTTGCAAAAGCTAGATAGAGTGGAAGAAACACATGTTAGAGTGAAGAAAAATCAAAAGAGACCCTTGTTAAAGTGAAAGCAACCAAAACCGACTGTTAAAAAAGCAAAAGCTACACTTATGAAAGCAAAATTGCGCAAAAGTGACAGTTGAGAAAACTCACTAGAATGATGATACAATTGCAACTAATAGTGAGAGGATGACGGAATCCCAAGATTACATGCTCATTGTAAACTAAGATTGCACACTAATTTTCAACTATAATTTCACAATCACTGTCTTTATGAATTTCACAGTTGTTGTCAACAAGGGTTGCACAGCGACTATCATCAGGAGTTGCACAATTTCTAACATTGGACATTGCTCAGTCATTATATCTAGAGATTGCACAGGCATTGCTTCTAGAAATTGCGCAGTCTCCACTCTCAAGGATTTCACAATGTACGTCTTTAAGGGTAAACACTGACCACTGAGCTTGCGAGAAGAGGGTGCACTTGAGAATGCATCAAAATCTAATCATGTGTAAGCAAGTAACTTCCATGACTAGAACCTCAGAAGGAGACTTAGGCACTTAGAAAATCATCAACCAATCATGAATCAACTAAGAACAATAAGGGAAAGAAATATCATAGGATCACAAATAGGCTCCAAAATTCAATGTGAGAAAACATTTAGAGGGTGTTTTCACAACGACAATAGTACCCAAGCAATGGGTTTTGTACCCAAAGTTGTGGGTGTGAAACCAACTGAAGAAAAATATATTTTATCCATGGATGCATGAGGGGCACCTCTTATGGGATAAGGGGCACCTAGGGCATCATGATGTGGTTAAATCAAATGGAAGGAATATCATTTCTTATGATAGTTTGGGTTTTGTCTAGAAATTTCTAGTCAACTTGGGCTTAAGTGATGCCCCGTAAGGGCTAGACATTACCCTCATATAACACTATAAGAAGAGGTGAGACAAGATAATTTGGACATATCCTAAGAATCACGTCCTCATGTGATATCTTCCCTAAAGAGAAGTGCGAATATCTCAAGAGGTAATAGACTTAAAGGAGGGTCAAAATATGAGCTTGTGATGGTTTATATTTTGTGGATGGCCAAGTTATCCTAGAAGGAGGATGCCTTCCTTAGTTGGTATTCTACCCTTGTGAAGGTTTGTTGAGAAGTCATCTTCTATTGGATTTATGCCCTAGATCAGGGTTGCTTTTTCTCATGAAGAATCAACCGAAGTTTTTCCTAGATACTACTGAATCTCACTCTATTTTTTGTGCTTGTTGAGAGGGTTGAGACCTTAAGGAGGATTGAAAATGGTTGGTATAATGATGTGATAAGGGGACATGATCTTGAGCACTCCTATGCATGGTTCCTATTCATTGGTTAATCCTATAAAATGGGATGAAAACCTTTAGAAGTTAGAAAAGAGTTGTGCATGAAGAGACAAGTGTAAGGGTTATCATGGCGTGAAGGAGCATGGGAAGATTTTTGGAGGAAAATGTATTGAAGTGGAACTATGTGAGGCATGTCTAATAATTTTTGGACAAAATCTTTAAAAAAACCCTAGTGATTGTGATTTGAAGCATCGAATAACTTATGAGTGGACTTCCAAGTGTGCCCTAAGAGCTAATTTCTTGTAGTATTCAAGATAAAATTAGTGAGTTGTTTGTTGATGCCTATGATCAACCTCTTTGGTGAAGAAAGGGACTATGTGTTGGCAGATTTGATGAAGCCCTAGTTCATTCTTCTTATGAGGAGTTAAGGGGCTATTCTTGGGTTGCCTAGTAAGCCCTGAGTTTTGTGGAATTTGAAGATGTGTGGGTTGTACATTGAAGCCCTAGATCAATCCTCATAAGGTGCATTTAGGGACTGATTAAGTGTTTTTTTTTTATTCCCTAAGTACATTGAATTCTTGAGGTTGTTCATTGTTTTGTGGGTAGATTGGTAGATGACTTAAGGACAATGTAGAAATGGACATTCATTGCTAAGTGGGTTGTGTATTGAAGTCCCTAAGAACTGATCTTTTGGAGAAGTAGAAGATAGTTCGTGGGTAGATTAGTTGTGTGCCCTAGTTCAATGATTTGGGGTTGGAAGATCGTTGATAAGTGGACAATTTGCAAGACCCTGAGAGTTGGAAATCTTGAAGGAATGGGAGAGAAAATAGAGGGTAGACTTTTATGATTCTATGACCAGTCATCCTTGGAGTAGCGAGAGTGATTGATAGAGGTAGTTTTAGTAGCTGAAAATGCAAGCATATTTGAAGCAAAAAAACTACTTGTGAGCAGCAAAAGAGGTGGTAAAGCACCTACTAGAATTTTTCAAAGTATGTGGACTTAAAGGAGTGAGTTGAGTGTCCCTTCAGCAAGTAAGTCAAATGTAATTTATTCAGGGAAATATTGGTAGTCATAAGTTGTTGACTCAAAGCCCTAGTTGTCCCTGTATTAGGGTTGATTGTAAGGACTGTGATCCCTGGTATGGGAGCCATATGTTTTTTGTATTAAATTTTGTAATATAGAATTTTTTGGGTTAAAAACTGTCTTGTTCATTGAGATAATTCAATTTTGTACATTTTCCACTATGTAAGTGATAGTGTTGTGGTATTTCAATGTTTTTATGATCATGATTTTAGACACAGACCTGTAGCTAAAGTGCCGGGGAAAAATCAACATGATATCATAGAAAATTTGAAGGGAAAATGGATCATAGTGTGCACAATGAAGCAACTCAGAGGGAGCTGAGAAATTTCCTAGAGAATAGAGCATTGGGTTCAACTAAGCACATGGAAATGTGGTCTCACTAGTTAGGTGGCAAGATGGGCTAGTAATTCTAGTGGATCAATGAAGAACCTAGTGGACAATAGTTTTTTGTGTGGTATTTTGCACATCATGGACTTTTGATGACTTGCCATGGATCATTAGGACTAATCAAGGTGTGCTTTGGCATGGACGAGTTAGCTTTGTGTGAAGGAAAAGATGATGGCATGATAGTATCTTCATTGGATCGTGAAGTTGCACATCCAATATTGGAGCCATGTGCACATGAGGTGTACGACCCAGGAGGATGAGATTTCTTGTTGAGTTGTGGTGGTATAAATGAGGCCAAGTATTTGATTGCAACTCAGAGTAACCTTGGAATGACTGAAGATCAATAAAAATGTGAGTTAGTGGAGGTTGTGTAGACTCAGAGGGAGTTTAGCTTAAAAGGAATATGCCCTATGGAAGTTTGAATCTTAATATTCTGAAGCGATTGAGGCAAAGAAACTATCGATACGAGTATAGTTCACTCTATAGGGTGTGTTCTAGTAGTCAATCCCATATATTTGGCTAGTGTTTTCGTTGATGACAAGATACTTTCTAGTGGTGGGAGTACCTATATTGATAAGAGGGAGTGTTTATTTATGTAGCTTGGGAGGTACTCCCACAACTTTAGGGTACTAGGTTTTGGACAAGCTAGCCCACAAAAGTGGTTTGTGGGAAGTGTACCCAAGAAGTGGGTTTTGTACCCAAAGTTGTGTGTGCAAAACCAAGTGACGAAAAATGATATTTATTCATGGATGCATGAGGGGAACCCTTTATTGGGTAAGGCGAACCTAGGTCATCATGATGTGGCTAAAACAAATGGAAGGAATCTCATTTCTTGTGATAGTTGGGTGTTTTATAGAAATTTCAAGTTGGCTTACGCTTAAGTGATGACCCTTGAGGGCTAGGCGTTACCCTCATAGAACACCATAAGAAGAGGTGAGAAAATATCATCTGGACACATCCTAAGAAGCACATCCTCATGTGATATATGCCCTAAAGAGAAGTGTGAGCACCTCAGGAGGTTGCACACTTGAAGGAGGGTCTAAATCTGAGATTGTGATGGTTTATCTTATGTGGATGGACAAGTTATCCCAGAAGGAGGACGTCTTCCTCAGCTAGTATTCTAACCTTGTGCAAGTTTTTTGGGAGGTAATATTCTATGTGATTTATGCTCTAGATCAGGGCTACTTCTATGCACGAAGAATCAATTGAATTATGTCCTATATACTGTTGAAAATAGCTATGTTTTTATGCTTGTTGAGAGAGTCAATACCCTAAGGAGGAGTGAAAATGGTTGGGCTAACAATGTGATAATGGGCCATAGTCTTGAGCACTCCTGCACATGGTTCTTTTTCATTGGATAATCCTCAAAAGTGGGTTGAAAACATTCAAAAGTGAGAACGAAAGTGAAAATGAAGGGATAGGTGTTAGGGTTGTCATGGCGTGAAGGAAAATGGGAAGATTCATGGAGGAAAATGTGTTGAACTGGAACTGTGTGAGTTATGCCCAATATGGTTTTGGAAAGTGTGTTAAAATAATCTCTAGTGATTGTGATTTAAGGCATAAAATCACTTCTAAGTGGGTTTCCAAGTGTGCCCTAATATTTTGTTTCTTGTAGCAGTGAAGAGACAATTAGTGGGTTGTTTGTTGATGCCTATGATTAGCCTCTTTAGTGAAGACAGGGACTATGTGTTGGAAATTTTGATGAAGCCCTAGTTTAGTCATGTTATGAGGAGTTAAGGGGTTGTGTGCAGGCTTCATAGTAAGCCCTAAGTTCTATGGAATTTTCAGATGTGTGGGTTGTATAGTGAAGCCATAGATCAATCCTCCTAAGGTGCCTTTAAGGACAGAGTAAGTGTTGTTTTTTGGATACCTTAAGTACATTGAAGGATCGAGGTTGTTCACTGTTGTGTGGGTAGATTGGTAGATTCCATAAATACAATGTAGTTGTGGAAATTCAGGTTAAGTGGGTTGAGCATTGAATTCCCTAAGAACTGATCTTTTGGAGCAGTAGAAGACAGTTAGTGGAAATATTAGTTGTGTTCCCTAGCTTGGTGATTTGGGGTTGACAGATTGTTGATAAGTGGGAAGTTTTCAATACCTTAAGAGTTGGAAATATTGGAGGATAAGGAGAGAAAATAAATGGTAGACTTGTATGGGCCTACGATCAGTCATCCCTGGAGAAGCAAGTGTGATTGATAGAGGAAGTTTGAGCATATGTAGATGCAAGTAGATCTGAAGCAACATAACTACTTGTGAGTAACATAAGAAGTGGCAAAGAACCTGCCAAAATTTTTCAAGGTACATTGACCGAAAGGGTTCATTAGAGAACTCCTTTAGAAAGTAATTCAAGTGTACTTTTTTTCGAGAAATATTGGTAGTCATAAGCTATTGAATCCAAGCCCTAGTTGTCGTTGTATCAGTGATGATTGTAAGGGCCAATTCCCTTCTACGGGTTCCCTACATTTTTTCATTAAAGTTTGTAATATAGCAAGTTTTGGGTTAAAAAGTATCTTGTGCACTGAGTTAATTCAGTGTTGTACATTCTTCATTCTGAAAAGTGCTAGTTTTCTGGTATTACAGTGTTTTTATGATCATGATTTTAGACATAGACTTGTATTTGAAGTGCCGAGGAAAAATCAACAAAATGTAGTTTTGGAAAAGAAGAGGTATACTATTTGTGGCATGTAATATCACAGGAAGGAGTGAAGGTAGATTCCAGCAAAATTAATTCAATTATAGAGTGGCCCATAGAAACTAAAATTTCCAAGTTAATGGGATTAAGTTTGATGGGATACTATCATAGGTTTATTCACATTTACATTCACATAATCACCTCCCTGAAAATCATTTCATACAAGAATGGTTTCCAATGGAATGACAAATCAAAAAGATGTTTTGAAACATTAAAGGAAATTATGCCCATCACACTTATATTAGTAACTCAATATTTCTCAAGACCTTTTGTAATCGATTGTGATGCATCAGGTTTCAAAATAGGGGTAGCATTGATATAGGATGTCCATATTATAGCCTTTGAAAGAAACAATATTAATAAAAAGGAATGTCTAAAAACTACATATGACAAGGAATGTCGACCATAATGCATTCCATAGCCAAATGAAAAGAATATCTTCTAGGAAGAAATTTCTTTATGCGAATAGATCATAATAGTCTCCAGTACCTTCTCCAACAAAAAGTACTTTTTACAGAACAAAAAAAGTGGATTAAAAAAATTGGCACCTTTGATATGGATATATTACATAAAATAGGTAAGGAAAATATAGTAGTCAATGCCCTTTCATGAAATGATGGATATTTGTTGCACTTGCAGTATAGTTCCAGAGTGGTTGAATCAAATCAAAATGAATATGCAAAGAATCCAGGAACATGTGCTATAATCAATAATCTCATTCAAAATTATAATTCAAATGGAAAATTGGAATCCAACCAATGAATTTGGTCCCTAGCTGCCAACTCAAAACACACATGCCAAACTGAAAGAGAAAAGTGTCAAACTTCAGCAACACCATCCTGCAAGAAAGAAAAATCAGATGAAAGGGTAATCAGCAAAAGTTTTCAAAAAAGTGAAAAAATACATTAGAAAAATGGTCTTTTAAATTCAAATTCAAATTCACTTGTGCTATTTATGACTAATAGACATTAATTCAAATTCATTTTCCTCCTCCAAATATCAGGCCTGCACTCTAAGAGATCAAATTCTCAAATTTATGAGCAAAACTGGCAAAAGAATCTGAGTTGAGGGCGCAAATCCTGAAATGAGGGCGCAAATATGTTCGGGAGGGCGCAAATAGGTTAAGGAGGGCACAAATGTGTAGTTGATGGCGCAAATACGTAGAGAAGGGTACAACTATCATGTCAAAGGCGCAAATGCATTGTTCATGGCACAAATGACCAGCAAGCTCTGCAAAGTGTCCAAGTGATCAAAAATTGCCTTCAAAGCTCCACCAACTCAGTCATTGACCTTCAACGAACCAGTAAGAGGCACATGCCATGAAAAATCATCTTCTTAATTTTATGTGTTTAAGCTTTGCAAGTTGAAGTTGTAATTTGGTGTTTAAATTGAGGAAAAACCCTAGTATCCCAATACACTTGTGAAAACTTTTAAAATTAACTCCCTTATCCTTTGCATCCCTCCCACAGTTATAAAAGCCCATTCCCAAACCCCTAATTCCCAAAATTCCCTTTTCCTACAAATTTCTCCCAAAACCCTAAGTCCTAGGTGTTACATCTACCTAGGCTCCCAATTCCTAAATCCCTACAATAAATTTACCATATTATTACTCCCTAACCCCTCCCCATTTCACATATCCCTATCAAAAAATCTCCCTCATTTTTTCCTTCCCATCTCCCTTTCCCATTTCCCTTTCCTAATCCCTAGGGTTTTATTGAAAAACAACATGGCAACAGAAGAGGAAAACACATCATTCAGTGAAGGAGAGGAAACAAAGATAAGGAGGCCACATAAAGGAGGAATAGTGCTCAGACTTGAACCTTCCAACACTAGGGAACTCTTAGCTTCTCTATTGACTGTCACATGCTTTAAACATGTTGGTTGTTATGATTTTTGTGAGAAAATTAAGAGGGTTAAACACCACCCCATGCTAACTAGACTTTTCTTATCTGAACTCCATGACAACCAAGTTAAATTAGTTGGGGTCACTTTTACCTTATCCACTGTTTTCATTTCAAATGCTACAGGGATCCCAAATGTTGGGGAGAAATGGTTCAAGAAAGGTAGGTTGAATAAACTGGATTTTGACTTCTTCCTAAAACCAAGACATCAAAATCAAACAAATAGGTTCTTCCCTTTTTCACACCTCTTGGACAGATATGCACCAGTGATGAAGATAATCATGAAATATTTTTCAAGTGAAGGAATATTTTCAAGCCTCTATTCCTATCACATCTGGCTCCCAATGCATTTCACTAGGGTAAGGATGCTTAATATACCGTATTATCTTTTCTGGAGTATAGAGAAAATGGAATGCATTTCCCAGAAAAAGGAATATGAACAAAAAATGAAAATCCTATTTCATCATTCCCTCATAAAAATCATAGTCCTCCACCATCTCAATCAGTTAAACATTGCATGGAGCACCTTCATGACTAATGAAATTTTCAATGAGCCATCCACTCAGCATGCACAAAATGTCCCTTCATCATCTCATCCCATGACTCACTCATCATCATCAGTTCATTCCCTTTCACCTCCATCTCCATCTCATCATGATTTTGGGTCACCTAGCGTGATTGAGGACATTAAGTCTAAATGGGCTAGTATGGTTGAGGTGAAGCCATTGCCAAAAACTTACCAGAGAGGCTATAGGAATGTGTTTGCTTCACTTAGAGTGGAAGGGGCCATGCCTTCTACATCAACATAGTAGGTGGACAAAGGTAAAGAGAAGGTCATTGAGCCAGTCATTCATGATGAGGATGATACTCATGAAATAGAGCATGAATTCCAACTTGTTGACCTAGATGAGGATGACAATGATAAAATTACAAATGTAGCCATCAAAGGTAAGTATGCCAAGATTAGTGAGCTCCAAACTAAATTGACAAGGCTATATATGTCATTAACTTTCTTGAGCAAGAGAATGAACAATTGAAAACCAAACAGGTCATTGATGAGGTTAAGTGTTAAACTGCTCAAAGAGAGGCTTAAAAGGCCAAATTCATGCTAGATGAAACTCTGGATAAGTATGGCTTACTTTATGATGAAGAGGAACATGTACCAAGATAGAGACCTAGAACTAGAGGGTTGAAAAGAGCTCTAGCTCTAGAGAGGCAAAGGGAATTAGTTGAGTTTGTTGATCAACTAACCCTAAATGAGTAGCTTACTATTGTGATCAATGAGAATAGGAAGCCATGGCTTGATAGAGGTAATAAACACTTGGAGAAGCTGCTAGAAAAGGAAAATAAAGATAATGACTTGTTGAGGAGGAAGGTCAAACTCCATGCCCAAAAAGAGAAAATTGCATTGGCCAAGCTCAAAAGTGCCAATGCAAACAATTGAAGAGTTGACCATGGAGGAGAAGAAAAAGTTGGACATTCTTGCTGAGGCTTCTCTCCAAGCTTAGACACGTCATCATAAGCCATTCCAAAAATTTTGAGGCATTTTCTAACTTTTTATCAAAATCTAGAAATCTCTGTGTTTTTTGAGATAGACTTTTCGCAGAAAATTGGGCATTTGCGCAACACCCTAAGCGCTACGCAAATAATTGGGACACTTTTTTAGGAGAAGAAAGGCATCATTGGATTCCTAATAACCAATTCATCTCAGAAAACCATGTTTCCAGACTTGGTTTGCAGTTTTGATAGGTGAAAAAGCTCAAAAAACCATTAAAAAATCACCTTTCTGCCCCTTTTTTGACCTAGGTGTTGCGCAAATACCAGTCTTGGGAGAATGATTTTTTGAAGGAGAAAATGACCTCCATTTTCAAAACTTGAGGCATATTCAGAAAGACGATGGGAAAGGCTTTCCAACAAGCCATCGTGGGCCTAATTTGGACACCTGTAGGTCAGCCAAAAGTGACCCTGAACATAGAGGGCGCAAATGACACTAAGAGGGTGCAAATGCACAATGCAGAGCACAAATGACAAATTTGCTGATTTTTCCAAGTTTCTCCGAAATTTTGACTTTTTCTTCAACAAATCATGTTTCTAATCATGTAATTAAAGATGGTAAATTTAATTATGTTTGATATTAGTTACCTAGCGTAGATTCGTCGAGTAAAAATCATCATTGAGTCATAATGAATCAGTTGAATGTAATGAGGAGTGAGTCACTTGGACCATCCTACACTTCAGTTTGTTGTTTAGTATTTTTTGGATCTCTTCCTCAACTCATGGATTCGACCCCTGAGGATGAGTGAAGCTTGTTTTTATGTCTATTTATTCCATCAATTCACTCTTAGCAAGGGTTGGAATCATTTTTTATGTTTGCTTATTGATCAAGGAACTTTTGTACTCAGTTTGGCCAACTAATAAAGAGGAGTTGCAACTATTTTATTGGATACTTGTGGTATTGATCTCTATCATTGTCTTTTCTTCAGTTTCATATGTTAGAATTTATTGTACTCATGTTCACTTCATTTCTATGGTATGATCTCTTTCAAGTTTGATAATCAGAACTCATGCTTGCACATGCTCTATTTTGGGGGAATTGATCATAGTTTGTCCATTTTCATATGTCTACGAAGAATGCATCTTCCATGCTCTTCCTAGCTTCTCTTCGGTCTCAAAACCATTCCATCACAATCATATTCAAGTGATAATCCTTGTGCCTACCTTTCCCCATTGATCCCTGCAACCCTATCTCATTTTCTCTGACCTAGTTCCCTTGTCCTAATTTCTTCATCCAGTGATAACCCAACCAAAATCAAATCAAAACAACCCCTGCACTCAATATCTAGCTAAAAACCCTAATTTCTCCAACCTTCCTGGCTGTGACCCTTTTGGAGAGAGCCCTATCCGACTTGATTGGGCTAGCTATCAAGTCAAAATCTTGGTCTGTGGTTACCTCTGTTGGGATTCCTTCTTCAGCCTTGGGAATTTGGCAGAGTGATAACATATAGTATATTATGCAGCGCAGGAAAGAGCTAGTTGTAAAGGTAGCAAAATTTTCTTTGATTGCAGGGTATTTATACAAGATGGGGGTTGATGATATTCTGCGAAGATATGTCCCTGAGCACAAAATACAAAACATTTTGGTGGAAGCACATGGCAGAGTTGCGGTAGGGAATTATGCTGGAAAAGGCACTACGCAAAATATTCTGAGGGCCAAAGTATGGTGGCCCATGGTGCATAAGGATTCAAAGGAATATTGTAGCGCTTGTGATGTTTGTCAGAGGACCGAGAAACCATTGTGAAGGGATGAAATGGTGTTGCATCCTCAAGTCACTTTTCAAGAATTTGAGAAATGGGCAATCAATTTTATGGGATCGATTGATCCCCTAGGGAAGAAAACAAGTGTGTGGTACAATATTACTATGACATATTACCTCACTATATGGGTTGAGGCACAACCTGTGAAGAATTGCAGCGCAGACACAACTGCGAAGTTTATTTTTGAAAATATTTTGTCATGGTTTGGTTGCCCAAAGATCTTGATGAGCGACAGAGATACGCAATTCTTGTACAACACTATTGAAGTATTGACCACAGTGTTCTAAATGCATCACTAGAAGAGTATGCCATATCACCCATAGGCAAACGGAATGGTGGAATATTTTAACAAAATTATGGTGATCGCTTTGACTAAGGTGTCCAATCAACACGGATGATTGGGACTTGTGAATTCCTACAATTTTATGGGCCTACAGGACTACTTGAAAGAATTTTACGGGTCAAACTTTGTTCAGATTGGTGTATGGATAGGAAGAAGTGATGTTGATGGAGTACATCGTGCTTAGTCTCATAATCGCAACATTTATAGATATGGCAGACAACACTATTATGGAGAAGAGATTGGAGCAACTGCTCACGCTGGAGGAAGATAGGTTCATTGTTGCATTTCACCAATAGGTGCAAAAGGAGAGGGAAAATCCTAGCATGATAGGCATATTAAGCAGACAACTTTCCAGCAGGGCGACTTAGTTTTTTTATATGACAGTAAATTCGCGAAGTTTCCGGTTAAGCTGTAAATGCACTGGTTGTGTCCATGTATTTTTAAGAATATCTTGGAGCGGGGTGCAGTTCAGCTCGAGAAGCTAAATGGTGAGTTGTTCCTTGGATGTATCAATGGCAGCAAGCTAAAGTTATACAGGGAAGATTCCACCCCTGGGGATTCACATTGAAAATATGGCTGGAGAAGAGTCTTAATGCTCCACGCAATTGAAAGAGATAATGGAACTATAAATTACCCTGCCGAAGTAAGGCTTCGTTACATCAAAAGTACTGTGCGGGATGCAAGATCATTGAAAATTTGGAGGGAACTGTGCTGAAGGAAGCAGGACTGCGCCACAGAGGCGGGTCTAAAACATTTCACCTAGAATATGAGCGTTGGAGCCTAAACAGTTGATTTGATAAGGAATTGGTCATTGAAAGGTGTGGGAGGGATGTATTTAATGAGCATATCTAGGTAGATCTACCACAAAATCTACATTTACGAGGTGCATCTGAAGGATATCATGCAATTTGAATTTTAAAATGTCTATAAATATATCACCCCACTCCACATTCAGACACTTTTTTCACTGAGGATTAGAATTGAGATTTTGTGCCTAAAATCTAGCCGAGTGTTCTGCTGCATATTTGGAAAGAATTACGAGGAGAAAGAGAAGGTAGGCACCAGTGGCACGAAGACTAGTGCATAAACATGAAAGACGGATACCAGGAAGCAGCCCAAGAAAGTCACATTCACGACTGATAAGGAGGCTGGAAAAGAAGCAGAGCAAGAGACAGAGAAAGATGCTCAGGAGACAGGAGGGGGTGATGATACATTTGTTGATCCAGCAAACCCCCCCCTACATTTTAAATAAACGATAGACACTGAGTGGCAGAGGTCCGTGGAAAAGGATGAAGTCAGACAAGTCTACTGGTTGAGAATCGTTGGTCCTCAATGAGGGGGACTTCTATGAGAATAATGAAACTGTTTGACACGTCACCGAGCATCTGTGGGGAAATATTGAGGACCAATACAAGAGTGTATTGGTGGAGGTCCACAAGTGCCTTAAATATTTTCAGGTCCAGACAAGAATAGTACAAGCAAGTGTGATTCAAGCGAGCATATGTCAAGCGAGCGGGGCACCAACAGGTGCGAGTACAACAAGGCAAGAGCTGAAAATTATGACTGATATTCATGCAGTGCAGATCCCTGCAGGTACCTTATGCTTCGACACTACTAAGAATCAAGCACAAGCATCACAGTGGCAGAATACCAGGCTCAACCTTGTTGCGCTCTTTTTGAAGGCATTTCACAAGTTCCACTAGGGTGTCAGAGAAGAGTTGCAGATTTGAGAGAAGCTCACCCTGTTGATTATACAAGAAGTTATGAAAGAATTAAATCAAATGGTTGATGAAATGCAACAGGCCGTGCAAGAGCGAGATGAGGAAGCTGCTCATAGATGGAAGTTGGAGGCAGCCATCACCAAGATTTGTAGGGAACTACTTGATCTGCAGATTCAGGCTGAGGCAGCAACATAGGACAAAGTTGAAAAGCTCGCGACGACAGTAAAATATTCCAAGGCCGAAGTTGACAAGGTGGACTAGAGCTCCAAATGAAGATCGTTGAGCTACAATTGCAATTGTAGCATACTACTCCACTAGAGGTCAGGGAGAAGCGCGCAACAGAGATTAAGGTTGTCAATGACCATATTGAACCCACAGTCCAAGAGTGCACCCAAATATTTGAACACATTATGGACATTTGAACCTCACTGCAAGAGGACCCCAATGTGTAGAATATTGAAGTGGAAATCCATGATAAATTAAAACAAATGGACCACATTAAGGTTACTGCAAAGACTCTAGCACTGGTACAACAGTATGCCCCTCTCCAAGAGGGTAAATTTTTGCAGGGACATATTGATGAGTTGCGTCAAAAGGAAAAAACTTATCATAGCCAGAACGCAACCATGGGAAGCTGAAGCTAGTCAGCTATTGCAGACTGTGGAGAAATAGGTGAAAGTGTTGCACTAGACATAGAAGGAAATTGTTGAGAAGATAGTTGGGCCAGCCATAGAGAAGTTGTTGACCGAAGTACAAGAAGTCGAGAATTAGTGCGTCGAGACAGTTCCTCCGCTGAAGGATGCTTTGAGCAACATCAAAGCAAAGATTGAAGGCACACCATTAGAGTGACTTAGGATGATTAACATCTTTGTGTTGGTGGCCTGTTGGATAGGTTACCCCTAGATTGAAGTTTTTGTAAAAGGATCTTCATTTTGAGGAGCGGAGCATGCAATGCGCAAATATGATAGATTCTTAGGGGCTTTGGGGGTGTCAAAGCCCCTTATTTTGTAAATGGATGGGAATGTTTTGAATACTTAGAGCTCCACCCATGGTTTTCGAACCATGGTATTGTAAAAGAAAAGACTATATAAGGAGTCTAGGGATATCTATTGAAGGCAGTCAAAAACTCATAGATGAATCATAGAATGCATTTGGATGTAAGGTTGTATTGATTCTGTATTCTGTGTTTTGTGTGAAAGGGCAGGCTCCTGCAGTTGAGTGTGCAGAGACCTTAGAAATTCTGTAGTTGAGTGTGCAGGGTCAAAAGTGTGTATTGAGAAGACCTGAAGTAATAAAAGAAGACTTTGAAGACATATTTGTGTCCTTTACTTGTGTTTTGCTTTATCTGTATTTTGATGTTATTTGTGTTGAGTTAGGGTTTTTACATGTAATTGCATCGTGAAGTCATGTTTATGGTTGCTTATCTTGATTAATGCATGTTAAAGTAGAATCACACAGTCTGCAAGATAGTTCAATAGAAGTGTTGAACAATTATTGTGTGGTTAGAATAGTTGTTTTGCGAAGCTCTGATAAGTCTTAAAGAGAAGATAAGCCCTAAAGCAACATTCCGTAGTCCTTATGGATGCAGAAACCTAGTTCTAGCATCCCCTAATATTGTCTTGGGTGAAACTTCGGTCTGCGCAACAAATCGTTGTTGAAAGGACCGATAATAGCGGGTTTTTTGGTTCGTGCAACCATATCTAAACCTGGGTCTAGGCCCCATCAATCCAACAGTATGATTTCATAACCACTATCATGCTTGGGGATGTTAAGGCCTAACATGCCTAGATTACACGAGAGCTGGGTACACACCCTACTCACTTTTCTACTAGACATAACTTGAATTTTATGTTGGAGAGCATCAATCGATTGATCCAAACATACTAGAGGGTGGGTCCACAATGCAACCTCCTTCATGCCTTACATAGGGCTAGGAGGCACGAGGTTAGAGGCACAGATAATTGGGAGGCAGTTAAATCCATGACGAGGGACATTAATGTGCATGGGGAGTTTTTTGGCATCCCTTTGGGCCATCATGTGAGACATCATGGTCTAATTCCACTCTGATATTTTAAGAATGTTGATGTGGCACCTTTGTTGGGTATGTTTTATATTATTTCCATGATTAGTCACACATGCGGGCGGGGGGGGGGGGGGGGCGGTCACAAGGGGGGTGATAGCCCACCCTATACATTGCACCGAGCATTGAAGGGGGATCACAGGGGGGACGTCAGCCCCCCCTGTTCGAGATCTGGGACAGTACACTAGGAAAAAAAATTTGGACCCTATTTTTCGGTTGGTGGACCTGCCCATGGTTTTGTGCATGGGTTTGCACATGGTTTTGGGGCATGAGGGTTTTCGGCCCCTGGTATTTTGTAGATCCAGTCAAGGAAACTATGGTTATGTTCTAAGCCAGGGTTAATGGATTGGAGTTTATGAATGCTTCGGCATGTATATATATGTGTTGTAACACTAAAAGGAATATAATGAAAAATCAAGCTAGTTGTCCCGATTTTGGATCCAGGGGAAAATCTTTGTGTATATATGTTTTATGTTTTATTCTCTTGCTATTGTTTATTTTATGTTTTTAAGATTCATTTGCAGATAATTTCTGTACATGGTTAAAACCTACATTTGGTTTCAGAATTGTTTTGGCTTCAAGGGGACGCCTTTGCTGTTGAGGGGTTTTTTTTGCTCGGGCCTTTGGTAGACCTTGTTCAGTGGGAGATCTACGGGATCGATTCTTGCAATGAAAGAAGATGGCGAGTAGTGGAAAGATAGAGATCGAGAAATTTAATGGTCATAGTTTTGAGTTGTGGAAGCTCAAGATGGAGGATCTGCTCGTGGAGAAAGATCAGTGGATTGCGGTAGATTCAGGTACTAAACCAATGAAAATATCAAATGAAGACTGGAAGAAGTTGGATCGGAAGGCAAAGAGCATAATACGGTTGTGTCTCTTAGATTCAGTATTGTTGAATGTATCTGGGGAAGCTACGGTGAAGGCTTTGTGGGACAAGCTAGGGAATTTGTACCAATCTAAGTCTCTGCTAAATAAATTGTTCCTGCGGAAAAATTTGTATAACCTAAGGATGAAGGATGGAGACTTGGTGACAAAGCATCTGAACGCCTTCAATACTGTGGTAAGTTAGTTGTTATCTGTTGATATTAAAATTTCAGATGAATATAACTGCATTAGTTTGCTATGTTCTCTACTAGATTCGTGGGACAGTCTGGTTATTGCAATAGGTAGCAATACAACTACCTTGAATTTTGATGACATAGTCTCAGCTTTACTGTCGGAGGAAATGAGATGGAGAAATATGGAGGGCCATAATGGAGATGCCTTATCTGTACGAGGAAGGTCCCAGAACATAAACAAGAATAAGGTTTCGAGTGGGAGATCTAAATCTCTAGGAAATTTTGTAAATGTGTGCTGGAAATGCAGAAAGGAAGGGAACTACAAAAAGGATTGCAGATCTAAAGCTGCTAAGAAAGGAAAGGGATCTGATGATTCTCCTTCTGCAGAGGAAAAAACCACCTCGGATGAAGGTGGGGATGTGTATTTGGCTTCTTCTTCAAATACACATGTAGATCATGAGGCATAGTTGATTGATTTAGGTGCATCCTTTCACTTCACTCCCCATAGGGAGTGGTTCTGCGAGTATGAGAAGTATGATGGTGGTGATGTCTTATTAGGGGATGATAGGAAGGCCAAATCGTCGGACGTGGAAAATTCAAGCTGAAGCTGCAAGGTGGAAGGATTAGAACACTTCCTGGTGTTCTGCATATTCCTGCATTGGCCAGAAATATAATTTATGTAAGCAAGAAGGATGATGTAGGTGTAAAAACAGTGTTCGAGAAAGATATCTGCAAGATGGTTCGGGGAGAACTAGTATTAATGCGGAGATTTCGGGTTGGAAATTTGTACAAGCTTCAGGGTAGCACTATTATTGATGGGTGCAATAGTTCTGTGGTTCGTGAAAGTGGAGCAGAAAGCGTAGCGGTCTCTAGAGAAAAGATCATGCTATGGCATCAAAGGCTTGGACATATTGGAAAGAAGGGCCTTCGGATACTGCATGGAAATGGTATGGTAGAAGGTATGTCTAATTTCTCTCTAGATTTCGATTTCTATGAACATTGTCTATATGGGAAGCAGAATCGAGTGTATTTTCCTTCTGGTGCTAAGAGGGTGAACAAGATATTAGAGATTGTGCATAGTGATGTGTTTGGACCTGTTTCGGTTCCATCACTGGGAAAGTCTGTGTACTATGTTTCATTCATAGATGATTTCTCAAGGAATACATGGATATATTTCTTGAGGAAGAAATTTGAAGTCTTTGACAGATTTAAAGAATTTAAGGCTCTTGTGGAAAACCAGACATAGAAGAAGATAAAGGTGTTGAGGACAGATAACGGTGCAGAGTTATGCAAGAAGGAATTTGAAGAATTCTGTAAGAAGTGTGGTATAGCAAGACAAAAGAATAATCCATACACACCTCGGAAAAACAGAGTTGCAGAAAGAATGAACAGAATGTTGATGGAAAAGGCAAGAAGCATGCTCAGTGGTATCGGGTTAGGACAATAATTCTGGGCAGAAGTAGTGGAGACTACATGTTACCTGGTTAACAGATCACCTTCATCGGCGTTGGAGGATAAGACTCCACATGAGGTATGCACTGGTAAGAAACTCTCTCTTTCACATATAAGGGTATTTGGATGTGATGCATATGTACATGTTCCAAAGGAAAAAAGGACCAAGTTGGATAATAAATCTGAAAGGTGCATCTTTATTGGGTATAAGGATGGTTTAAAAGGTTACAAGCTTTAGAACCCAAAAACAAGGAAGGTTTTGTACAACCGAGATGTGGCGTTTAGAGAGGTGAAAGATGTTGTTAAACATGAAGTCCTACCAAAGGAACCTAAGAAGATAGAGTTTGAGCTAAAGGAGGATGAATCAGACTCTACAACAGAAGAAGATTCAGAAGAGGAAGAGCCACAAACTCCAGTTGTGAGAAGATAAGTTCGGAAAAGAAGGCAACCAGAAAGGTATAGTCCATCTGCTTTCTGTTCAAATTTTTCTTTAACTATAACTGATGATGATCCCAGAACTGTCAAGGAGGCAGTGGATTCAGAGGATGGAAAATTCTGGAAGGAGGCCATGGTTGATGAAATGGCATCCTTGCACAAAAATGAGGCATGGGATCTGGTGGAGTTGTCGGCTGGAAGGAAGCCCATCGGAAGAAAATGGGTGTTTAAGAAGAAGATGAATGTAGAAGGCAAGGTGGAAAAACAAAAATCTCGATTGGTAGCCAAAGGTTATTCCCAGGTGTCGGGAATTGATTTTGGTGATATTTTTTCTCCTTTTGCTAAGGTTACTTCTACTAGATTACTTTTATATGTTGCTATTGCATTTGATTTTGAGGTAGAACAGATGGATGTGAAGACAACATTTCTTCATGGGGATCTGGAAGAGGAGATCTACATGAAGCAACCTGAAGGCTTTATGGTGAAGGGTAAGAAACAATTGGTATGCAGGTTAAAAAAAAGTCTTTGTATGGGTTAAAACAGTGACCAAGGATGTGGTATCAGAAATTTGATACCTATATACAGTGACTTGGATTCACCATAAGAAAAGAGGATCACTGTGTGTATTTTAAATTAATTGGTGACCGTGTTATTTATTTTGTCTTGTATGTGGATGATATGTTGATGATTGGAAATGACAAAGAAATTATCCAGTATTTGAAGACCCAATTGCTCTCCGAATTTGACATGAAGGAACTTGGTGCTGCAAACTATATTTTGGGCATGGAAATTAAGAGATATCGGGCAAAGAGGAAGCTCTGGTTAAACCAGAGGAAGTATGTCGAGAAAATATTGCAGAGGTTCAATATGCAGGATAGTAAACCAGTAAAGATTCCTATTCATGTAGGCGTAAAGCTATCTGTTGAACTATGTCCCAAGACACAAGAAGAAGAGGAGGATATGTCTGTGTTCCATATGCAAGCGCAGTGGGTAGCCCGATGTATGCAATGGTCTGTACTAGACCAGACATTGCACATGAAGTGGTAGTATTGAACAGGTTTATGTCAAAACCAAGGAAGGAGCATTGGACAACAATGAGACGGGTTTTCAAATATTTGTGTGGCACTAGTGATTATGGCTTGTGCTACCAAGGAAGACCAGGATTGGACAGAGTTTTTGACATTCATGGTTTTGTTGATGCGGACTAGATTGGAGATTTGGACCAAAGAAGATCTACAAGTGGGTATGTGTTTAGTCTATTTGGAGATTTACAAGGTTGGAAGTTGCAGCTTTTGTGATATCCAAATATGTCACTTTAGAGTCTATGCAGTAGTGTCATTGGGTAAAATTCGTGGGGTTGAATACTTCATAATTGTGTTGGGTTTTGGGAAGGAAAACTACTCACTTATTCAGGAGATAACTTCCAGGGAAGTTCTATAGCCCATTGACGAGGACCAAGTGCCAAATTCAGCAGATAAAGTGTAGGGAACGCACTTTCTTCCAGGAAGGGTGTAGCGTCAAAATTGGGTAATTTTGGGAGGTCATAATTAGCCCAATTCCTTTCTGATTTTTTATGAACTAACCTTGAGGAGTACACGCCTAATTTTGCAGAATTTTTGAATGTGTTTGGGCCCTCAAATCGCAATCCTTCTACAGCAGTAGTACAGGAAATTTACTCAGTTGAGCATACAACCTTGTGAAGCCATTTGTTGGGGGATTTTCAGCGATTCTCACTTGGGTATTTTCTTGCTTTTCATAGAAAGCCCAACTGGACACTTTTCATCCTCCATTGTACTCAGATTTCATGATTTCTTAATAAAATGGCTCAAAATTCATGTTGTTTCCCTATGGAGTCTTAATTCGTTGTTGCATGTGTTATTTTCCAAAATTTTATGATTATCTCTATCACTGACAATAACCTTGGAAAAACCATGTAGTTTGTAAATGTTTTTACAAAACACTCTGCAATTTGCTTGGTTGTGTCAATTTTTCTGATTTCCATGAAGTGGGCATATTTAGTGAGTCTATCCACTATGAAAAATATCTTGTACTTACCATCATACATAGGAAGCCCTTCAATGAAATCCATTGATATTTCCTCCCATTTTTTATTTGGAATGTGTAATGGGTGTAGTAAACCAGGATTTGGAATATTTTCATCCTTATTTCTCTGACAAACATCACATTCAGCGACATAATTTTGGATTTCCTTTCTCATAGCTTTCTAGTAAAACGATTTATGAATGTTGTAGTAGGTTTTGAAGAATGCAACATACCCAGTTGCAGGGGGACTGTGAGATTCTTTTAGAATTTGCATTCTAAATTTGTATGATGGGGTTAGATAAATTCTACCTTTGTACCATAATATGTCACTTTGCCATTCAAAATTGGCATATTCACTGATATTTTCAACCATAGAACCACAATCCAAATCCTTGGCATACAGTCAAGAACAACTACCAAGGCGGCGTATGTTGTGTTGTCATCGTCTTTCTGTGAGAGTGCATACGCTACGACATTTTCCTTCCCCTTTTGGTGCAGTATTTCTAGGTCGAATGTCGAAAGTTTCTCCGTACACTTTTTTTGTTATGTTGATAATTTTTTTGTTGAAGTACAAAATTGAAGGCTATTGTGATCGGTTTGAATTGAGAACTTACTTCTGAGGAGGTACAGTCGCCATTTAGTTAATGTATGTATCATGGCAAGCATCTCCTTTTGGTAAGTCGACTTCAAGCCTTCTCATTTGTTAAGCTTCATACTTTTGAAGGCTATAGGATTGTTGTCTTGCATCAATACTTCTCCAATTGCAAATCGTGAAGCATCACATTCAACTATGAATGGTTTGGAAAAATCAGGAGTTGTCAGTACCAGTGTGGTTGACATTATTTAAATTTTGGCTTTTGTGATCCATAGTTATTTTAGAGATACCTTTCGCTAATAATCACATGAGAGAAAAATTTGTCGACGCGGTTTGAACCAACCAATGTGGTTCATCTTGAGGACAAGATAAGACATGAGATACAATCTATAAGCTTAAATATATGTAGAGATGGGCAAACTAGTCGTTGGAACATAACAATTAGTTTGACTATGAAGGAAAATTAAATTATTAATTTTTATTGAATATAAATTTTTATTAAATTTTAAATTTAATTCCATTATATTATATTTGTTTATATTTTAAATTACTATAAGTTTTAATTAAAAGGATTTTGGATTAAAAATTTTATAATTCAAATGATAATATTAAATTTATTTACTTCTTTTAGATTCTTGAAGCATTCATCTTCCTAGTTATTCCATTGGAATGCGTTCTTTTTTAACAAGTTTTTGAGTGGCACAGTCAAATGTGCATAGTTCTTTATGAACATTCTGTAATACACAATTAAACCTAGAAACCCTCTCAATTTTGATATGTTCTTGGGTTTGGGCCATTATTTAATCACTTTAATTTTGTTTGGGTCTACTTTGACTCCTTCTCTGGATATGATGTGTCCCAAGTATTCAACTTCATTTTTCCAAAAGGTATATTTTTATAACTTGGTGTAAAATTGATTATTCTCTAATAAGAAAAGTACTTCCTCTAGATGCTTGAGGTGTCCCTTCCATGTTTTGTTGTAAACAAGGATATCGTTGAAGAAGACTAATACAAAAATTCGCAGCTATAGATGGAAGAGTTTGTTCATGGGTACCTGGAAAGTGGTTGGTGCATTTGTTAAACCAAATGGCATTACCTTAAACCCAGAATGCCCTTCATGAGTTCTGAACGCATTCTTTTCAACGTCTTCTCATCTCACTGAAATTTGATAGTAACCTGATCTCAAATCTAACTTTGAGAAATATTTTGTGCCATGGAGTTCATCTAACATCTCATCAATGAATGGAATAGAAAATTTGTGTTTAATAATAATTCTATTTAATCCTCTGTAATCTATACACAACCGGAAAGATCCATCTTTCTTCCTGACTAATACTACTGGCGCAACATATGGACTTCTATTTTTCGTAATGACTCCATGCTTTAACGGATCTTGTATCAGTATTTTTATTTTTGTTTTATGATGATGGTGGTAGCGATATGGTTTTACATTTACCGGTGTCGAATTTGGTTTGACTTTAATGATATGTTCAATTTTCCTTTCAGGGGGTAAATTCATCGGCAATTCTTAAAATACCTTGTCATATTTCTAGATTAGGGACGCAACTTCAGATTGTTGGTGAATACCTTCCATCGATAATAATTATAGTTGTTGGCAACGTGAGACGAATATCAGGGCTCCCTTGCGAATAAGCTTCTTCATTTGTAGAGAAGAAGTGACTTGGGTAGGTGGAGCTTGGAATTTGAACAACTTATACTTCCTCCCATCCATTTTGAACTTAATGAATTATTTTTGGTGATTCGCAGAATACGTCCCTAGCGTTTGCAACCATTGTACTCTTAATACGGCATCTACACCTCTAAAGGGACGGTATAAAAACTGGACTCCATTTCGGATTCATTTAGTTGCATTTTAACTTTATGGAACTTTCCTACTCCATCTATTCATTTCCCATCTGTCACCATAACTTTTAAATCTGCTACGGGATAGGCAAAAATGTTCAGTGTTTTTACGACAATGACATATATAAATTTGTGTGTACTACCTGAATCTATTAACACAATAATGTTCTACTTCTTAAAATTTCCTTTAAGTTTTAATTTTTTTGGTTGAGTTATCCCTGTGATGAAGATTCATGACTTGGAAAAACTTCGTCTTCTCGGGTCTTGGGGCTTTGTGGTGACTATTGTGTGCTTAAGGGACTAAAGGGTGGGTTGACTCCTCCCATAAACTGGCTCATCATGCTCTCTATTTTTTTATATTATTTGTCATTTGGTCTCGATTACTAATTATCTTCTCTTGGCCTTTTCTGAACTCATCCTGCTTTCTTTGGACATTGTCAAGGCGCTAGCGCATTTTATCGATCTCCTCCTGAAATTTCCTTGAATTGGCATCGTCATTGCTACTCTCCATTTTGTCCTTTTTCTTAGTAGACCCATTTTTTTTTTTAAATAATAAGAATAATATTATTATTATTATTTTTTTTTTTAATTAAATACTTTTTTCAAAATAATATTTATTTATTTAAATAATTCAATTAATATATAACTATATTAAAATTATATAATATAGAATATATATTTAATATATGTGTAAATAAATATATCTCAAACTTTATATAAAAAAAAGTCGTGATTCAAAAGGTTGTGAGGTATTCAACCGGCACGAGTTTCGGAGGTGCACCACGATTTAACGCAACTATGTATCGAGGGTCAACTGGGGATGGTTGGGGTCGGTGCAGTGAAAATTAGCCACTGGACAGTGAGTCATGTGATGCGGGGAGTATATGATGTGGTGCAACGGTAGTGAAACAGTGTTGATTAACGACCTTTGTTGAGAATTTGAAAGGTTATAGGTTAATACAAATTCTATTCTAGATAATTACTTGTGAATGTACTCGAGGTACTTATGTCTTCTCTTCTTTTAGTTAAGTCAATCTTTCATCAAGTCAATTATCAGAAACACAAGAACACATTAGGCTCACAGTGCTTAACTATGTATATCAACCACTTGCTATTACAAACTGTTATGAGTATTCTGGCATATATTATACCCTTAACCATTTTTCTCTATTCCTGAATTTCGCTGTGAAACATCGCACTTGTCATTGCATTCACCTTAGATTTACACGTTGCATCAATCAGGATTGACCGCAGCTGCTGATCCACATCTGTCTTAATGGATTTGTCTGTCAATTGATCCTCCGCACTGAAGCTCTCGTGGACAGATATAATCTGCACTTCTGTTCTTATATCCGCAAAACTCAAATGAAGGTACCATTCGCACTTCTGTTCAGGCATCATCAAATGTATCCTGAATTCTTTGATACACGTTGTCATAGATCCGCAAAACTCAAACGAAGATATCATCCGCAATTTTGTTCTCAGGTATCGTCAAACGTATCTGTGATATATGTTGTCATACATCCGCCAAACTCAAAGGTTTCTGTGTTCAATTGTCTGTCTTACTTCGGAGAGATCCGCATTATTGGTTTTTCAACTGAGCCGCAGTTTCTACATGTATATATATAGCACATTTTATTGTTGGAAGGCCGACCATATATCTTGCATGAAGTTCGACTTCACCATTTGATAATATAGGCCGACGTGTAGTCCATTTATCCCAGCGTTTATGAAGGTATCTTGAACATCTTCCAGAAGCCATTTATTCAAGGTATCATGACCAGGTTCTGGAGCATATAACTATATCCTTTATCCATATGACGCTTAATTACATAGTCAATATGAAGACCAACCTAGTTACACTTTTCAACACTCCCTCTTAACTAGGGAGGTATTCATACAAGCACATGGTTACTTTCAAACTGAAGAATCTCATAAGAAGAATCGGATTGGTAATCGCATCTATATAGCATCATATCAACCAACATTGTCCTAGTGCAAGGCCTTGACTAACAACGCCATCTCTCAAGGAGACAATGGGCTACAATGTTGGTGAGACAAATGACTTATAGACACCATCGTCATTGTCTCTCCAAGGTACATTCTCCACTCGGGTGTTCCCAAAGTATGATCTTCTTGGACTATTCTTCTCTTGGGTAGCTAGCCCTCAAAGAATATCGGTCCCCGACTACTCTTATCTTGAATGCCCTAACACATTCTCAAAGAGTATTGAATGCCAAATGATTACCCAATCCTCCATTCTGTCTTCCCAAGTGAAGACCAAAATGATGTGTCTATCTCTCTCTCTCAACCAGGGAGGACCTATTCCACAAGGGAATGTACTCATCCCTGTACAAGGAATGAACCTAAGCTAATTCTTAGGAATTACCAAGTTTCTTCCAAGTAAGAAACTTATTACTAGGCTCCCTCTTAACCAGGGACCTCTAGCAGCAATGGTGAGACACCCAGTTGTCTCATGAAGAATTCCTGTCCTTGATGTCATGGATTTCGATATTCAAGAATCTTCAATTTTTAGCTTCATAGGGCACAGATCATCCATTACTTCCATCCCGATTCATGTCAGCTATCAGAAAGTGATTCATCATACTTCCTTTATTTGGTACATTGTTATGCCATGCTACTTTCCTTTGAATCATTTCCAAGGATCATACATCCTTTCTCATGATTAGCAGCCCTAAACAAATTCATCCAGATAAACATATTCATATTAAATTTTAGAACAAAAGTTACCTTAGTCATGATCTTTCACCATGACATCTTCCTGTAGGCATTGACAACTTCATACAGATTGACACATCTCCTAATGATATGTTTTTCCAAGGGTCTTCTTCTTTACCATACTTTCGTCAGAGTCTACATATCTTTCCAGGAGATCTCTTAGTGACATCCTTTTGCCTCTTGAAATGGTTGCATTTCATGATCTCTTCCTCTTTGCACATTATTTATTCCCAGGAACTTATAACCTTTCTAGTTTCTTGTTCATAGACAACCAGCTCATATTTCATGAGGACATATTATGTTGATTGAGACACTCCTCCATAGATCATACTTCTAAATACAGAAGTTCATTACCTGCAACCATATGACATGACTTCATATCATCCAATGTTTAGCATATAAATATATACATACCTCATACCCTTTCTCCCTTAAGTCATCATGTAGCAATGAAGAGCTTCATTCTATTGGTATGCTCCATCGATATCCCATAAAGTCTATTTCCATGATGACCCTTGCTCTTGATGACTTCTTTCCATCAGTAATTTTTATCAGAGATGTTTTCCCAGAGGTGATTCACCAAGATCTCCTTCCATGCTTTCATTAGAGTGCTACACTGCTTCCTATCATATAACCAACAGAAATTACTTAAATAAGATGGTCTCAATCGTAGTGTTGATCCACTGCTTCTTCTTTCTTTAGATTTGCCTTGAATCAGGTTCTTCCCTTTTCTTCAAATGATTGAGTTCTGCAAAACTATTGTCTTCAACTTGTCTTCTTCCATAGAAACCCTAGATTGATGAGTGAGGTAACTTACTTATCCATGATTTTGTTACCCTCATGATCATATGAGTTCTTGTTTCTTATACTTCCATGATGTCACTTTACATCAAATCTTAAGTAGGATCTAGGAGCCATAAAGAGACTTATTATTACCTCTTACTTCCTCTTTCCATTCACTCCTTCCATCCTTTCCGGTGACATGAACTTTCTTGTACTGTTCATAATTCTTCTTTCCGCTTCTTTTGTGTCTCCAATATTTTTCATGTGAGAGAACATTAAGAGTTCCTTTCCATGAATTCAAAGGAGACCTTCATCTATGACTTCAGTGATCTATGAGGACCATGACTATCCTCCTTGTTTTATGCAAGGATCTTCGGTAATACAACCACCTCATATATCTCCTTGCAAATCGAAGTCATTTAACCAAAATTAAAATGAAAATGAAAGATACTTACTTGGCAAGTGAAGAGGAGATCTACACCTTGTTCTTCTTTGAACGATTTTCTTCTTAGGTTGTTCTAGACTTGAGATCACTTGTCATCCATCCGTGTAGCTAATCTTTAAGATTGTATTCTTCCAAGGCAAATTATGATAGTTTCGTAGCTCTATTACTATGGTAGCACTAATGACAGGGGTCTTTATCTCTTCCCATATATATTACGCACTGTGTAATTCACACTATGACATCCGTACTATGAAACTTCAGATTTCAACGCATTCCATTAGGTGATATGTCTATGTCCCTTCTACCCATCAATCATAGACTTGATCTCGCTTTTATTGCAGGTGTATATCATCGAGTTTATTTCAAAATTGTTCTTATTCTCTTCTTCAGCTCTTAGCCTGTGAGTAGTATTTCATTCTTCAACGTGTCTTCCTTGCAACAATGAGATAACCCTTTACAAACTTCCATGAGATGCATTAGTCATGTCTCGGTTCTTTATGTGATGACAGTCCAGTAATATGCTTCATACTTCGGTTTTGTATGGGTAGTAGATATTTGATAACTTAGCCACATAACAAAGTTATGTCTTCATCCTGTAATGATATCCATTACTTGTACTGACATTGTTGAGAATTTGACTTGTAATCACTTGTAATTTGCTCACTGATATTTTTATATACCTGAAACTGTGCTATTCGAGTTCTGCTTCCTTTGTCAAACTTATATACAATCGAGAATCTCATATTGAGTCTGAACTGTGGGGATATATGTATACTGAGACTGTGTTTTGAATAACTGTGTAATATTTGTGTTATAAGCGCTGCAATGTACCAAGCTGAGATTGTAACTTCCAACTGAAGTGAATTTGTATCACTGATAGCCCTTTCTTGTAACCAAAGCTCTGAAACCATGTTGAGAATTTGAAAGGCTGTAGGTTAATACAAATTCTCTTCTAGATAATTATTTGTGAACGTACTTGAGGTACTTATGTCTTCTCTTCTTTTAGTTAATCTTTCATCAAATCAATTATTAGAAACACAAAAACACATTAGGCTCACAGTCTTTAACTATGTATATCAACCGCTTGCTATTACAAACTGTCATTGACCAAACTGTTATGAGTATTCTGGCATATATTATACCCTTAACCGTTTTTCTCTATTCCTGAAGTTCGTTGTGAAACATCGCACTTGTCATTGCGTTCACCTTAGATTTACACGTTGCATCAATCAGGATTGACCACAGCTACTGATCAACATCTGTCAATTGATCCTTCGCACTGAAACTCTCGTGGACAGATATAATTTTCACTTCTGTTCTTATATCCACAAAACTCAAATGAAGGTATCATTCGCACTTCTGTTCAGGCATCATCAAATGTATCTTGAAGTCTGTGATACATGCTGTCATAGATCCACAAAACTCAAACGAAGATATCAAATGTATCTGTGATATACAATGTCATACATCCGTCAAACTCAAAGGTGTCTGTGTTCAATTGTTTGTCTTACTTCAGAGAGATCCGCATTATTGGTTTTTCAACTAAGCCACAATTTCTACATATATATATAGCACATTTTACTGTTGGAAGGCCAACCATATATCTTGCATGAAGGTCGACTTCACCATTTGATAATATAGGCCGACATGTAGTCCATTTATCCCATAGTTTATGAAGGTATCTTGAGCATCTTCCAGAAGCCATTTCTTCAAGGTATCATACCAGGTTCTAGAGCATATAACTAGATCCCTTATCCATATGACACTTAATTACATAGTCAATATGAAGACCGACCTCGTTACACTTTTCAACAACCTGGTGGGCGGACTAAGGGCAGTGGTGGTGACCGGTGTGTGATGGAGTGCTAGAACTAAGGACTGACAACTGGCATGTGACGAAGTGCGGCGAATGAGGACGGTGTGGTGACCGACATGTGACGGAGTGTTGGAACACGCACAACAAGGGGAAGAACAATCACCCAATGCAGAGGAGAACGCAGCAGGTAGGGTGTAGGCAAGGGGACAACATACAGGGATTAGCGGATGAGCACACAATGACGGTGGACAGGGGGTCGAGAGTGTGAGGGAAGTGTGGGATGGATGGGTGAAACAAGCACAGGTAGGAGGATTCGATGCTCTGATACCACGAGAACAGGAATTTTGTTAACTTATATTCACCATTGGAATACACATTTGAATGCATAACAATATATTTGATTATTCAATATTAGATGATGATTTACAAGCCCTTAGGAGATTCTCCTTTATAGGAGTTGACTGGCCACAAGGGCTAAATAACATCTATTTTGACGTAAGTTCCCTTTCATAATTAATAGGCAAACATAATGTGGTAGCAGATGCATTTTCTCGAAGACTTGCTATAATCTCTTTGATGGACATAACACAACACTGGAGGGCGCAGTTACTAGTAGAGTACTCCAAGAATCAACGTGCATGCGAGTGTTGGGAATCACGATTGTCGTTAGACCAAAACCCGCATGTGTTAGTTAACGATCGCATCACCAAAGATAAGGATCCACGAGAGGTGGTTAGTCCATGTCCCAAAACACACAAGGAGCATTGGTTTATCCAATGTCCAACAATCTCCCCCCAAACGCGAGTCGGGTGTGTATCAAACTTATGACCTACACTTTTATACCACTTTTTGGGAATCACAATTGTCTTTAGACCAAAAACCACAGGTGTTAGTCAACAATCGCATCGCCAGAGATAAGGATCCATGAGAGTTGGTTAGTCCATGTCATGAAACACACGATGAGCGTTGGTTTATCCAATGTCCAATGGCGAGATCTTGGATGGTACCCATGGGGATGACAGGTACAGGGTGATGGACGAGAATATATACTACAAGGATAGGATCTATTTATCACTGGGGTTGCAGCTAAGTGAGAAGATCCTATGATCTACACATGATTCGCCTTTGGTCGGGCACCATGGGTTCCTCAAGAAGTACAAGATGGTTAAAGAGTGTTTCACTTGGCGAGGACTCAAGGAGGATGTCTTGAGGGATGTAAGGGAGCGTGATTCTTGTTAGAGGAACAAGGGACAAAACACTCATCTAGTAGGGCTTTTGCAGCCTCTCCCCATTCCTGAGCAAAAGTGGGAGAAGATATCAATGGACTTCATCATGAGGTTGTTCGTAATTCAGGGTCGAGATTGCATTTATGTGATGGTGGACAGGTTGGCAAAGTCTGCAAATTTTGTTTGCATTTCAATGAAATATTTATTTTCCAGACGAACAGGGAAACAGAGATTGTGAACAAATGGTTGGAGGGCTACCTGCGCAACTATGTGACCGGGCAGCAGAGAGCATGGGTGAAGTGGATGTACCTCGGGGAGTACTACTACAACACCACGTATTATATTTCCATAGGTATGACATCCTTTGCAGCCTCTCCCCATTCCTGAGCAAAAGTGGGAGAAGATATCAATGGACTTCATCATGAGGTTGTTCGTAATTCAGGGTCGAGATTGCATTTATGTGATGGTGGATAGGTTGGCGAAGTTTGCAAATTTTGTTTGCATTTCAATGAAATATTTATTTTCCAGATGAACAGGGAAACATAGATTGTGAACAAATGGTTGGAGGGCTACCTACGCAACTATGTGACCGAGCAGCAGAGAGCATGGGTGAAGTGGATGTACCTCGGGGAGTACTACTACAACACCACGTACTATATTTCCATAGGTATGACATCCTTTCTTGTTCTTTGCAGTTATGATGCACTAACATTAGCTGATGTGATATTTGGAGAAGGAAGGGACCCAAGGCAAAAGGATTGGGTGCAAGAAAGCCAAAATATATTCAAAGCTCTTAAGGATAATTTAAAGACAACACAAAATTAGCAAAAATTATATGCAGATCAAGGAGAAGTAGAGGGGAAATTTGAGGTCGGTGGCTTGGTATTTTTGAGGTTGCATCCATAAGTAGTCCATGCTCAAGCAAAAGCAAGATGGAAAGCTCAAAACACGCCTTTATCAACTGTATAGGGTGACCAGGAGAGTAGGAGAGGTAGCGTATGCGCTGGAGCTCCCATCTGGGAGCAAGTTGCATAATGTCTTCCACGTTTCGTGCCTGAAGAAGGCCTTGGGACAACATGTGGCAGCCACATCAAAGTTACCACCTCTAGATGATGAGGGGCACTAATTTTTGACACCCAAGGCCATCTTGCAGGAGAGGGAAAGGAGACTCAGGAATAGAACTATCAAGGAGAACCTGGGGAGGTGGAAGGATTTACCATAGGAGGATGCCACTTGGGAAGGGGAGCAGATTTTGCAGCGCCCACCACTTCAGTTGCTTGAAGACAAGCAACATTTGGGAGGGGAGGATTGTCTATCCCCAATAATTAAATTTTTTGACTAAGGAACATTTCCAATTTTGACAGTTTTTCTTACTACTAAATATTTTTCCGTTGGACTTTAGCAGTTAGGTTAGGAGACTTAGAAGGAATTTTTTGCAAAAAGAGAATAAGCCAACTTAGGAAAAGTGCGTCAAAAATTAAAGGGGTGAGTGTGTGGGTACACGAAAGGGAAAATTGAACCCAGAGGAGGAATTTGACCCACATGGAGGGAAAAACATTCAAAGGGGGTTCGATTTGGCGGGGGCCACATAGGGAAGAGGAGAGCAACTAAAAAAGGCAAAGGCGAGCTCATTTTTGGGGTTCCCTTTTCATTCATCTAACTTAGATTTTATTTGTGTTGATTGCTAAGTCAACGAGTGCTTTGAGCACAAGAATTTCCAAGGAGAAATTCTAGTCAACGAGTGCTTTGAGCACAGGAATTTCCAAGGAGAAATTCTAGCCTCTTTTGGTGGACTTCGAGTACCACCCTGAGGAATTCCTGAATTCAGTTGGTTGTGGGAGATTGTGGTACCTTTCAACCATTTCTTAGCTAGTTTAACTTCTAGGGAGGACACAGGAATCAAATTTGTACCACTGAATTGGGGAAGAGAAGAGGGGTATTTTGGCCTGACGATTTAGTAAAAATTTCCTTCGGGTTGGACCAACATTTGTGGAGATTTGCAGGGATGGAAGTTGCATCTTTTGTGAGAGCCAAATGTCCCACTCTAGGGCCTCCATAGTAGTGTCACGGGGTAAAATTCGTGGGGTTGAATACTTCATACTTATGTCGGGTTTTGGGAAGGAAATACACTCACTTCTTCCGGAGATAATTTCTAGGGTAGTTTTACAACACATTAAGGAGGACTAAGTGCCAAATTCAGCATCTAAAGTGTGGGGGACATAGTTTCTTCAACGAAGGGCATAGCACAAAAAATTAGGTAATTCCAAGAGGTCGGAATTAGCCCAATTCCTTTCTAGGTTTTGTTGAACTAGCCTTGAGTGCACACCTAATTTTTCATAAATTTTCAAGGTATTTTGGCCCCTCAAATCTCAGTTCTTCTACAACAATAGTGTAGATATTTTTTGGGTTGAGCATACAACCTTGTGAAGCCATTTGTTGGGGATTTTTCAGCTATTCTCACATGGGTATTTGCTTGCTTTCCATAGCAAGCCCAAGTGCACACTTTCCATCTTCCATTGTACTTAGAATACTTGATATCGTAATAAATGGCTCGGAATTTGTGTTGATGTTCTATGCAATCTTAATCTATTGTTGCATGTGTTATTTTATAGAGTTTTACTTTGTAGCTAGTGCATGTCTTTGGTATCTTACTATAAATTTCTGTTAGGAATAGAAAGTGGTATCAGAGAATGTTCCTGCCCAGTGTGGGGAGCAAGAGCAGTTGATGCCACCCAGATACCAAGGAGTGGTTTTTTCAGAGGGGTCGTGGAAGAGGAAGAGGCAGGGGCCGAGGCACAGAGGGAGCAACGTATCCATTTTCTAACACAAAGGTGAAAAACATAAGAGGGGACATGGAGAACTGGGAGAACAATGAACAATCTAGATAGGGAGGACCAAATCAGGTCCTAGAGGAGTTGTTGAGGACCAGCCAACAGATGTTGAGGCAGGGTCAGTTGATGATGGATATGATGCAGCAAGAGATGGGCATATATGTGAATCGGAGGCCAGAGGTGGAACCCCAAGGTGATGGGGGTTCCAGAGCAAGGGGAGGTTATCATACATTACAGCCCTCACACACCCCTTTGTGTGGCCAGGTAGGCCATCCTATAATGCCTCATTTTTTCGACGATCCAGAGCATGAGAGGAAGCCAATCCCAGTTGCAGATTTAGTCAACTCAGTTGCATCGAGTATTGATGAGTACGAGGGACTAGACCCCAGGATCAGGATAGTGATGTCCTTTAGGGAGTACATTCACCTCAAAGAGAGGCGTACCACTAGGGTTGGGACTCACTATAGAGGGCAGAAGTATATTCAGGAGGTGCAGAAGATAGCAGGGAAGGTTACAATCCCCAATTATGATGGGTCGGCTAAAAGTTCGACCAAGGCATGGGTTCAAAAGCTAGACACCTACTTTCACCTAAACCCCATGCGAAAGACGAACATTATCCAGTTTGTTACGCTAAACCTGGAGGGATATGCACGGGAGTGGTAGTACCATGGGTTGATACATTGGGGCACATTCACATCGCCTCCTACACCGAGTTCACCAGAAGATTGATTGAGAGTTTCAAGAGGAAGGACCCAGAGCTACATTTCAAGGATTTAGCCCATCTAAGACAGACAGGCAACGCAGAGGTCTATATTTCATAGTTTGAGAGGTTGGTCATGATGGTGTCAAATATCTCGGAGGCCCGGTTGATTATGTTGTTTGTGGAGGGACTTGTTGAGAAATTGCGTGGTTAGGTGAGGGCCTACAAGCCCACATCCTTATTGGACACTTTCCAGGACCCAGGATATGATTGACGAAATGCCCAAGACCAAGGCTTAGTAACTACGAGACACACTGCCCCATAGGGGAACTGAGACATTCGGCCACCTTAGAGGGATGGTGGATGTGGCCATTTGGATGAGGACACTAGGAGGGATCTCAAGAGGAGGAAGTTATGCTTCACGTGCGAGGATCCTTAGGCACTCGGGCACAAGTGCACCAAGGGTGATGCCCATTACATTAAGCTATATTCAGACAGTGAGACGGATGAGGAGGTTTATCTGGATGCATGTCAGGGAGCTGAGGGGGCATAGATGTCCAAGGGAGCACCATCACCACCCCATGGAGGAGGGCCATTCCCCCAATCTCGCTCAATCCGTAAGAGTTCTCGCTTCACTTCAGGGAGTTCTGAAGTACTTGACACTCGGGATGAGAGCAACTGTACAAGGGTAGCAGGTTTCAATTCTAGTAGATAGTGGGGCCACCCACAACTTTATTAATGCCCAGATGGTGGAGTGGAGGGAAATTCACACAAAGACATTTAAGGGGTTATCGGTGTTGGTGCCAAGAGACCATACGATGCAGTGGACAAAGTATGTTCCCATCTTGACTCTAACGATGGGGAAATACTTAGTCACTTAACATTTCTTTGTGGTTGATGTTCTGGACACCAATGTGGTGTTGGGTGTCCAGTGGTTGTACTCGTTGGGATGGGTCACCACTAATTGGAAAAAGTTGGTGATGGAGTTCACGGGCCCAGATGGGAAGCTGGTAGTGTTGAGGGGAACCCACTCCTACCCACCCTAGATAGTCTCCGCTCATCGAATGGAGGCATATTTACAGCATGGGGTCATAGAGTGGGAAGCGGAGATCCAGATTTCAAAGGCAAGGACTCAAACATCACCAATGCAACCAGACATATTAGCCTTGCTGGAGAGGCATCAGGGGATTTTTGGGGAGATTCCTCCAGGCAGACCACTAGACATAGGTTTCGAGCACACTATTGAGCTGGAATAGGGGGTGCATGTGGTCATTACTACTCCCTATAAGCACCCCAAGGCCTATTGAGACGAGATTGAGAGGGTGATACAAGAGTTGCTGAGATTGGGCCACATCAGGCCCACTTCGAGTCACTTTGCTTCTTTTGTGGTGTTGGTGAAGAAGAAGGATGGGACTCTCTGCATGTGTGTAGACTACAAGGCCCTCAACAAGAAGACACTGAAGAATAGATTTGATGGACGAGCTTAGAGGAACGAAATACTTCTCTAAGATAGACTTGCGCTCAGGGTATCAGCAGATCCGAGTGAGGGAGCAGGTCATCCCCAAGACTGCCTTTCGTTGTCACTGTGGGCACTTTGAGATTTTGGTGATGCCCTTCAAGCTAACCAACACACTAGCCACATTTCAGTGCTACATGAACCATGTGTTTCATGGGAATTTGTGACATTGCGTCATTGTTTTCTTTGAAAACATTCTTATCTATAGTCGGACTTGGGATGAGCACCTCCAACACCTAGAGGAGGTACTGTGCATACTAGAGGAGCAACAGTTGTATTCAAAGATGTCCAAATGTGAGTTTGGACTGACTGAGATGTTGTAACTTGGGCACATGATAGGGGAGGATGGAGTGAAGGTACACCAACAAAAGATTAGGGCCATCCTGGATTGGACTATGCCCAAGAATGTGACTGAGTTGAGGGAATTATTAGGCATTTGCACGTACTACAGGAGATTTGTGAGGGGGTTTTCACAATTTTTAGCACCCCTCAGGGATTTGACAAAAGAGGGGGCCTTTGATTTGACGCGAGTAGCATGAGAGGCATTTGAGCGCCCTTAAGAATGTAATGAATGGTTGCCCTGTTTTGGCTTTGTCAGATTTCACACAGTGGTTTGTGCTAGAGTGTGATGCCTCTAGTGAAGGGGTTAGAGCCGTATTGACGCAGGGAGGTCGCCTTATGGCATTCAAGAGCAAGAAACTGCTGCCCCATGAGCGGTTGTACTCTATTTATGACAAGGAGATCTTGGTTTTGATGCATGCACTGGCCAAGTTCAGACAATATTTAATGGGAAACTAGTTCAAGGTGAAGACTAACCACAACAATCCTCAGCTTTTCCTAGAGCAGCAAACATTACAGGAGAGGTAGCAGAAATGGGTGAGCAAAATCCAGGCATATGATTTTAAGATTGAATGCGTCAAGGGAAAGCAGAATGTGGTAGCAGATGCACTTTCCCGAAGGCCCACGAAACTCTCTTTGATGGACATAACACGGGACTAGAGGGTGTAGTTACTAGTAGAATACTCCAAGAATTAGCGTGTATGCGAGATCTTGGATGGTACCCATGGGGATGACAGATATAGGGGGATGGACGAGATCATATATTACAAGGATAAGATCTATTTAGTACTAGGGTCGCATATGAGAGAGAAGATCCTACGTGTTGCACATGATTCACCCTTGGTCGGGCACTAGGGGTTCCTCAAGACGTACAAGATAGCTACAGAGCATTTCACTTGGCGAGGCCTCAAGGAGGACGTCTAGAGGCATGTATGGGAGTGTGATGCTTGTTAGAGGAACACTCGTGCAACAAGGCTTTTGCAACCTCTCCCCACTCCTGAGAAGAAGTGGGAGAACATATCGATGGACTTCATCACAGGGTTTTCGACAGTTTAGAGTCAAGATTGCATGTATGCGGTGGTGGACAAGTCGACAAAGTTTGCCCATTTCTTTGCCATTCTGGCAAAGTATTCGGCTTCTCTAGTAGCCGAGTTATTTGTTAGGAAGGTGTTTCGGGTGCATGAGCTGCCTGAGACTATCGTCAATGACAGGGATAACAGGTTCATGGGTGGATTCTGTAAGGATCTTTTTCGCTTAGTAGGTACTAAGTGTTGAAAAGTGTAACTAGGATTGGTCTTCATATTGACTATGTAATTATGTATTTATGTAAAGAAGAAGACAAAGATAATAAAATGTATTTTTGTTATGCTTGCTTCATGGGTTTCATGAGCAAGGTTTTATTATAGGTCAATAGACTTCTTATTGATGTCTACTAGGATTTGTCTTCTAGTTATAAATGTAATTATGAAGCGAACAAAGTTCCTTCTCAAACTAAATATTCCAAAAGACTTGAAATATCCAAATATCCATGAGGATACAAATATTATATTAGAAAGATGATGAATATGAATTGATTGAATGTTACAAATGAGGCCTGCTTATATACCCACGCAGGTGCCTCTTCACGAAAGGTCATGTCTTATCAGACGTGACCTTTCAGCCTAATTACTAATTAACTAATTATCATTTATCTACATTATTTATTCAACTAATTATCATTTATCTACATTATTTATTCATTACATTGCCTTCCCCTCAAAAAGCTTTGTCCTCAAAGCTTGTCGATGAAAAAGCCTCGACTTCTTTTCTTGCTACAAACATCTTTTTGTTTTAGGGCAGTCATCCTTGTTGATACAAGTTGATATGATCCTCTAAGTGACAAACAAAATTGTCGCACTGAGAATGGATCAGACCATCCTAAATCAATTTTCTGTGGAATCTCGCGGTGACTTGAAACTTGTGCTGAATTATCACTTGAGCGCATTGCACTGATATTAGTATTCTCTGGAATATCAACTTGTTTCTGTGCTGAAGACATAGCTTGATCGAGTTGTCTGCTCCCGTGATTTGGATGCCGATAGGGAACTTTTTTGGTTTTACTTTCCATTCCTAGTTGTGTGGTGATGTTTTGATTTTCTTTTTGTGATGATGTTATTGAGCTGGTTACATAACCTTCGCTTGAAATGTTCATCGCCGGAACTACAACTTCTAAGTTTGCATCTTCTGCAACTTGCTTGTCTTCTTCTTGAGTTATGACATTTACTGCATTAGTACCAGTTTCCTTCTCTTCAACTCGGATTTCTATATTCGACGCTTTATTTTCGACAAGTTGTTGCACCTTGTTTTCTAAGGACTTTTTGTCTCTCTTCAACTTCTTAATTTGCGTTAGTAATTTGTCGTTGTGGTCCTTGAAGCGAGCAACTTCTTCATTCTTATTAGTTGTGATTTTGTCGATTTCCTTTTGCATATTTTGTATCACCTTTTTACCTTCTTGAGAAATTACCTGCGAAATTTCTTGTACGTCTTCAGGCGTCACGGAATTGGGCTTCAAGTTAACGTCTTGTAGCGTTATCTTCTTCTTTTTGTAGGTGAATGTCAAAAATTTCTTTTTCGTATTTAGGATAACTGAACCTAAGGTTTCCATCCATGGTGAACCCAACACAATATCACTATTATCCAAAACTAGGGTTTTGATGGCAAATTGAGAGATAAAAGTATAATCCCCAATGTTTAGTTGTAGATTTTTTATGTCGTATTTTTTCTTGTCAAAAATGTCTAATTTTTCGATTATATTTGACTCAGGAATCACCAATTGGTTGGCAATTTTAGGGTTTATATAATTTTTCTCTTCAGCGGGTGATATAGCAATAGTGACATCTTTTCCTGCGATACTTCCTTTAATTTTAAGTAGCGCTTTAGGGTCGATAGGTAGCATTTCTAATTCTAAAAATCGTCCTGACTTCATTTTTGTATTAGATGTCATTTTGCTTGTTGAGATAAATATTCTTCAAATTCACTCTTTTTAACTTGTAAACTTCCTTGATTATAAATCTTTAATAACTTCAAAATACTCTTTTTTTTCTTCTACTTTTTTTTTTAATTAATTAATTAAATATTAATTAATTAATTAAACTAATAATAATAATTTCTATTATATATATATATTTTTAAATAATAATAATAATTATTATTATTATTATTTTATTATTTGAATTTTATATATATATATATATAATTATGGGGAAAAAGATTGTTAACCTTGAAAAGTCACGTGCCTTTTGAAAAGTCACTTTGTTTTGAAAAGGCACGTTGTTTTGAAAAGGGGAAATGGGTTTTTAATACCATGGGCCCAAAAACCATGAGCTTGTAAACCACGAGCAATTACTTTTCCTTTTTAATTTTACTTTTACTTCACATGTACGTATATCTCTCTTTTTTTTTGTTTTTATTTTTTTTATTTTTTTGACTTTTCTAATTTTTTTTTTTTTTTTTAACGTCCCCTTTTTTTTTAACTTATTTCTTTTTTTTTTAAATATATTTTGACTTTTCTCTTCTTCCTTTTTAATATTTCTTCTCTTATGGCCAAAGGCCTACTGGCAAAAATGGAGAAACTCCAAATGTGTAGCAAAACGCTTCAACGGCAACAAGGTTGACGAATTTTCGGTCAAGGACCAGGATCAGAGAGCGTGGCCCTGTGCAGCAGTGAGTAGCCAGACGATCGAACACCTCTGATACCAAATGAAGCGAACAAAGTTCCTTCTCAAACTAAATATTCCAGAAGACTTGAAATATCCAAATATCCATGAGGATACAAATATTATATTAGAAAGATGATGAATATGAATTGATTGAATGTTACAAATGAGGCCTGCTTATATACCCACGCAGGTGCCTCTTCACGAAAGGTCATGTCTTATCAGACGTGACCTTTCACCCTAATTACTAATTAACTAATTATCATTTATCTACATTATTTATTCAACTAATTATCATTTATCTACATTATTTATTCAACTAATGAAAAGTGTAACTAGGATTGGTCTTCATATTGACTATGTAATTATGTATTTATGTAAAGAAGAAGACAAAGATAATAAAATGTATTTTTGTTATGCTTGCTTCATGGGTTTCATGAGCAAGGTTTTATTATAGGTCAATAGACTTCTTATTGATGTCTACTAGGATTTGTCTTCTAGTTATAAATGTAATTAGGAGTCATGTATATGAATAAGTCTAGTCTTATAAATATGCCTCAAGACCTTGTCATTCAACCATGGAGAAATGGCTCAAGACAGTCCTCAAGTCAACCTCCTTCACGCTAGAATATAAGCCCTACAAGTCGACTCTATCAACATATAACAGCTCGGCTTCATAACCTATGGGCAGGTCCGCTAAATTACAGGTGGCAACAACTATATATGCCCTATAGGTTCTGCGCAAAAAAATAGAGGAATAGATTCGGACTTGTCTAAGATTTTTAGACTAAGTTGCAGGAATTTCAAGACTGAAGTAAATGCGATAATAGGAATGCGTACTGGTGTAAAGAGGGACAGATTAGCAAAGAAGAATTCCGGATTAGGGTCTGTAATATATATTAAGTTGCAGGACATGATTCACCCTCGGTCGGGCACTAGGGGTTCCTCAAGATGTACAGGACAGCTAGAGAGCATTTCACTTGGCAGGGCCTCAAGGAGGACATCTTGAGGCATGTACATGAGTGCGATGCTTGTTAGAGGAACACTCATCTAGCAGAGCTTTTGCAACCTCTCCCCATTCCTGAGAAGAAGTGGGAGAGCATATCGATGGACTTCATCACAAGGTTTTCGGCAGTTCAGGGTCAAGATTGCATGTATGTGGTCGTGGACAAGTTGACGAATTTTGCCCATTTCTTTGCCATTCCGGCAAAGTATTTGGCTTCTCTGGTGGCCGAGTTTTTTGTTAGGGAGGTGTTCACGATGCATGCACTGCCTAAGACTATCGTCAACGACAGGGATAACAGGTTCACGGGTGGATTTTGGAAGGATCTATTCGCTTAATGGGTACTAAGCTCACCCCCAGTACTAGTTACAATCCCTAGACGGACGTCAAGACAAAGATCGTGAACAAGTGGTTGTAGGGCTGCCTACGTAACGATGTGACTGGACAATAGAGAGCGTGGGTGAAGTGGTTGTACCTCAGGGAGTATTGCTATAACACCACGTAACATATGTCCATAGGTATGACACCCTTTTGTGCTCTTAATGGTTATGATGCACTAACATTTGTTGATGTGATCTTTGGAGATAGCAAGACTCCAAGGGCAAAGGATTGGGTGTAGTAAAGCCAAAATATACTTAGAGCTCTTAAGGATATCTTACAGACTGCACAAAACTAGCCAAAGTCATATGCAAATCGGGGATGAGTAGAGCGGAAATTTGAGGTGGGTGAATTGGTATTTTTGAGTTTCCAGCCATATAAGCAGTCTACACTCAAGCAGAAGGGAGTTGAAAAGCTCAAATCTCATTTTTATCGACCATACAGGGTCAGCAGGAGAGTAGGTGAGGTAGCGTATGCACTGGAGCTCCCAATTGGGAGCAAGGTGCATAACGTCTTCCATGTTTCGAGCCTGAAGAAGGCCTTGGGATAGCCTGTGACAACCACATCAGAGTTACCACCTCTAGATGATGAGGGGCACTTAGTTTTGACACCAGAGGCCATCTTGTAGGAGAGGGAAAGGACGCTCAGGAATAGAACTATCAAGGAGTACATGGTGATGTGGAAGGATTTACCGGAGAAGATGCCACTTGGGAAAGGGAGCAGATTTTGCAGCCCCCGACACTTCAGGTGCTTGAGGACAAGTAACACTTCAGGTGCTTGAGGACAAGTAACATTTGGGAGGGGAGGATTGGCATGTCCCCAATAATTAAAAATTTTATCTAAACGAACGTTTCCAGTTTTGACAGTGTTGCTTACTACTAAATATTTTGGCGTTGGAACTTATGAGTTGGGTTAGGAGACTTAGAAGGACATTTTTGCAAAAAGGGAAGAAGGCCACTTTGGAAAAGTGGGTCAAAAATTAAAGGGGTGAGTGTGGGGGCCACACAAAAGGGAAAATCGAACCCATAGGAGGAATTCGACCCACATGGAGGGAAAAACATTGAAAGGGGGTTCGATTAGGCCGAGGCCACATGGGGAAGAGGAAAGCTGCTACAAAAGGCAAAGGGAAGCTCATTTTTGGGGTTCTATTTTCATTTATCTAACTTGAGTTTGTTGTGTTGATTGCCAAGTCAACCGGTGCTTTTACCATAGGAATTTCCAGGGAGAAATTTCAACCTCTTTCGGTGGACTTCGAGTGCCACCCTAAGGAGGAATTTTTGAATTCAGTGGGAGGAAGATTTGTTGGAGATTGTGGTACCTTTCATCCATTTCTCAAACAGTTCTGCTTCAAGGGAGGACGCAAGAATCAAATTCGTACCATTGAGTTAGGGTAGAGAAAAGGGGTATTTTTGCCCGAGGATTTAACAGAAATTTCCCTCGGGTTTGACAAGCATTTGTAGAGATTTACAGGGTTGGAAGTTGCAACTTTTGTGAGAGCCAAATATGCCACTCTAGGGCCTACATAGTAGTGTCACTTGGGTAAAATTCGTGGGGTTGAATACATCATACTTGCGTCAGGTTTTGGGAAGGAAATCCAGTCACTTCTTCCGGAGATAATTTCCAGGACAATTCTACAGCAGATTGAGTACCAAATGCCAAATTCAGCAGTTGAAGGGTGGGGGATGTCAGTAAGGGCGTAGCACCAAAAATTGGGTAATTTTGAGAGGTTGGAATTAGGCTAACCCTTTTCTAGGCTTTGTTGAACTAGCGTTGAGTAGTACATGCCTAATTTTGCAGAATTTTTTAAGGTGTTTTGGGCCCTCAAATCTCAGTTCTTCTATAGTAGCAATGCAGGAAATTTTATGGGTTAGGCATACAACCTTGTGAGGCCATTTGTTGCGGATTTTTCAGCTATTCTCACCTGGGTATTGTTGAAGAATGTAACTACGTTCAGTCTTCATAATTGTATTTGAGTCATAATGAAATGTATTTATCAAAATAAAGAAGAAAAAAAATATTATTATTAAAATGACTTATTAAAACATGGGTTTCATGTTTGTGTCATCATTTTCTAGGTCAAAGTCCCCATTGAGGATGTTTAGGTTTTATCTGGAGTCATTAGAGTCATTGTCCATTTTATTAGACCCTTCTTGGGCCTTTGTATCATGTTAAAATAATTATTATTGAGTCAAATAAGTCATTTGTCACATCCACACCAAGTCGGCCATTGCCTGGTGAAGTCAGCCTACATTAGGGCAATTCCACCCACGGAAGAGGCCCTAAATAGAAGAACAGATCGATTCATTTGGTGGATATCTCTCACAAGTCTGATACACAAGAAAAAAAAAGAAAAGCAAAGAAGTGTGAAATTGCAGGAGAAGAGAAGGATTGCAGAGAAGGACAAGATCAAAGTTTTTTGGGCCATCTATCTTTCACACATGTGAAGCTACTGGGCAATTGCAGGAGGTCGAAATTCTGAAATTTACCGAGTCAAAGTTCTGCTGCAGGAGGTCGAAATTCTGAAATTTACTGAGTCGAAGTTCTGCTGTAGGAGGTCGAAATTCTGTTGCTGCAGGATCAAAGTTCTAGGTCAAAGCTGCTGCTAGAAGGTTATCATCTGAAGAGGAAAGGAAGGGATGACTTGGTGATTGGAGGAAGTTTTTGTCTAGGTCAAAGAGTCTTGGATTATCTCCTCTTGTCTTGTGAATCTACTGAAGGAAGAGGTCTGACTGGGTTTTCCCCTCATTGGAGTTTTGCCCTGGTTGTGTGCCTACATCTGGTGTCTTTGATTTCCGTGTTATGGTTTTGCTAATTGCTTGAAGAATCAAGATAAAAGAAGAACATCAGAAAGTTAATAAGAACATAAGAATATCATAGGTAATTATCAACTTAAGAAAATCCTTTTGCCTTTCTGATTTTCCAACAGGTATTTGCTTGCTTTCCATAGCAAGCCCAAGTGCACACTTTCCATCCTCCACTGTTCTCAGATTTCATGATTTCTTAATAAAATGGCTCAGAATTCGTGTTGCTGCCCTATGGAGTCTTAATCTGTTGCTGCATATGTTATTTTCCAGAATTTTATGATTGTTCCTATGTTGTAGCTAGTGCATGTCTTTGGTATTTTACTTTAAATTTCTATTAGGAATATTACATGATGCTTGGTCGAGTTGCTCACTAGATGAGGTCAAAGTGACTTCTAATTATACTAGACAAGTTGCTCCAAATAGGGTCGACTTGATCCATGAACAGACATTGCATTTGTTGGAGCCGACTTGTGACTTTTTTCCATACAAAAAATATATATATAATATTTTCAACAAGGACCTTGTCAAGCTGTCCTGCCCATAATTTTTTTCCTTTAAAATTATTTTCTATTACAGCTGATTTTGGACCCATGAACTTAGATTAATTTAGATCACAGTTTTGTGCAGAGCTTCCGAATGTCATAGACAGTGCTTCAGATATCTTAATCTGTTTGGGAGTTGTCTTCAAACAGGTATTAATGTTCATTTTTGAAATGATAGGATAATGTTCTAATTGTAACCAGCTTCTGATCCAAAAGAGATGGAAGACATGTATTACCTTTGCACAAGATCAAAATCATACATACCAGATGTCCTTTGTGGCTTTGACATCGATGAAAAACTTCTCAACATGGCAAGGAGAATGATCTCATCACCGAATTAGGAATGCTTGTTATGCATTGGACAAGCAACCCTAGAGGCAATCGAAGCACGTCAACATTTAAAGGTGCATCCAACAACATGTATAGTAAAAGGGTACCTATGTATTGGGCTTTAAATCTAGGCTAAGGTTGAGATCTTGATCCTATAAAGAATACCCTAGGTAGTGTAATAGGGGCTATAATTATTATAAATGAGAGCGACATATGCACATATCAGCATGTTGCAGGGTCAACACATATATTCATGTCTCACAAAACAGAAATAAGTCCATTCATACCCAACGCTTATTAGCAATTCACTGAAAATGTATGCAACTAGCATTTAGCTTCAGATAGCTCAAATTATGTTCTCTATCATGAAACATATACGACACTCCACATGATAGACAATGAAGTTTATGTACACCTACAATATGAATGATACAAAATTTTGATATGTATCCATTATTTTCTAAAGCCAATTCTTGGCTGTAGTGTACAGGAGTACTATATAATGAAAGTACTCAAATTGCAAATAGAGGAAAGGATTGCATCTACATTACATATCTATTATATCCACTCGCATAGATTAATGGATTATACAATAGCCCACTAGTTCCATATTCACCACAGATTGTCCAAAAGCCCTATTCTTGAAAACATTTTCTTGAAGCATAATCAGTTGTTAAGACCTGCCACTGGAGCATGTGACAGAGGGGGATTTTCATCCAGCACATTTGAGCTCTCCTGTGATGAGAATACTCTTTGGTGCAAATCTCCGCACTGTGCTCTTGAACGCAATGCCCCTTCTACTACAAAATAAAAAAATTGCACCAAGTTAGACATTAAGTGGTCAATGGCAAGAAAATAGACTAAAAATGATAAGTAAAGGTTTCACTTTCTTCTCGGCAAAAAAGTTAAGAAGGAAAAAACATGTTCTGTAGTTTTCAAACGACAAAAATCCAATTTTTTAAATGGTTGAAAAAATAAATACTCGCACAAGATGATGTAGACATATAAATTAAATCCAAAAATATACTACCAATCTACTTTCTTGCGGACCTTGCATGCAAAAGACATGCATAAAAGTTGTTCAGCACTGTATATCATATAAACCCTGGTTTGAATTTTGATGTCATCATCACTTAAATTTATTTACAAGCTGAAGACATTATTCTTTTAAGGTGATGTCAAAGTGTGTGTCAATGAGATTAGGCAAGCAGCGTGGTGATTAGGCCCATACTAATGTGGTCACCTAGGTTCAAAACCCTCCAAGAAGATGTGGATGACACCAAGTGTAAGTCCTGGGTGATTTTAGTGGCATAGGAATGCCCCTCATAGCACAGAAGCTTAGCCCAGAACACTCCTAGAAGATGTGGATGACAACAAGTGTAAGTCCATTGAGTAGTTCTACCATTCTAATAGCTTCAAGCAAGACTAATACAATATCCCCTGAAAGTTCTTGAGTATAGATAAGGTCCTTATTGAAATGTCAACCCACCGAGTTATTAGCCTTGTGTTCAGTTGGAGATTTTATTGAAATATCAATATCATAACTTGGGCACGTTATATCTAATGGTGTCAAGAGATAACCAAGATGAAGAATTAATTGATGTTAATAAAGTGTAAAGAGAAGATGGTTTTTCTAAGGAAAGCCTCGCAAAATCCTCCCCTCTTCCCTAGAGTATTTAGGAGGGAAGGAGGGAAGCTCCAACACCACCCAAAATAGCGACTGGCAACCTAACGAGACTCAGCCTAACTCACGTTAGCTTTCAGGTTTTACTTAGAAAGATTCTACACCATGCTTGGGGTACTTCATGTGATGTGGGTTACATAATGTGTTGATTACCCATGATTGTACTACAATGGATATACACATTCAAGATAGCTTACTCATGGATTGTTAGACCTTGTACTAATGCTTATATGGCACACTTCCATGGAGCATCGGAGACCTAGAAGGCACGATGACATTCTTCATCGGGCATAAATGGAGAGTTAGATGCTTGGAGGTTGGTTCACCTTGGAGGAGGAGCATTGGACATCTTGTACAAGGGCATTGAACCCTAGATGGCATGCAAAACTTGGTTGCTTGCATGAAAGTTTGTACATGGAGGCTTAGGAGGTAGCACTAGAGCTCTGGGGGCCTTTAGAGCAGGAGCGTTGGACGTTTCTTTAGGAGCATTGAGCATTGGAGCCTTGCTTGTCAGAGATGTATCATGCCTTGGAGCTTGACAAGTGTCACCTAGAGTTGGAGCGCTCCACATGTACACCTATCTTGTGTAGAGTTAGGTTGTTTGAAATGGACTAGGTCCACTTTGTATTGTCAGCCTACTTGACATTTTATATAAATAAAGGGAGGAGATACTTCCCTTCACTTCATTGATGTTCACTCATGCAATCATGTGCTTGTGTTAGAGATCTAAGAACAAGAGCAAAGTTCAAAGTTCAAACTAGTCTTTTTGTAATTTTTTGCTTCAACTGTCTTTGCTCTCTATCTTGAGTGTTATGCTCTTGTGGAAAATTAAGGGAAAGCTATGGTTAGGGGATTTCCCTAGGGAGACAAAGAATAGAAGGGTTTCAGATAAAACTTAGAGTGGCACAAGAAGCATTTGATATTGCAGCTCTTCTAAGAGAAGAAAATCGGGATTTAAGGCATTTGGAAACCCTAGTGCTACTTTGTTATGAACAAAAATCATACACATAGCAAAATACTCAGAAGATCTGAAATATGTAAATATCCATGACAGGACAGTAATATATTTATATAGAAATGTACAGAAGATATGAGATATGTTGAGATGTTACAAATGAGAGCCCGCTAATATACCTAGGCAGTTGCCCCTTTATGAAGGATCACGTCCTTATAAGGCATGCCACTTCTATACTAATCACTAATTAATTAATTTTACTCTAATTATCACTATATATATATATATATATATATATTTTATTAATTTATTCATAACATTGTCTTCCTCTTCAAAAAGCTTTGTCCTCAAAGATTATTGCTAACAAGATATGTCATTTGTTTTTTGTCTTGTAATATGTTCACATTTTTTATGAAATTTTGAAGTTGTGATCTTTGTTGATACAAGATGATAGGATCCTCTGAGTGATAAACAAATTGTCGCATTGAGAAGGGATTTGACCATCCTAAATTAATTTTTTGTGGAATCTTGTGGTTACTGGATACTTAGTGTGAATTTTTATCACAAAAGTGAATTGCATTGACATTAGTCTTCTGAACATAAGTTCATTGTTTTTGTTCTGAGTGATACAAATATGTGAACTGATTGAGTTGTCTACTCTTGTGATTCAGATGTCGATAAGGAGTTTTGTGAGATATTCCCACATAGCAATGTTGCTAAGGGAAATATCAATTTTGTCAATTTTGGGCCGCAAACTTTGGAAAAGTGGGTTGTGGGGCCGCACTTGTAAATTAAGTTGCTAGTGGATGGTGGAGGCCACCCCCAAAAGGAAATACACTTCACTTGGCTAGTACGCACTCTTGGAGGGAAGAGAGATGAGAGGGTTAATGCATGGGGCCCACATGGAGAATTAGAGGCTCAAGGATAAATAGGAGGTGCGTTCCTCATTTTGGGGACTTTTGATCATTTGGCATTTACTCTTACATAGCACGTTTGAGCTGAGAGCCAACTCAGCAAGCGTTGTTGAGCACGCGAGATTTTAAGGCGAGAATCTCACCACACCTTCGGTGGATTTCGAGTGTCGGCCCAAGGAGGTGATCTACATTGCATTTGAGAGCTACCCTGGAGTTTGGCAAGCAATTCATGGAGTTTTTCTACTTCTAGTAGGTTGGGCACAGTAAGGGAAATACGCATCACTTGTAGGAGCTGGTAGTGGAGAAGAGAATTCATTGAGCTTTCCAGGAGTGGTTCGGTCCATTATTTGTTGGAGATTTGGAGTGCCAATTTGGCTCAATTTTGAGGGAGTTTGTTGTGCACATTGAGCCGACACCAAGGACAGTGTGGGCCTACACAGAGGGGATTTCGTGCCACACGTGGGAGCTTGGGAGAAGGTCGATTTGGGTGTTGGGGTGAGAAGATACTTGTTGGGAGTTCCGAATGAGAATTTCGATGGGCCTTGCAGCCATTTTGGGGTCCTCAAGCAGTGTTAATTCTGGAGGGTCGGTTTGCCCAGCAGTTGGAGGAGAGCATGGAAATTGGGGCGAATTTCGGAGGTCAGCATTAGGCCAAACCCTTTCTGGGTTTTGGGGGGATACTTGTGGGGAGGTTAGTTTCGCGGAATTTTCTAAGCAATGTAGGAGGGTCAACCAGTCGTTTCTTGCAGCTAGCAATGCAATTTTTGGGGCCAACGCAGAGCAATTAAGGGGACATCTTCCTAGTGGCTGAGCAGTTGATTCCATCACCTGGGCCTTGTTAAATTGCTTATAGTGTACCCCCTTTCTATTATAAAAAAATGGCTCAGTTCTACGCAAATTTGGGTGTATTTCTAGGTGTTTAATTTTGTATGGAATTTTGTGTTGGTTTTTGCTATGCATGTTTTGTTTATCGTTCTTAATTTTCCTTAGGGATATTACAATGGTATCAGAGCTCATAGTCTTGGTTCAACCTGTGGGAGCAACCATCAATCTATGACACCAAAGGACAGGCAGAACATCATTCACAAGAGGCAAAGGTACAGAAGCAGGAAAAGGCAACTATAGATTAGTCTTGATCTAGAAACCATTGGGCCAAAGGTTGAGGGACCAGATATGGTGGAGAACACGAATGATAAAGTGAATAAAGAGGAGGAGCTTGCCCAACACCTCTTGAAGGATATACATGATTTGTCCAGGAGAATTGATGAGCTAAGGGAGCAAAACAGCAACAACAAGAAGGGAAAGGGTATTCAAGGTGACATTCACGTGGGTGAGGGTGAGGGTACCTCGCATCATCAAGCAGCAAACCCACCCAACGTACCTCATGTCTCTAGCACACCACCCAGGTCGACTATCCCACAATTTTAGCATAAGTTGCTAGAGGGTCACAAGGGTAGGAGGACATGGCCATGGGAGTCTATTTTGCGGAATATTAGTCCCTATAGGGTTGATTTCAGAGAGGCTATCACCTTCAAGGACTTTAGCCAACTTAAGGGCAACAACGAGAGTAAGGGGCAGATAGGAGGTTACATGCATGGCACCGATTTGTAGCACACAATGGGGAGATTATTCCTTCTGATCTTTGATGGCTCGCCCAAGAGCTCAGCCTGGGCATGGGTTGAGAAGTTGGATGTCTATTTCCATCTTAATCATATGATGGAGGTGGAAGCGATTAAGATTGCCACCCTACAATTGGAGGGAGAGGCCCATGACTAGTGGTTTCATGGGTTGACCACTATGGGGCATGCAAGAGTTACAGCTTATGGGGAGTTCACACAGAGGGTACTAGAACGTTTTGAAAGGAGAGACCTAGAAGAGCACTTTGGAGAGTTGACGTGGCTTAAGCAGACTGGAAATGAAGAGACATACATCTCTGAGTTCTTAAGGATTTCGGTGATGGTGCCAAATTTATTGGATGCCAGGCGGGTCTTTTTGTTTTTGGAGGGGTTAGCAGAGCCACTAAGGGGTTTGGTGAGGTTCAACAGGCCCACCACTTTACAGGATGTAGTCGGTAGAGCCCGGGATTTGCACGATGCTCTTCCTAGGACCAGAGCGCATATACCCACCAGACCGGTCTTCCAGTAGAGGAAGAGAGACACCAGACCCCCACTACAGCGAGATACTCTGGGGCGTGCATGGTGAATCAATATTCCTTTCAATTAGTATTATTATTAATATTTCAAAGCATTAGTTAATCTTCAATTATTATCAGTGTTTGTACAATGATAGCAGTAAACAAAAGGAACACAAATGCACACAGTTTTTAAGGTGGAAACCCCCTCCGGGACAAAAACCACTTGAATGCTTTTCTAATAATTCTTTAGTATTCAACTCCAATTGAAAATAAAGCTCCAACTTCCTAGAATCTAGAAAAGCATTCTTCTCCAGCTCCCACTGGATGACGCTCCAACACTCGAGATTCCTCAATAGTCAATTGAACAGATGCCCCAACACCCAATGAGCTACAACTCACCCTAGCACCACCCTAGCACCCTGAAGTTTTCACAGGCTTGAATATGTTGGTGACTTCATGCACGAGCCTAACACCACCCTACCAGCCTAAAGAAGAATAAAAGAAGAATGGACTCTCGTACCAGGGAAAATGGTCCACTTTACAGTGATATAGAATGATGTAGAAGAAGAAGACACACTAGACCATAACCCCAACTATGACACAAATTCCTAATGATGATCCTAGACCTCCCGAGACTGCCTCTTCAATTCTTGGCATATAGACACTTGTACAAATTTTGCAATGATGCTTTTACAATGACTCGGTACAATGATACCTTTACAATGATTGTATGCAGTGCTACCCACATGAAGACTTCATGTGGTGAACTTCTTGTTGATGTTCTGCACCTTGATTGCTGCTCTTGTCATGCTACCCTTTCTCACTCTTTAGAACATTAGATCATGCATTGAGTCTTATCTTGATGAATATATAATACCTGCAAAATGTCTTCAAGGAAATACCCATGACATGATAATAGCAAAACTTACCTCATCCTGCAGAGCATATGTCAGTGCTAAACAAAAAAAAAAAAAACAAATTAGAATACAAAGAACCTAATGCAATTAAGAGATGAACATGCATATACAAAATATACTTACCCGGAGCTTACCTCTGCTGCACCTTGCTTTGCTTTGTTGCCCTAGAAAGTCTGGTCCTTTGCAGCCCTTGACAGCACATGATCTAGCTTTTTCTGGCCTTTTAGGAGCTCGACATTGAATCTAGTGTATCTTTGTTATTTTAGATCCCCAATACGTGATTTTTGGTCCTGTAGTAGTCCTCTGAGTCTTCTTTCCAATGCCACAGTCGGACCTAATTTGGATTCTTCAAGACAAATTTATGCCCAATCTCTCACAATGATAGAGCGAAATTGTACGGCGTGCCACGTGTCACTATTTCCTCATTCGGCTCTGAAATTGATACACATAAAACTACAGTCTGTGCACTATCCACCACCTTTTACAGAATTCCAATCTGATACTCAGAGAGAGAGTTCTGACGATTTTCCCAAGGTCACCTCTCTGAGATGAAGTTCAGGAGCCTGCAAAAACCCTAACTTCCACAGATCATATCTCCAAAAATATTACAAACCATGATCTGAAATTTTTACACGAGCTTCCTCAGGATTTCGACTTCGCCTAATAAAAATTTCAGCTTCTGAATCTTTGTAGAAAAAAAGTTATAGCGAAAATGCCACGATGACCTGTTTCAAGTAGAGAAATCCCTAAATGAGGAGGATATGAGTATCACAATTTATATAAATGCTTAGATTGAGAGGGTCTTCACCAAGTGAACGTGGTAGGGATTTTAGGAGCTTAAAAATGATTAATTGTTGACTATTCAATGACCACAACCAATGATTAGTGTCATGCCACAACCCCATGGGGTTTTTAGCCCACTAACTGGGGTTACTAACTTCAAACATGAATATCTCTCAAACCGTGAAGAATTACGTGGTGTTCCATATATCAACAAAAACATCTCAAGTAGAAACCATAAAAACTATCCTTGACTCGGAATATAGTAACTTGGTAGGTCAAAATTCCCATGCAAGATTGAGGTAGACCCTGGTGTTGCTTGGGTTGACATCAATGACAACCACTAATCAACAATCTCCCCCTTTGGCACTGATGGCAACACAAGTACTCCCCATGCGATCATGACACCTCTTCCTACAACATTCTCTCCCCGTTTGACATCAATGGCAAAGGGTAACTCCCCTTGACACACAACCATCCTATGGACCTGTACACACTTCCACTCCCCCTTTATTTTCTGAATATGGAAAATCTAATGAGAACTTGGGAGAATCCCAAGCTTCTAGCGAAAATATTCAAATGCTTCACGAGGTAAAGGTTTAGTGAAGATATCAGCGATTTGTTCTATTGTACCAACATATTCAAGTTTGATATTCTTTTCAGCGACTTGTTCTCTAACAAAATGATATTTGACCGGAATGTGTTTTGTTTTTGAATGCATGACAGGATTCTTGGAGATGTTGATGGCACTGGTGTTATCACAGAAGATGGGAATAGGCTCACTGAATTGTACTTGAAGATCTTGCAAAGTTTGTTTCATCCAAAGGACTTGAGTACAAGAAGCTGCCCCTGCAATGTATTATGCTTCCGTTGTAGATAACGAGATTGAGATTTGCTTTTTGCTCAACCATGATGTTATCACTCCACCAGATTCCCAAGGCTGAGGAAGGAATCCCAACATAGGTAACCACAAACCAAGCTTTTGACTTGATAGCTAGCCCTATCAAGTCAGACAGGGCTCTCTCCAAAAGAGTCACAGCCAGGAGAGCTGGAGAAATTAGGGTTTTAGGCTAGGTATAGAGTGCAAGGGGGTTGTTTTGAATTGATTTGGTTGGGAAAATCAGTGGATAAAGGAGTTAGGTCAAGGAAAGCTAGGTCAGGGAAAATGAGTTAGGGTTGCAGGGATCAATGGGGGCAAGGTAGGTACAATGCTAATCACTTGAAGGAAATGGTTGTGGAATGGTGTTGAAGCTGTAAGAAGGCTGAAAAAAGCATAAGAGATGTATTTTTCTCAGACAGAAGATAATGAACAAAATATGATCAATTACCCAAAACAGAGCATGGCAGACATGTATTCTGAATTTCTAACTTGTAAAAGATCATAACATAGAAATGAAAGTGAATATGAACAACACATTCAAACACATGATACTGAAGAAGAAACTATGAAAGACATTCAATACCATAGGTATCCCATAAATGTAGCTGCAACTCCTCTTTATTAGCTTGGCCAAAACTGAGTACAAGTTCCCTTGATCAAATAGCAAAATAAAATTGATTCCAACCTCCAACCTTTGAAAATGAGTCAAAAATGACATGATATAGGCCTCAAACAATCTCTCCCAACCTCAGGGGTCGAATCCATGAGAGAAGGAGTTGATCCACTAAAGTCTGAATTGAAACCTAGAGTGTAGGGTGGTCAAAGTGACTCATCCCTAACTTTTGTGAATTGATTCATTACACCTCATTTGCTTGATTTACCTAATGTACTTACCCTAGTAAATAGTAAAAACATGATACCTACATTCATCTTCATCATTTACATAGGTAAATTCAACATTTCCCAAGATAAAAATCAAAACTGAAGTGAAACTCAGAAAATTTCAGAAGACTGCCAAATGCACCATTTTCTTGTTAAACGCGCCCTTTTCCTGTCAAATGGGTCCTCTTTGTTCAAGGCTGAATTTGAATGCCTTCCCAATGTCCAAATTTGCTCCGAGATGGCTTGTTGGAAAGCCCCTTAAGTCTACTTTCCAGAACTATCTTCAGTTTGCAAAATGAAGTCCATTTGCGCTGTCAAAAATCACTTCTCCCAAGACTGGTAAACGCGTAGCGACTAGGCAAAAATTGAGGCAGAAACATGGTTTTTTGATAGTTTTGTCTTTTTCAATGACTAGTTCTCCTCCAAAAGCTTAGCAAATGCATAGGGTTGATGTCCTCATCATTATGAATCTACTGGTGGTGGCCATTTGTCCATTAGATGTCTCAAAAAAGAGCCTAGCATCCAAGGTGTTGCGCGTTTAGCAATTTTGCTGTGCAAAAATAAAACGCGCCCTCTGTGTGCAACACCTTTTTACAAACCACCTTTGGAGGCCTTCCTGACGTCCAAATTGGGCCCAGGATAGCTTGTTGGAAAGCTTATCCTATCTACTTTCCAAATCTACCTTTGGTTTTGTGATTGGAGTTGATTTGCCTTGTCAAAAGATGATTTTCCCAAGACTGGTCAAAAAGTGCAGAATGAGGGTGCAGAAATGTAGAGTGATGTTGCAGGTAACTTTTGGAGGCCTTCTTCAACTCCAAATTGAGCTCATGATAGTTCATTGGAAAGCTCCTCCAGTCTAGTTGTCATTTGACTTATCAAGCAAGTGATTTGGACACTCCAGCTAGGAGAAAACTTCATTTTCCCAAGGTCACTCCAGAAATGCAGAAAACCTCTTATGGCACCTGTATTTTTGACATTTCTCCAAAACCATGACACCTATGTAAAAACTGAAGGATTTTTTTCTTCCATGACCTAAGATGGACAAAAACCTTTCTTACTTTTGTCGAATTCATCTTTGTTTGGTCAGAAACATAGTTTGAAGAAAAATCGGCCCTATGAGTGGCAAATAACTTGACCCTTCGAATGATTTCTTAAAAAATGATGGAGACATGATCTTATGAGTTGGAATGGCCTCATACTTACTGATATGACCTACCTTATGCCTCCTCTGCTCAAATGTCTTTGTTCTCATAGCAAACCCTAGCTCAGTGGGAGAGGAAATTAGGGTTTAGTGCTTGTGAACAATGATGATTTGGGCACCCTTGGGAAAAATGGTTAAAAAACGAAGCGAGGTCAATGATAATGACGGAGATGAGGTGAAAGAAGAGTAAAATAAGGCAGGATGGGTGGGATGTAAACACCAATGCTAACACATAATACGAGACAACCACCTAGATAGAATGTTGCTCCACTAGTACTCTTACGATCACCAACGCTTCCTGCCCAATCTGCATCTGTAAAGGCTTGAATAATGAGATTGTTACCCTTGGGATACCACAAGCCATATTCTGTTGTGCACTTTAGATATCGAAGAATTCTTTTGACGGAAAATAATATGTGATTCTTTTGGTGCTGCTTGGAATCTTGCTACTTGTCCAACTGCTTGCATAACATCTGGCCAGGATGCTGTTACATATAGAAGACTACCAATCATAGATCTGTACAACCTCTGATCCACATCCTTAGATGAGTCGTCTATGCTCAATTTGCAACCTGTTACCATCAGAGTAAGGACGATTTTGCAATCTTCCATTTCGAATTTCTTGAGCATTTCCTTGATGTACTTGGCTTGACATATAAATATTCCTTTCTCTTGCTGAGATATTTGAAGCCCTAAGAAGTATGTTAGCTCACCAAGTAAAGACATCTCGAACTCACTTTGCATCTTTGTAGCAAAGTTCTTACTTAGTCGATCATCATTGCTACGAAATATTATATCATCCAAATATACCTCAACGATTTTTAAATTATCTTTATCTATTTGTACATAAAGATTGCTATCAGTAGTACCTTTCTTGAACCCTTGTTGACGTAGATATCCATCAAGACGAGCATACCATGCTCTGGGTGTTGGAAATACTGAGAGGGGGGTGAATCAATAATTCTTTTCAATTGTTAATTTTACTAGTTAAATCACTTATATTTAGAACACAAAATGAACAATGATGAAATAAATACTTTTATTAATTTATTCTTTAGAATGAGTAAAGTACAATAATGATATAGGGCTCTAACCTTAGATGAAAACTCCAATCTTCCAGGCTCCAACCTGTATTGTGCCAAGCACTGACTTGGTCTTTCCAAGGCTCCAACCTTGTCAATTTGAGGCACCAACCTCTACGGCTCCAACCCTATCTCTGGTACAGGCTTCGATCTGGTTTCTTGAGGACTCCAATCTTCTAGAGCTCCAACCCTATTTTCCAAAGCACCAAACTTGTCAATTCTGAGGCACCAACCTCAAGGGCTCCAACCCTATCTTCCAAGGCACCAACCTTGTCTCTATGAGGCTCCAACCCCTTGCTTCATTTCATCAAGATATATTTGGTTATACTTACGGCTCCCAATGTCTTCTTCAACGAGCCCTGACAATCTTTAGCTTACTCTTCACTATAATCTACACATCACATCATCAATGACAACATTTTCTTCATAGAAGGTGTCACCGTTGCTCTTCATTGTACCCAAACAATTTCTCCAAGTTACCTCATGATAGCTTCATCAACGCATCATCGTCTTCAACATTATCTCCACAAGATCTTCAATATTTCTTCAAGTTACTCCAAGATCAATCAAGGCTTTTCAATAAAATGTCTTCAATTTGGAACCTTCTTCAAGATCACTCCACAAGGGCTTCGAATGGCTTCTACAAGGGTCTTCAATAGGTCTTCAATAGTACTTCCAAATAAGCTACTTCAACAAACCCTTAATAACAATACTAAAAAATAACTGCCCCTAATGCCAATCCAAGTCTGCTTTGAAAATCCTTTAGTAGCTACTTCAAAAGTTCTCCAATAGTTGCTTAGGCAAGCCTTACGAGAAAAGTGCCATTTTGGTTCTCATAATACCTTACCACAGGTTCTATCACAAGTTTGAATCAAAACTTCAACAAGGGCTCCTTCAATGTTTCTTGCTTCAAGAATTTTGAAGACTGCTCCTTCAACCACGAAAATACCACAGAGCTGATTACTCAAAGTCTAAAGAAGATTGTTCCAAACTGTCACGAAAATCTGCAACTAATCCGAGCTCTAAAATATGTGACTATCCAAGCTATAGAATGCCGCCACAGTTCCAGTTTCTTACAAGAGTTTGTCACAGGTTCATTCTGAAATTAGTCTCCAAAATTGTGTTCACGATCTGAGGCTTCTTCAAGGCTTTTTTCTGCACTACAATGTAAACTGTCCAAGTGACTGTTTGCTGGTAGTCCAAGCTTGAATTAGGCCCCAACAGGTGACCCTTTTTCAAATCCGAGCTCCACAGATCTGATGCTTCAAAAGTCTGCAATCCGAGCTTCAGTAAGGAACTGTTAGACTGAGCTGTAACAGGCTGCTAGATCATAGAAGTATGCCCAGAAATTTCGATCATTTGCCTCAAGAATTTCGTATGTATATGCTTTAGAACTCTGGATATGTTTGCCACAGAAATCTAAGTCAGAACTCGGATATTCTTCTCTCTGAAATATTTCACCGAAATGCTCTCTGAAATTTGCATCGAACTTGCTTGCTTAATTGAAAAAGACAGGCTTGTATTTATAGTAATTCATCTTTATGAAAAGGCATGTCTGTTGGGCTGGAGGGCCAACATGAAGGAATTGAGCATAGGTCGGCTAGGCCTTAAAAAAATATTATTTTTAAACATTAAAATTCATTTTCTCACAAACTATAAGGAGTTAGGAGATGAGTGAGGGCTCATTGGAAAGGTAAAAATATCCTCTACATGCTGGAGAAGGAGCAATGGTGAAATGACATCTTCAAGATGTCAAAAATTAATTTTATTTGTGACTGTTTGAAATTTTTTGGTACAGTCCTTGGGGTTATTTAGATTTTTCATTTATAAGGTCAATGGAGCTAGAGTTGGGGTCAGGGTAATTTTGTTAGGACTTCAAGAGTGGTCTCCAACCATCATCAAGTGTGTCATCATTCATGTCATCATCTTGTTAAATGTCTAGGACAGAGTTTAGGGCTTCTTCATCAAGAGTAAGGACATCATATTAGGACTTCTTGATTCATAATATACAAGAGGTTATGGAATCTTCATATTCTAACAAGAAGGTTAGTTCTAGGGCTTGCATCACTAGGGTATCATGCATCACAAGAATTTGCCATCACAACCAATGCCATATTGGCATCAATGACAACCTTGATTAACACTGGGAGCCTACTTGAGACCATATAGAGCCTTCTTTAACCTGCAAACATAGTCTTCTTTTTTGTTAGTAGAAAACCTTCAGGTTGTTCGATGTAAACTACTTCTAATTCGCCATTGTAATATCTCGAAGGGAAATAGACAGTAATATAAAGCATACAACAATGCATATAGTGCTAGAAACAAACCATGAAGCAGATACACATGAAATAGAGAATGCTAAGCCATTTTATTATACTGAGAAATATAAAGAAATACAAGAGGTGATTAGAATGATGGCACCTCGACTTGCACCAGGCAAGTGTAGGAATACTCTCAGAATGTCAAAGGAAATGGCCACTCTCTACTCTAACTCCAACTGTTGAAATACTGCCGTGCTGCTGCAACTGCTGGAACCAAAATGAGTATTTGGGGCTGCTCCCTTACTTGGAAAATGTTGATACTCCGGAATCAGCCTCTACTCACAATACCCAGAAAAGCCCAGAGAGTGTTTCTAAAATGCTCGACCTCCGAAAATGCCTCTCTTGAGGATCTACACTATCCTCCCAAGGGCCACGCTAGTGCTGAATGACAACCTCCAAAATAGGGACTCCCTCTCTCCCAAATATCTCCAATAGACAAGGGCTGGCCCCTTGCTCAATTCTCCGGCCCGAATCCTCCAAAATGGCACCAATCCAGAACTCTCCCAAGATGGACTACGTCCTCTCTCTCAAGACTGCGCAGTTCCTAGATGCTCTGCTCCACAACGATGGCAACCACAAATCCTCCTGCAAAAATGATGGTAGAATACCTCACCCGAGCAAGCACTCGAAGTCTCCTGGGGCTAAGGGTGGGATCTCCGCACGAAGACACCTAGTGTACTAAACAATACTGCAGACAAGCTAAACAGCCAGCATGCTCCAAGTCGAAATGACAAGCTCAAGATGCATAAACATGAATGATCAAATGAAGAGGCTCTCCTCCCTTTTATCACAATGGGCCTCTCTCAACCCTAGGCCCCACCATCTCCTACGTGCCCCTTGGCCCACGCTGCCCTTATCAACTGCGTGAGGTAGGCCCCACGCTGTCCACGTGGTCTACATCCTCCTCTCCCTACGCTATCCACTTGGTCACTAGGTCCCACTTCCTCAAATACGATGTGGACTTTAGGGAAATACTTTATCCTAAGTGAGTTATTTAATATTTCACTCACGTTATTCATGCTCCAACTATAATAAGACAAAATTGGTCAAAATTAATATTTCCAATTAGCTATCGCTAATTGGGAATATTACAGTCTCCCCCGGCAAAATGTTGCTTGACCTCAAACAACTGTAGTGATGGATGCTACAAGATCTACTCACTCTCCCATGTGGCATCCTCATCCGGCAAATTCTTCCACCTCACTTAGAATTCCCGGACTGTCCTGCTCCGCAACTGTCTCTCCTGGGTATCAATAATGGCCTTCGGTTGTAGCACCAAGTGCCCCTCATCATCCGTAGGCGGAAAATCCCCTGTTACTGTCACCTGTTGTCCTAGTGCCTTCTTCAGGCACGATACGTGAAAGATGTTATGAATCTTGCTGCCCTGGGGTAGCTCCAACTCATAAGCAACCTGCCCAACTCTGTGTATCACCCTGTAAGGCCCATAAAAACGAGGCTTGAGCTTCTCAGCTCCCTTCTGTTTCAGAGTAGACTGTCGATATGGCTGCAAACGTAGGTAGACCAAGTCCCCTACCTCAAAATGTCTCTCCACCTGACCCCTGTCGGCATACAGTTTCTGCTGGTTCTGCGCTATATTCATGTTATCCTTGAGAGCTCGGAGGATGTCCTAACTCTCTTGGATCCAGTCCTTGGCTCTCGGAGCCTTGCTGGCACCAAACATCACATCAACAAAAGATAAAGCATGATAACCATATAATGCGTAAAACGGAGACATATCGATGGTCATGTGATGTGTGTTGTTGTAGCAGTACTCTCCTAGGTGCAGCCACTTCAGCCATGCTCTCTGCTGCCCACTGACATAGTTACACAAGTAGCCCTCTAGCCACTTGTTAACTATCTCTGTCTACCCATCTGTCTGTGGGTGGTAGCTAGTGCTCGGTGTCAACTCTGTCCCCACCAACCGAAAAAGCTCCTGCCAAAACCCGCCCATGAAGCGGTTGTCCCTGTCACTGACAATGGTCTTGGGAAGACCATGTAACCTGAAGATGTCCTTGAAGAACAGCTCTACCACCTGTGCTGCTGTATAATGTGCGGATATGGCGAAAAAATGCGCATATTTCGTTAGTCGATCAACGACGACGAATATACAGTCCTTGCCCTGCACCATGGGCAACTCTGTGATGAAATCCATTGAGATACTCTCCCATTTCCCCTCTGGAATGGGAAGAGGTTGTAACAAACCTGCCGGATGGTTCATCTCCTCCTTGTTGCGCTGGCAAACCTCGCACTCCCTGACATGCTGGAGTACATCCTCCTTGAGGCCCTTCCATGAGAACCTCTCTCTGATGGCCCTGTAGGTTTTGGTAAACCCCTGATGGCCAGACAATGGTGAATCGTGAGAAGCCTGCAATATCTTCTTCTTGAGCTGAGAGCCCTCAGTCAAGAAGATCATGTCGCTGTAGTAGATGATCTCATCCATCACCCTATATCTGTCATCTGTCACCTACCCATCCAAAACCTCACAAGCAAATCTGTCCTTGGAGTACTCCACCAATAGTCGAGCCCTCCAATCTGCATCCAAACTTATTAGAGACAACGTGGCTGGTCTGCGTGAAAGTGCATCAGTCACCACGTTGTTCTTCCCTTTCACATACTCGATGTCAAAGTCATAGGCTTGGATCTTGCTGACCCACTTCTGCTGCCTCTCCTGTAGCTGTTTCTGCTCTAAGAAAAACCTGAGGCTGTTGTAGTCAATCCTCACCCTAAACCTGTCACCTATCAGGTACTGCCGGAATTTGGCCAATGCATGCATGATGGCCAGCATCTCCTTGTCGTATATGGCATACAACCGCTCATGTGGTAGGAGCTTCCGGCTCTCAAAAGCTATAGGGTGGCCTCCCTGCATCAACACTGTGCATGTCCCCTCTCCTGATGCATCACACTCCAGAACAAATGGCTGCGTGAAGTCTGGTAATGCTAGCACTGGACAGCTGCTCATCACCTCCTTGAGCCTGTCAAAGGCTTGCTGCACTGTGTCTGTCCAAATGAATGCCCCCTTCTTCGTCAGATCTGTAAGGGGTGCAGCAAGCTGAGAGAAACCCTTGACGAACTACTTGTAGTAGGTGCAGATACCTACAAACCCCCGAAGTTCCGTCACGTTTCTCGGCTCTGGCCAATCCCTGATGGCCCTGATCTTCTCCTCATGGACCCTCACTCCGTCCACCCCTATGATGTGTCCCAAGTATAGCATCTTCGTCAACCCAAACTCGCACTTGGAGAGCTTAGCATAAAACTGCTGCTCCTCCAAAATACACAACACTGCCTCTATGTGCTAGAGATGCTCCTCCCATTTCCTGCTATATATCAATATGTCATCAAAGAAGACCAACACACACTTCCTCAGGTGGCTGCGGAAAATGTGGTTCATACATGACTGGAAGGTGGCCGGTGCATTGGTTAGCCCGAAGGGCATCACCAAAAACTCAAAATGGCCATAGTGGCACCTAAAAGCGGTCTTGGGAATGTCCTGTTCCCTCACGCAAATCTGATGGTAATTGGATCTCAAATCAATCTTTGAGAAGAACTGTGCCCCTCTCAACTCATCCATCAGCTCGTCAATCCGTGGAATAGGGTACCTGTTCTTCATGGTCTTTTTGTTCAGGGCCCTGTAATCAATGCACATCCTCAATGTGTCGTCCTTCTTCTTCACCAACACTACCGAAGAAGCAAAAGGACTGGTGTTAGGCCGAATGTGTCCAAGAGCTAACAGCTCGTGGATAGCCCGCTCGATCTCGTCCCGATAGGCCTTGGGGTGCCTATAGGGTGTGGTAATGACGGCCTGTATGCCCTGCTCTAGCTCAATTGTATGCTATCCTAGTGGTATCTCCCCAAACACCACATCATACCTGTCAAATATGGTTTGTACCTCTGGATGAACTGTCTGCCCGGTAGTCTCTGCCTCTGATGCACGCAGCTCTACTACCCACTCTATGTCTCCCTTCTGGAAGTCTGCCTCCATCCATTGAGCTGAAACTATCTAAGGTGGGTAAGTGTGCATACCCCGTATCTTCTCGTGCTTCCCAGTCTTCTTGTCATCCCACTCCATCTCCAAGGCCTCCCAATCTGTGGTGCCTTCCCCAGAATGATCAGCCACTGTACTCCTAATACCACATTGGTATCTGGTATGTTAACCACGAAAAAGTGGTCAGTCACTGTGTAAGTGCCCATCGTCACTGCAAGCGCTGGGACATAACTGACACACTGCATAGTCTAATCTCCTGGGACCAACACTGAAAACCCATCGAAGCTCTCTGTCTGTATGCCTCTCCGCTCTACCATCTGTGCATCGATGAAGTTGTGGGTTGCCCCACTGTCCACCAGTACTGATACTTGTTGCCCCCCACATTGTACCGCGAACGCGTAGCGTCAGATACTTGGGAACTCCTTGCAATACTGCAAGGGTCCCTCCGGTAGGTGCAAAGGCTACACCTCCTGCTCCTGGTGGTGGAGGTGGAAAGTAATCCTGTGCTGTATGGCTGCCCCCTGCCCCCATGTCATCATACTCATCTTCTTCCCCGCTGCTCTCGGAGAAGACCTCGATATAATGTGCTTTTCCAGCAGCACATCTGTGTCCTGGTGCCCACGGCTCCTGACAGGTGAAACACAATCTCTTCCTCTTCAACTCCCTCCTGGCATCATCATCCCACTGTCCTCTACCCTGATTCCCCTTTGGAGGCGGAATCCTCACATCCTTCCCCTTAGGCTGGAAAGCCTGTCTCTGGGGGTAAGGCATCTTGGTCCAGGGTAAGGCATTCTGCAAGTCCTGTGCCCTACCAACTGCGTCATGGAGGGTGGTCGGTCTAGTGGATCTGACCAATCCCCGAAGCGGCTCTGCTAGCCCATCAATGAACATGTAGATCATCCGTGCCACGGATAGATCTGGTACCATCTCCGAGAGTCTCAGGAAATCTGAGATGTAAGTGTCTGGGCTCCCTGTCTGTTTGAGCTTAATCAGCTCAACGAAATGCTCCTCCAGATCCCTCTGATCGAATCTCTCCATTACTCTCTGTGTGAACTCAACATAAGTGGTCACTGCCGAGTGTCCTAATGTAATCATCCCATGAAACCACCAAGCATGGGCCTCGCCCTCAAAGTGTAGTGAAGCTACCTTGATGGCTTTGGCCTCCACCATCTGGTTAAGCTGGAAGTATATTTCCAGCTTCTCCACCCAAGCCTTTGTTGAACTGTTTGATGAACCATCAAACATAGGCAAATGGAACCTGCTCATCGTACGCTGAGTGTCTCCGTCGTGATAATGTCGATGTCCCCTATGATGTTCGCGGGGTCTGCTGTCCCGCTTTAGCTGGACAAAATCACGAAATGAGAGGGCATCCCTGAACCCCTGCCCGTATGCCTAGTACTCAGCAAAGTAATCACCCATGTGGCCAGGGTCCTGCTCGTGCTGTGGTCCTGCCCCTGTGTCTGCAGCCAGAAAAGTGGGCATAGTGGAACATGTGGGTGCATGAGATGCCATGTGCTGAGTGGCATCGTGCTCCTGCAAATGGTGGGATGTGCCTGATCCCTCACCAATCTGGAAACCCCTTGGGGTTTCACGCTGCCTAGCCTCTACTGCCGTGAATCTCTGCCCCATCTCCTCTATCCGCTTTGATAGGTCCTGTACTAACTTGAAGAGCATTTCCCCAAACTCCTTCGTGGCACTATCATCTGCCATCAGTTCCTCCTGCTTTGCGTCCACTACTGGAGCGCAGTCACCCTCTCCGTAGGTGATTTGCAACCTACGCTCTTGGTCATGGTACTTCCTACCCCTGTAGCAAATATACGGCTTCTCTTCCGGTGTCATAGACAACTTGCTCCATAGGCTGAGCCAGATCTATGAAAATGTTGATACTCTGGAATCGGCCTCTACTCACAATACCCAGAAAAGCCCAGAGAGCGTTTCTGAAATGCTCGACCTCCAAAAATGCCTCCCTTGAGGATCTACGCTATCCTCCCAAGGGCCACGCTTGTGCTGAATGACAACCTCCAAAATAGGGACTCCCTCTCTCCCAAATATCTCCAATAGGCAAAGGCTAGCCCCTTGCTCAATTCTCCAACCCGAATCCTCCAAAATGGCACCAATCCGGAACTCTCCCAAGATGGACTGCGTCCTCTCTCTCAAGACTACGCAGTTCCTAGATGCTCTGCTCCACAACGATGGCAACCACAAATCCTCCTGCAAAAATGATGGTAGAATACCTCACCCGAGCAAGCACTTGAAGTCCTCGGGGCTGAGGGTGGGATCTTCGCACGGAGACACCCGGTGTACTAAACAATACTGCAGACAAGCTAAACAGCGAGCGTGCTCCAAGTCGAAATGACAAGCTCAAGATGCATAAACATGAATGATCAAATGAAGAGGCTCTCCTCCCTTTTATCACGATGGGCCTCTCTCAACCCTAGGCCCCACCATCTCCTACGTGCCCCTTGCCCCACGCTGCCCCTCTCAACTACGTGAGGTAGGCCGCACGCTATCCACGTGGTTTACGTCCTCCTCTCCCTGCGTTGTCCACTTGGTCACTAGGCCCCACTTCCTCAAATACGATGTGGACTTTAGGGAAATACTTTATCCTAAGTGAGTTATTTAATATTTCACTCACTTTATTCATGCTCCAACTACAATAAGGCAAAATTGGTCAAAATTAATATTTCCAATTAGCTATCGCTAATTGGGAATATTACAGCCATTCAGAAATGCTGACTTAACATCCATTTGGTAGATTTTGATTTTTCTTGAACATGCATAGGTGAGAAACATTCGGATGGCTTCCATTTTGGCAACTGGTGCAAATGTTTCGTTGAAATCAATTCCTTCCACTTGTGCATAGCCTTTGGAAACCAATCTTGCTTTGTTTCTGGTAACCTGTCCATCTTCATTCAATTTGTTCCTGAACACCCATTTAGTCCCAATGACATTTTTATCTTTTGGTTGTGGAACTAATTCCCAGGTGTTATTCTTCTTGATTTGATCCAATTCTTCATTCATTCTGGCTGGCTTCCTCAAAACTACTAGGCTTAAAGGTTGCTAGAAAAGCAATGTGAGCTTGTTGTGATGAACAAAGTTGTCGACCTTCATTTATGTTACCAATGATTTGATTTGATGGATGGTTCTTTTGAATCCATTCTTTTGTTCTCTTTGGAGGAGTTTCTTGTTGTTGCTCTAGTATATCTTGATGATCATTATTTACTTCTTCCTGGTTCATAGTTGCTTCTTGTTCTAGAATTTTCTCTGTCTTTTTCAGCCTCTATCTCAAGTTTCAAAGATTCTAGATCCTCATCATTATTCATTAGAACACTATCTTCGTCAAATGTAACCTTTATGCTCTCCACTATCTGTTTTCATCTTAGATTATAGCAATTATAGGCCTTTCTTTTGCGTGAGTAACCAACAAAGATACCTTCGTCGACACGTGATTCAAACTTACCCAAATTTTGATCTTCTCTTTTGATATAACATTTGCTTCCGAAGATTCTGAAATATTTTACATTAGCCGGTTTTCCTTTCCATGATTCATATGGGGTCTTGTTGCAATTATTTATGAGATCTTTTAGCAACTCCATTTTGCTGAGGTGTTCGCGCTATTGAAAATTGTCTTTTTATTCCATTTTCGTCACAATATTGCTGAAATAATTTGGAAGCGAATTCTCCGCCATTATCTGATCTTAGACACTTCATTTTCAAATCAGTTTCATTTTCAACCAACTCCTTGTAGATCTTAAAGCACTCAAATGCTTCAGATTTTTTCTTTGGGAAACTGACAGTTGTCATCCTAGTATAGTCATCTATCATTAACATGAAATATAATTCTCCATCTAAACCTTTTGTTCTCACAGGACCACATAGATCAGTATGTATCAATTCCAATGGATGTGATGCAAAGTGTTCTTTTGTTTTAAATTCGACTTTTGTCTGCTTGCCATGCCAACAGGCCTCACATAGTGTGTTGGAAGGTTTTGAGATTTCCGGCATTTCTCGTACTGCTTCCTTTTTTCTTATCCTGACAAGATTGTCAAAGTTTATGTGACCCATTCGTTTGTGCCATAACCAGCGTTCATCTTCTTTAGCTAGTAGACATGCTTCAGTTGCTTCATCCAGAACATATATGTCGTTTGGAGCTCGACTTGCTGTAGCCACAATTTTACCATACCTGCCTTTCCTGATTTCACATTTTGTGGAGTTGAATAGCATTATGTGTCCTTGATCACACATTTGTCCAACACTGAGTAGATTGTGATTCATGTTTTCAACCAATAGAACATTCTTGGCTAGAACATCTTTGCTTCCGAGAGTGACGGTCCCTGATCCTATAACATTTGAAGATCCATCATTTCCAAAGGATACAGTTCTATCCTTCTTCTCTTTCAGAGATACAGATTTCTTTCTATCTCCAGTCATATGCGTTGAGCAACCGCTATCAACATACCACACATCTTTGTTGTTTTGAGCCTTGAGAGCAAAAGCACAATTATCAGTCTTCTTCTTCTTCCATGTTCGTTCGTTCTGTGGCTTCGAAGATTCTTCTGGAGGATTTTCAAGTCTGCAATCTCTGGCTATGTGTCCAAAGTTTTGACATTTGTAACATTCCATATTATTTCTTAAATGTTCAAATCTATTGATGTTTCGTTGAGCCTTGGGAGATTCATATTTGACAGATCTCCTGTAATCGTATTGGTTCCTAGGGTACGTGCGACATTCTACAACTTTATGACCAAATTTTCCAAATGAATAACAATAACCATGAAAAACATGTTGGTACCTGGATGGAAATCTTCGTCGAGGAATTGTCTTCCAAGGCGGTTCTTGTGAGTCTTGTCCAATGAAGTCTACATGCATGTCAGATCTCATAGGTTCATTGTATTTTGTTGTAGAAGGTGCTACTTCTTCTTTGTAATCGAGGCCAGTTCTGTCGTTGTAATATCGTTGATTGTTGATGAGTTCTTCCAATGCCCTTGAGCTGTTGGCATAGCTTTGGACAGTTTTTCCCTTCTTCACTTCCTTACGCAGCAAGACTACTTCGGCTTCTAATGCTTCCCTTTCTTGGTTGCTTTCTTCCAACTTCTTTTGAAGTGACTCTTCAATACATTTGTGTTCTTCAACTTCAATTTTGAGACCTTGAACTTCTTCTTCAAGAGTATTGGAACGGATCTTCGCAGCCTTGAGCTCTTTTATAAGCCTGATTACCTCCTTAGAAAATTCTTCTATGGTCAACCCTTCTTCTTCGTTGTTTGATACCTCTTGTTTATTGTGCTTGGCCATAAATAGTACTCTCTCATTGGCTTCTTCTTCGCTATCATTGTCTTCATCAGATGATGAGCTATCTTCATTAGAGAGAAAATTCCTTTCGAATCCTTTCCTTTTGCCTCTCTTGCTGAATTTCTTAAAGCCTTTCTTTCCTTTTGAGTTGCCATCACTTATATTTGGACATTTCACTGCGAAATGCCCAACCTCACCACTGCCGAAACATATCAATGGAAGTTTACCTTTGAATTTTCCCTTACCAATTTTTAGTTTTCTCGTAAAGTAAGCATATTCTCCATCTGAAAGACCTTCTTCATCATCTTCCTTTTCTTCACACTTGCAGGTGCAGGTCTTTTCCTTTGAAGGTTGTTTGTCCTTATTGGTTTTCTTAGATGCAACGAACGCAGTTTCTAGATGCAAAGTAACCTCTTTTTCATCAAGTCTCATTTCATAAGCGATGAGAACTCCATGTAATTCCTCTTTACTGAATTTGTCCAGATTTGCAATGTATTCTAAGAACGATACCTTTGGGTTGAATCTCCCTGGTAACGTTTTAAGAATCTTTCGTATAATAGTTTTCTCGTCAACAGGCTCTCCCAATCCTTCCAGAGTGTTGGTTATTTCATCAACGTGTTGGAAGTATGCAATAATGTTGCCATCTTCTTTCATTCTAAGTTGCTCAAATTTTGCTCGGTATATTTGAAGCTTTGCTTCTTTGACAATTGAGTCACCTGCATATACATTCTCAAGCTTGTCCCATACATTTTTGGTGGTTTACAAACCAACACCTTATGATAAGCAGATTCAATAAGCCCACTGATAATAATATTCTTCCCTTTTGCATCATTTACCAAATTCTTCTTACCTTGTGCATTCGCGGTTGGTGTAAAGCCATTTTGAATAGTGTCCCATACTTCGTAACCTTGCGCCAAGAGATAGACATCCATTCTTCCTTCCCATAGTGCATAATTATTTTCATTGAACAGAGGTACACCATTCTTGGTATGTTAAACTGCTATTAAAGGAACCAAGCTCTGATACCAATTGTTGGAAATACTGAGAGGGGGGGTGAATCAGTATTCCTTTCAATTGGTATTATTATTAATCTTTCAGAGCATTAGTTAATCTTCAATGATTATCAGTGTTTGTACAATGATAGCAGTAAACAAAAGGAACACAAATGTGCACAGTTTTTCAGGTGGAAACCCCCTCCGGGACAAAGACCACATGAATGTTTTTCTAATAATTCTTTAATATTCAACTCCAATTGAAAATAAAGCTCCAACTTCCTAGATCTATCATTGCCCTTGTTGCAACGCAAGGATGGAGTCTCCATCAAATGGATGTGAAGACTGCTTTTCTACATGCTTCAATAAAGAAAGAGGTTTATGTGGAGCAACCTCTGGGGTTCAAAATCCAAAATAGAGACTCATATGTATGCAGGTTGAAGAAAGCTCTCTATGGGTTGAAGCAAGACCCCAGGGCTTGGTATGAGAGGATCGATAGCTACTTGATGAAGTTGGGCTTCACTCAAAGTAATGTTGATCCAAACCTTTATTTTAAGGTTGATAAAGAAAGGCCTCTCATTCTAGTTCTTTATGTGGACGATCTTTTCCTGACAAGTGCTGACCCTCTCATTCATCAATGTAAGAGGGAGCTAGCTTCCAAGTTTGAGATGAAAGACCTAGGATTGATGCACTATTTCCTAGGCTTGGAGGTTTGGCAAAGGCCAGGCGAGATTTTCCTTTCTCAAGGAAAATATGTCGTGAAGCTACTGGAGATATTTGGTATGGTGGAATGTAAGTCTATGTCGACACCAATGGAACTCAATAAGATGTTGTGTCGAAGTGTTGCTAGGCCCGAGCTGAGAAATCCCACCGCGTATCGACAACTCGTAGGGGCCCTGATGTTCTTAGTGAACTCCTGTTCGGACGTATGTTTTGCAGTGAACTCTTTGAGTCAACATATGGTTGAGCCTCATCACATTCACTGGATTGCTGCCAAGAATCTACTGCGATATCTTCGGGGCACAATCAACCATGGGTTGAGATACACTGTCGGGAGTTTGAGACTCCATGGATATACTGATGTTGATTGGGCTGGCAATGTGGTGGATTGTAAGAGCGCATCTGCATGTTGCTTCACCTTCGGTTCTACTTCGATATCTTGGATGAGCAGGACGCAGAAGTCGGTGGCTTTGAGCACCGCTGAGGTCAAATACATTGCAGCGAGTATGGCCTGTTGTGAAGTTGTTTGTTTGAGAAAGCTCTTCAGTGAGCTGTTTGGACATGTGCTAGATACCACTGTTATCCTTTGTGATAACCAGAGTGAGATTCGTCTTTATGAGAATCCCATGTTCCACGATCCATCCAAGCATATTGATATTAGGTACCACTTTAGCTGGGATATGGTACAACGAGGCGTCGTAAGGCTCGATCACATTGGAACTGATGACCAGGTCGCAAATATTCTCATGAAGCCCCTAGGGAAGGTCAAGTTCCTAACATTCCGTGAGAAGCTTGGAATTGTGGACAGACCCTATTGTGAGGGTCCTGCTTGAGTTGGACAATGAGCTCTAGGAGCTCCAGGGGCTTGGGGATAGCTTCTTGGAGCTATAAGCACACACGGGGCTAGGGTTGCCAAATCTTGTTGTGCTTTTGCCCCACCGTTATGATGTTGAGTTGGTTCACCCTCTCTTTTATACAGTGTTCCACGGGGACGCATCCCCAAGGGTGGGGAACGCGCTTCCCTGCTCCTCCATCCTCCCGAGATGGGGAAACCCCTGGGGAAACTTTCTCGACGTCCCATTTTTTGGAAAACATGGGGAAACTCTAGGGGGTATTTTTCTGGTGACGAAATGCATCTCTCTTGTGGGGGGGACGAGGGGATGCACGAGGGGTGCAAAAGGGACGCAACTCGCGAAAATTTTCGCTAATAACAATTAAAGAAAAAACCAAATTTTGTATTTCACTGCTTTCTATGTTTATTTTTAGTTCAGTTTTCTATGCCTGTTTTAGACTTAAAATATCATTGTCATATGATGAATTTAATTTTTGATGTGCATTGCATAGTTTCAATTGTCAAATGATTAATTTAATTTAGATGTACCTTGCATAATATTAATGCCCATTGCCAAATGATGAATCTAGATAGATTCAATTTAGTAATTTATTTTTAGATTTAGATTGACGATTGCAGAAATGTCAAATGATAATTTTATTTCACAATAGTCTAATACGAAATGATGATGATATTTAGATGTAGATTTCATAATTGATTAATAATAAGATTTACTATCTACTAATTTAGTTATTAACATATTGTTGGGATTTTATTTTTTTATTTTCATATATTAAATTTTTAATAATTTTATAATTTTTATGGCTCTGATGACTCCCCATTTCCCCGAAATTTCCCTAAACTTTGGGGTTGCTTATATACGTCCCCCTTGTGCGTATCCCCGCTCCTGCGTTTCCTCGTCCCGGAAACTCGATGGAACATTGCTTTTATATATGCCTTGCATGCATCCTACTCATGGAGTTTCGGACTCATGGGAAGTACCTCTCATTTGGCCAATGAGGTGGGCAATGTAGATAGAGACCAATAGCAAGACTGATGGACGCATCGGAGATTGTCATACTCTCTATGTCTAGGATGGCACGTGCCCAACACCTTGATCTGGGATCAAGTCTGATGAGGTTCTTACCTCTAAACTGACTTCGGGTCAGTAAACTAACTTCGGGTCAGTAAACTAACTTCGGGTTAGTATGTGACTCTCTTGAGTCTATTGAGGTTTCACCCTCTACGCTGACTTAGGGTCAGCGGAGTGTGATGTCTTTGTGACTCACTCTCGTTTGTTTGCCCTTAGAACCGGCAAAGCATGTTACAGCAAGATGACACAGAATTGCAGGATGATGATGATGATAGTACACGATGGAACTGATGACATAATAGCACAGGTGGACAGATGGAGTTCTCCCTAGTTGAGAGGGAGTGTTAAATTTGGGTGACTAGATCCAAACTACATGTTGCACTACTCATATGATGATGATTATATTTTTGTTAGAATCCTCTTTCGAAGACGTCCAAGATTGATCTAAAGATCATCTTGTTTGGATGAGTAGAACATATATTTTGATTTTATTTTCCACGCATGTGCAAGGTCGGCCAGGTTTGTAATGTAGGCTCACAAGCTGTAACAAATATAATTTGTATAAAATAGAATAAATATAATTACTAACTAACAAAAATTCAAGAAGTATTTCAGCGATTAGAAAATTCATGTGCAAATATTACAACCCGTCTTAAGAAAATTTATGAAGAAATCCTTGATAAAGGATGAAGAGGTTAGAGAAAAAAATGTTGATCAGAATAATGAATATGAAAAATATACCAATCAAGATGGTGGAGAAGATGAAGCAGTAAAGCTTGGTACCAACACGGCAGATTTATAATCTATAGATGTCTATTCTTATGCCGAGGATGAAACTGTTAAAGAAACAAAAAAAGATGAAGCTGATTTATATTCAGATAGAGATAATTTGGAGAAGGCAGTATTTGACTTATTTTTTCGAAAGAATCCCTTTGGTGGGGAGTACACTGTCTTCTCTGGGTTAGAAGAGTGTATACGTCTTGCTGCAAATTTCAAGTTTAAACAGGAGGACATTGATTTTTTACGCACAGTCTTGCCCACATGTGAGGACGAATTCTTCAGTTATCTGAGAGAGCTCAATTGTTTAGAGATTGAGATATATGCAATACCAAAAGGTTCCATTGTTTTTCCTAAGATACCCCTCATGAGAGTCGAGGGCTCTGTTGCAGTTGTACAGCTTCTGGAAACACCATTTATGAATTTGATCAATTATGCGTCATTGGTTACTACAAAACATAGGCGTGTTGCTAAGAATTCTAAACTTTTGCTTGAATTTGGACTCCACCGTGCTCAAGGGCCCAATGGAGCAATCTGTGCATCAAAATATTGTTACCTAGGTGGATTTGATGCAACCAACAATGTTGATGCTGGGCGGCGATTTGGAATACCCCTTCGAGGGACGCACTCTCACGCCTCTGTCAGCTCATTCATGGGAACTGATGAGATCACAGACAGGAAACTTCCTAGAAATGATGGTACAGGTGTTTGTGAAGATTTTGTGAGTTTAGCACAACACTGGCTAAGCAAATTACAGGCAACAGATTCTTTTAGAGGAATTTTCTCTGACACCAGCCAGAGTGAGATGGCGGCCTTTATATCATATGCTTTAGCTTTTCCAACAAAACTTCAGGCTCTCGTGGACACTTACGATGTCATGAGAAGTGGGCTTCCCAATTTTTGTGCAATTGCTTTGGCACTGAATGAATTAGGCTATAAAGCTCAAGGCATCAGATTGGATTCCAGTGACCTTGCATATTTATCTACGGAGGCACGGAAATCCTTTCATGCAATCAAAAAGGAATTCAGAGTTCCTGAGTTTGGGAAGATGATAATCACTGCTAGCAATGACATAAATGAAGATATACTTGATGCATTGAACAAACAAGGGCATGAGTTAGTTAACAGAGCTATTACTTCTGATGTCATCAGAGGTCAGCTAGATGAATACATTGAAGAACGATATGCCCTTGCAGCCACAAAATGCGAGGAGCAATTGGAGGAATCTAGGAGGAAAAAAGAACATCTTAAACAACTAAATGGCCAAGACGATTTAGAATAGCAGCTTATCGATGGTAGTAAAACCAATGCAATGTGTTTGAATGGTCTTCGACTTTTATTGCCTCGAATTACAGTGCAAATCCTGTGGATGGGTCTCAAACAAGATGTAATGATAACAGGGTAGGCGGCATGGTCAAAATGCTGTCGCTGTTGAACACCGTGGCTCGTGGTTCATGGATGCAATGGCGGTGCCGGTTAGCCAAGCAACGTGGCCATGGAACTAATTTACGTTTTAAATTTTAAAAAATTATATATATATAATTTATAAAAATATAGTTTATAACTTATATATATATAATTTATAACTTATATAACAATTATATAATATATATATATATATATATATATATATATATATATATATTAATTTAATTAATTAAAATTATTATTTAATTAATTAAATTTAAAAAAAAAAAATTACAGCATTACTGGAGAATTATACATGCCAAGGTATCAGTGATGAATTATATAACCCAAGATGACAACCGCAACATGAATAGCTTTGAGGACAAAGCTTCTGAAGGAAGAGGCAATGTAAAAAATATAATTTGTATAAAATAGAATAAATATAATTACTAACTAATCAAATAGTGATTATGTTAAGTAGTTGTTAGTTAGCTGAAAAGGCATGTCTAAAAGACATGCGTGTTCGTGAAAGGCCACCTGCATAGGTATATAAGCAGGGCCTCATTGTAACTTTCAATCATCTTATCATATACATTTATTAATAAAATATTATTATTAAAATACCTCGTGTATTTTTGCTATTAAGTCAACAAACATACAAGTTTTGTTGCTACACAAGCCCAACAGACGTGTCACACACCCTCATTGATGGATATAAATTGGAGAGAGATGATGCTCATTCAATCATCATATCATCACACAAATTCTACTTGTGATCTGATTGGTTCGTACAACCTAGAAGAGGATTCCTTTCCCTCACGTGTGAATATGAACCTACAGAAGTTGTAATTTTTGAACTGGTTTTAGGGTTCCCGGATAGCATTAACTTTAGCTCAACTCTTGGATTTTGACTAGGATTTTTGCACAAAAAATCCGATTTCTTGAGGCCACATTGGAGGGCACAAAAATCGAGGAGAAGCGTTGACTTTAACTGTTGTCCATTAACTGCAGCTTTGACTTTTGCATTGACCATTTTGGGTTGACTTGCGTTGACTTTTTGGAGTTGTCTTTGAGGGGTGTGTGTGACACTTGGAGAAAGGCTGATTTGGTTATTAGAGAAGTTGGTTTGACCAACTCAAGACTTTGTTAGCTAGGGCATCTTGTTCACTGTTGTAACAAACATTTATCTATCCATTTGCTGGACAAGGAGAATTACCAATTCTGATACATTATTTGGCTTGTCTTCTGTTGATCTATTTTTATGTTCTATCAGCATTTTACTTTCAAGTTTATGTCATTGCTAAATCTAACTTGGGCCTTTAAGAAGATTGAAGTAAAACTGCATTTAAGCATAGAACATACCATGGTTATCTAAATTTAACACCGCACCACCCCTTGTTCTCAACCAACCCTTGATGCTAAATGGAAGAAGATAGAGAAGCAGGTTGCACATGAATGCATTGCTAGATGGTGGTATGATGCAAACATGCCTTTTAATGCTACTAATTATGCATATTATCATCCCATGATTGATGATATAGCTTCATGTGGAGCAGGCTTCAAAGGCCCTAGCTTTCGAGATATCAGGGGACCTTTTACAAAATGAAGTCCAAAGAATACAAGAGTACCTGACAGAGTTCAAGCAATCATGGACCAAAACAAGATGCGCAATTATGTTTGATGGATGGACTTACGATAGATCTCGCACCATACTAAATTTCTTAATTGTTTAACCAAAAGGTACTATGTTTCTCAAATCTATTGATGCATTTGATCAGGTGAAGGATGCACAATTGCTATTTCGTCTTTTGAATGAAATAGTTATGGAAGTAGGGGTTGGAAATGTTGTACAAGTTATCATAGATAATACCTCTAACTAAGTTGCAGCGGGACAGATGTCGGAGGAAAAACACCCCACCATTTGGTGGTATCCATGTGCAGTGCATTGTTTGGGACCTCATGCTTGAGGATATTGGTAAAATTGAGTGGGTGAAGAAGTGTGTGGAAGATGCAAAATCCATAACCAGGTACATCTACAACCACTCATAGGTTTTGAACCTTATAAGAAAGCACACAGGGGGTAATGAGCTTGTTCGATCAGCCATCACACGATTTGCAACCAACTTCCTTCCATTGCAATCCCTTGTTCAACAAAATTGAACTTGAGGAAGATGTTTTCATGTGTTGAGTGGAATTCATCTCAGTGGAGCAAAAAGGCTTAAGGGAAAGAAATGGTTGACCAAGTATTTGAAAAAAGATTTCAGTCAAAGGCAGAGGAGATTGTGCTATTTAGTGAGCCTCTTGTCAAAGTTTTGTGGATGGTGGATAGCAATAAACCTATTATGGGTTTTGTTTATGAGGCCATGGATCAGGCCAAGGAACAAATAAAGGCAGCATATGGGGAAAAAAGATGAAAATACATTCCTCTATGGAGAATCATTGATGAAAGATGGAGCAAACAACTCCATAGACCTTTACATGCAGTCGGCTACTACTTAAATCCAAGGTATGTAATTTTGGATTTCAATGCTCATTGCTTATGAGTTATAACTTTTAACTTTTAACTTTTAGTTTTGTTGACTTGATGAATATGTTTTTGTTTCTTGAATTTTGATGGTACCATTACACTATAAATTTTGGAGTTGATGGGGAGGTTTTGGGGGGCTTGTATAAATGCATTGAGCCCATGGTCCCAGATTCCAAAACTCAAGATCAAATTCATAACAAGCTCTTGAATTTCAATCAGAGTATTGGTACCTTTGGAATTTCTATGGCTATAAGAAATAGAGCAAAGAGTCCCCCAGGAAGAACTGTCAAAATTTGCAAATTCTTATATTAATAATTTACTTATTTCAATTTGAATTTTGCAATTGTTGAGTCCAAGTTTCAACTTTCAAATTCATTTGCTAATACTTTTTTTCCTTCCACCCTTTTTGCAGCCTATTGGTGGCAACAATTTGGTAGTGAATGCCCTCAATTGCAAAAAATTGCAATTCGAATTTTGAGTCAGACATGTAGTGCTTCAAGGTGTGAGCGAAATTGGAGTGTGTTTATACACACTAAGAAGAAGAATCGTTTGGACCAAGAGCTGTTGAATCACAAGGTTTTTTTTTCAGTACAACCTTAGGTTGAGGCACAATCAATTGTTGAATAAAACCCCTAAAACAAGCAATATTGTCTTGGGTGACATTGATCCAACATCAGAATGGGTTGTGGAGAGTCAAGCACCAGCATTTGACAATGGAGACCTTTCTTGGTTGGACTTGGACCCACCTCCACAGGATGTAGAGGCAGATATATCAGAAGCACCAGTAGCAGCTTCAGGGCTAGGGGAATCAAGCCATAATCCCATTGCAGACTTGGATGCTACCCATTCTTCAAATGAGGATGAGGAGGATGATCAGGATTAGGAGGATGATTCTAATGATTTGATCATAGATTTGTTGTAGTTGTCGCTTGTAGTATTGTAAGCAGTAGTATAATACTATGATCTATCATGTTATTTTAGACTATAAAGGCCTTTTAGAGCCTGCTTCTTGATGTTTGTAACATTTTTGGTTCAGCGATGTTTTGCACTAAGTACTATTTTGGTTATATGCACTATTACTTACTATATAAATGATAACTTTTGCATATTTTGTATAAATGGTTTGGACTCATATGGATGCACATTAATATATCTGTTTTTTCTTTAAAATATGAATATTTTATGTGTTTTTGGTAAGCTGATTTTTTTCCAATTCAGATCGGTTCTCGATCCACAAGACTTTCCGGTTCAATGACCGGTTCAATTCTGATAACATTGATTTCAACCATTCGTTGTCACCATTGTGAGTAACTTAACCAGGATAGCAAACGTGCAGAAGTGGGAAAGGGAAAGTAAGCGTATAACTCTGATTTTTGTGCTATAAAGTAGAGTAGAAAAAGAAACGCTAAAAGTTGAATGAATGGTCGTACACACTCATATAAGGCATAAATCACTTTATAATTATACCATAATACAATAAAAGAAGAAGAAGAGAGATTTAAAGATATTCAGGTTTCTAAAACGATAGAGTTATTAAAAGGATTGCCATAGGGCTTGTTATCACTTTCCACCTGCACCTACCTACTAGTTAGTGGGAAAAGCCTTCAACCCCTCCAGGTGTGGTTGGTGGTGTTGGCCTATGGTTTCTTTGAACGATAAGGCAACATGGGAAGCTAAGCAAATGAAGAGTGGGAATGGCTGAAGTGAAAGCCAAACACTCCAAGCGCGGGTTGGGCGGACACCCCGCAGTCAAAAGAAGAAAGAGCTCTTACCACTTACCTTGTTGCATCGCCAACCTCTTCGCTCGTCGCAAATCGCACATCACAGATCTTAACCTTTACCCTCAAATCCTCATAACAAAACTCCCCGACCTGCGATTTGCGATATAAGTTGGGTCCCACCTCCACCATGCCACATCACCTCCGCTCATCGCACTTCGTACTTCGCAAGTTTTAACACTTACCTCCTCGCTGCTCATAAAAAAAATGTCGATTTGCGATCTGCAGGCGGGCCCACCTCCTTGCCACGTCACCCCCGCTCATCGCACTTCGCACTTCACAAGTTTTAACACTTACCCTCCCCATTGCTCAGAACGAAAACTTCGATTTGCGATCTGCAGGCAGGCCCACCTCCTTGCCACGTCACCTCTGCTCATCGTACTTCGCAAGCGACTGCTCATAACAAAAACGTCGATTTGCGATCTGCGAGCAGGCCCACCTCCTTGCCATGTCACCTAAGCCCATCTACTGCCTTTGTCCCACTCTTTGCAGTGTTAACCATTTCGCTATGTGTTAGTGCCACAGGCCCCACTTTAAGCTCCGCCATTTCTCCCGCTAACTCCACCATTACTTCCGCCATCTCCGCTTCCTATCACTCATTTGATGGCTCATGATCTTTTTCGGCCCTCCTTCACCTTCTGAAGGTTAAGGCCGAGGGGGGGTTCCGAAATGGCCGGTTTTGGAAACCGCCTCCGGTGCTATGTGTTAGCCTGCAGTAATTTTGCACCCCCCTATCCAATACCAAAAACCGAACAGGCCCCCCTCCAAAATCCGGTCTCCAGTTTTGCAAGTCAAGCACAGCACGGGTTTTTGGCGAAACAAACACAACTATGGTTTATTCAGTTTGTCCAGGAAATGTCTGTTAAAGAGCGAGGCATGCGCAGCACGACTGGTCATTCCGTAACGATTAATTGGAAATCATGAGAATGAGGGAGTAGAGGTTTTCCACAGCAGATGGAATCATGCGATGGAAACCAGACTACCCACCTGTTCACAGCCACTCCTCTCAGCGCCATTTTGAAGATTCCAGGATTTGGCCTCCAAGGCCAACTATGTTTTTCTTTTACTGTTCGATTAGGATGTTTTGTTGTGAAATCTCGATTTCACCTGATTCTGTTTGGATTCTCTGATTGCGGTAGTGATTACTTGATGCACGCTCTGCTAGTTGGTTAGGATATTTTGATTTTCACATGTGTGAGTTGATCATGAATGATTATTCGATTGTAAACCCTCAAGGAGAACTCTATATGTAGAGGGTTCAGAGACGAAAGAAAGGTTCAAAATTTTGGAGAATTTTCGTTGTAGTTTTGTATGACTGTGCTCTTTGTGCTCTGAGATACATATTTGGGAGAGTTGTTTTGAACATAATATGATATACAACGTTGTTTATTTGGATTCCAGATGGAGCAATGAGTAGTATGTATATGTGTTCTCTTATTTATTAGTAATCTCCTGTTTATGTATAATCATCTTTCCATGCTCTGCTGCTTTGATGATTCGTGTAATGTAGCTGCTGGTGGTATGCATTTTTATTCATGAATTCTTGTATGAATAACGCTCGTGTTAAACTTGTTGTGCCCCCTTAATTCGCACTCCACGAATCTCTCTTGTTGATCACATTCCACCTACATCTGCTTCCTCTGAGTTCACGGGAGACAGATTCTTAAGACTTTTAAGCCTGTCTCTTGCGGGTTCCTCCTCCGTTCCTTCTCAGCACCTCTGCATATTTTGAAAGCCTCTACTCATTGTTTCATACTTGGCCCATTTGAAAAGACACCAAGCCATATAGCCTCCTGAGCCCTCTTGCAGTATAGGGTAATTCGCATGAATCAGACTCCAAAGTCTTCACCATTCCTGAACCACCACAACCATTATTCTCTTTATCCATATTATGTCAGAGGTACCCCTTAAAATCGTCTATATCTAACCTCTGATTTCAAGATGTCCTAGGCACTGGTCTTTTGCAACTCAAGGTTGTCTCTAGGAGCTACAACATCTTTCTGGCGTCGTTGTCGGGGACGAATTAGAAAATCTTTTCCCTAGGATACGACATTATCTTCACCCTTCAATCAGGTGAGCACGAAGGGTTGAGAGTTGCATAGCCCTCACCTTGGCGACTCCACTATTATCAAAGTTCAAATTAGTTGTAATCGTGGCTTATACAAGGCCTCATCCTCGATCAGATACTTCCCAGCTAAGAACCCCTTCTGTATTTGATCCCGAAAATATCATATCTAAGAGAATCTGGAAGGAAAAGCAACCAACCCAAGCTGACCTACACTCATTTTCTCTAGAAGATTCGCCTTCCTCATCTCAGAAAGATGGCATCTACCGCCCTAGCTCCACAACCCGTGTACTTGAGTATCCTCCAGAAAACTCTGATTTAGCCAATTCAGCCATAAAAGACGAAGCCGAATCCACTGATACTTCTCTACCTCCCTTGCACCCTACTCCCGAGGCTGAAGAAGTTAGAGAAGTTGCAGCACTCCAAAACTTTTTCAGACAAATACCCAAACCTCTACTCACCACATACCTATTATACATCAGCCAACTCATTCTCATAACTCACCACCACCGCCTCTCATGGTTGTACCTGGTTTCCTCCTCAACAAGTATGCTTCATTGGCTCTACCTCAAGTACTGAATGACATGCCACAAGATTATCTAAAACTCCTGCCTCAGTTCACCGGGGAAGATAATACTTTTGCGCCTTTGGTGAAAATGTGAATGTAGAGCACTTAGATGTGGTGTTAAGGCTTTTTGTCCAATCCTTGGATGGAGAAGCCCGGAAATGGTTCAAGTCTCTAGCCGACAACACAATCAACACTTGGGAAGAAATGGAAAATTTCTTCACATTGAAATGGGGAGAAAAGAGGGACCATGGATACGTTCTCACTGAGTTCAATGCTCTAAAGAAGAGACACGATGAGGATGTAACAGAATTCATAAAGAGGTTCAATAAGCTCTATAATAATCTTCTTGTTGAAATAAAGCCTCCCTAAGCTACTGCTAAGGTGGTCTTCGCAGGAGCTTTCGAACCGGAGTTTGGGTTCACCTTAAGAGAAAGAAAATCCACATCTCGGGATCAGATCCAGACTGATCCATTGGAAGTAGAAGCAAACTTTGCCTCTACTGGTAAATTCAAGGGGAAGACAGATCATGAAGCCAAAAGAAAGAACAGGAAGGAGGCTTCTACTTCAAATCAAGAAAGGGAATCACAAGAGTACAGAATTGAAGAAATGAATAAGCTAATCAAGAACCTTTCAAATAAGTTGATTTAGCTTCAATTCCCCTCCTCGTCCCAACCAAATGATTCCTAACTGGGGATTTAATCCTCAATATCGGAAGCCTCCTCTGCACCTATTGCAGTGATATAGGAAGGAACAGCAAGACCACATTCAACCTCCTCTATACTGGGAGGGAGAAGTGGAGAGACAGGCCGAGGAAGTCATAGACTGTCAAGAGAATCAATTCCTCGCTTACTCTGATGATGAGGAGGGTGAACTCATCCTGCAAGGGGAGCAAGAGGAGAAGGAAGTCCCTCCAAAGGATCAAGATATTAACAATTACTGCAGACAGTTCGTGGATGTCATGCAAGTTCAACTCCACAAGAAATATGAGCTCAGGTCCTCCAGGAAGAGAACCCAAGTGCAAGAGCAAAACGAAGAGTCGATATCAAGAGAACAAAACCCCCTAATCTTGCCAGTGAAGGGAAAAAGCCATCAAAAGATTCAACCCCTCATAAGGCCACTGCATCCACTTGCACAAAGCAAGACGCTGATCCTCCCAAAAATGAGAAGTACTCATCTATACCCTTGAAGCTGCCCGACCCTCCTAAAGAGTAGTTCAAAGAAGCCATTACAGAAAAAGGGCCCACACCCTTTAATCTCCAAGAAGAACGACCCATGGTGGTTTTTGGACCGCATGTAGAAAACCAGTTCCTAGCCTATTCTAAAGAAGAGGGAGGCGAGCTTACCCTCCATGAAGAAGGGGAAGAGTTGGAGTGTTTCTGAGAGCACAGCACTAAAAATCAACAGCAGTCTGGTGATCCGGAAACAGAGGCAGCAGAGCTTAATTATCTAGATCCACAAGAACATCCTCAACAAGCAGTGTTTCCTTCAGAGATTAAAGACCATTCAGATTTGCATGATGAAGACCATCTCTCAAATTCTCTTTCAGTAGCACAACAAACTGTTACAAATCATGTTCCTTCACCTGAAATTAACGAGAGTTTGCAGCTCCCTTGCAAGCTTCTGTGTGGCAAAGAGAAAGATAAAGAACACTTAGATCACTTGACTACCGTGGATAGTGAGGAAAAACAATTGGTTCCCTTGCTGTTTGAAGAGAATCACTTTCACAACACAAGCAAAGCAGCAGTTTGGAATGAGGTTTGTTTTCCTGTTACAATTCTTCTAGAAGATCTTATGTTGCATATTTACCATGATCCTTTGGTCAGTGTATTGTAGTCATCAGTAAAGGAAGAAGATGAAGTATGTATCGGGATTTTTGTCCTACCATGGCAAGGTAAAGTTAAAAATTGGTTTGAGAATCTTCCAGCTGCTAGCATGAGCAATTTTCATCAATTCATGCAAGTTTTCCTAGCTCAATGGGTAATCATGGGAAATGTCTTTCTTATCATAGAAGAGTATGAACATTTAAAAAGACAGCCTGGGGAAACAGTACAGTATTTTTCAGCGAGGTTCAATAAGGTGTATCATTCAATGCCTGCTGATATAAGGCCACCCCCAGGAGTAGCTGTCTTGCACTACCCAGATGCTTTTAATCTAGAGATGGTATTCCAAGTAAGAGAAAGGGACATTGCAACCCTTGAAGAAATGCAAAACATTGCAGTTGATGTGGAAGTGAACCTGTTGAACAAAGAGGCAAAATTTAAAGCAGAGGAAGAATTGATCCAGTTTGATTCTCTGCCTTTATGCTTTAATACATCTCATATTTTGAAAGGGAATCCTAGTCACATTTTGGTTGATAATCACAGGAGAAATCATGAGATGTCATTGGAACCAGCGCTACAGTCATCTAATGCACTTCACGACCCAATAGCTGATACGTTGGATGGTTGGAGTTCTCAAAGTCAGTTTTCATGTACAAGTAATAATTTTAGAAGCTGCTATGATATGGATATGATCGGACAATCTGCCCTATTGTCTGGTTCAGTAGGAGTATCGACACAAAATCCATCAAATAAAACGCAAATATGTTCTGGGTTGTTTGAAGACATGGAGAACACATGTGCAATATCAAGTTATGAGGTTAGATCGATTGGATCAACATATTCAGAAATAGGTCAAGTGCATCTTGATCCAGTGGTTATCTATATTGAGAAATTTTTCATCACAAAGCCACCATACCTTTTCAGCACTTCTGTTGTGGTTTAGGTTTGCCAAGCTCCTCGCAATGAAGATCAGGTTGGGAATTTCTATCAAAAACCATTAACAGGTTTGTTCCTAAGTTTGGTGAAAAATAGTGAAAGAACAAAGTTATTAGAGAAATTGCTTGCCTGGTTACACTGGCATTATTGTATCATTTAGAATAGCAGTAATTCCAGCAGATTAGGATAGGTAGGTGTGCAAATAAGCTCAGTACTATGAGCATCTTTCCAATTTTAGTTTCAGATTGCTTTGCAGTTTTCAAGTTCAAGGGTGTTTCAGATTTCAGTTTCAACATGGTTCATATTTCACCATTCAAGATTTTCAGGGTGTGGCAGTGATTTTCGTTTTGATAGTTTGCAGTGCACAGCTCAGTTATAGATTCAATTCAGATTTACAGTATGCATTTGCGACTCCATGCGCCCAATAGAACACAAGCAAGTCGTCTGCGAGTTCTCAACACACTCGAACGACTGCGTCGTCCCCAATGGAGCCAATGTTGCCCTATGGTTTCTATGAACGATAAGGCAACATGGGAAGCTAAGCAAATGAAGAGCGGGAATGGCTGAAGTGAAAGCCAAACACTCCAAGCACGGGTGAGGCGGACACCCCAGAGTCAAAAGAAGAAAGAGCTCTTACCACTTACCTTTTCGTATCACACACCTCTCCGCTCGTCGCAAATCGCACATTGCAAATCTTAACTTTTACCCTCCATTCCTCACAACAACACTCCTCGACCTAAGATTTGCGATATAAGTTGGGTCCCACCTCCGCCATGCCAAATCACCTCTGCTCATCACACTTCGCACTTCACAAGTTTTAACACTTACCTCCCTGCTGCTCATAACAAAAAGGTCGATTTGCGATCTGCGAACGGGCCCACCTCCTCGCCACGTAACCCCTGTTCATCGCACTTCGCAAATTTTAACACTTACCCTCCCCGCTGCTCAGAACAAAAACATCGATTTGCGATCTGTGGGTGGGCCCACATCCTTGCCATGTCACCTCCGCTCATCGCACTTCGCAAGTTTTAACACTTACCTCCCCGCTGCTCATAACAAAAACGCCGATTAGCGATCTGCGAGCGGGCCCACCTCCTTGCCATGTCACCTAAGCACATCCACTGCCTTTGTCCCACTCTTTGTACTGTTAACCATTCCGCTATGTGTTAGTGCCACAGGCCCCACTTTAAACTCTGCCATTGCTCTCGCTAACTCCACCATTACTTCCGCCATCTTCCCTCATCGCCACTCCCTATCACTCATCCAACGGTTCATGATCTTTTTCGGCCCCCCTTCACCTTCCGAAGGTTAACGTTGAGGAGAGGGGGAGGGGGGGGTGGTGCTCCGAAATGGTCGGTTTTGGAAACCGCCTCTGGTGCTACGTGTCAGCCTACAATGATTTCGCCCCCCCCCCCCCCCCCCCCAATCCAATACGACAAACCGGACAGGCCCCCCTCCGAAATCCGGTCTCCGGTTTTGCAAGTCAAGCACAGCACGGGTTTTTGGTGGAACAAACACAGCTATGGTTTATTCAGTTTGTCCAAGAAATCTCTGCTAAAGAGCGAGGCACGTGCAGCATGACTAGTCGATCCGTAACGTTTAAGTGGAAATCATGAGAATGAGAGAATCGAGGTTTTCCACAGCAGGTGGAATCATGCGATGGAAACCAGACTACCCACCTGTTCACAGCCACTCCTCGCCGCCCCATTTTGAAGATTCCAGGATTTGGCCTCCATGGCCAACTATGTTTTTCTTTTACTGTTTGATTATGATGTTCTGCTGGTGAAATCTCAATTTCATCCGAATTTGTTTTGATTCTTTGATTACGGGAGTGATTGCTTGATGCACGCTCTGCTAGTTGGTCAGGATATTTTGATTTTCACATGTGTGAGCCGATCATGAATGATTATTCGATCGTAAACCCTCAAGGAAACTCTATATGTAGAGGGTTCAGAGACGAAAGAAAGGTTCATAATTTTGGAGAATTTTTGTTGTAGTTCTGTATGACTGTGCTCTTTGTGCTCTAAGATACATATTTGGGAGAGTTGTTTTGAACTGAATATGATATGCAGCATTATTTATTTGGATTCCAGATGGAGCAATGAGCAGTATGTATCTGTGTTCTCTTGTTTATTAGCAATCTCTTGTTTATGTATAATCATCTTTCCATGCTCTGATGCTTTCATGATTCGTGTAATGTAGCTACTGGTGGTATGCATTTTTATTCATGAATTCGTGTATGAATAATGCTCGTGTGTTAAACTTGTTGTGCCCCCTTAATTCGCGCTCCACGAATCTCTCTTGTTGGTCACATTCCACCATCTGCTTCCTCTAAATTCACAGGAGATTTTTGGGACTTTTAAGGCTGTCTCTTGTGGGCTCCTCCTTTGTTCCTTCTCAGCACCTCTGCATATTTGGAAAGCCTCTACTCATTGTTTCATACTTGGCCCATTTTAAAAGCCACCAAGCCATACAGCCTCCTGAGCCCTCTCGCAGTATAGGGTAATTCGCATGAATCAGACTCCAAAGTCTTCACCATTCCTCAACCAACACAACCATTATTCTCTTTATCCATATTATGTCAGAGGCACCCCTTAAAATCGTCTACATCTAACCTCTGATTTCAAGATGTCCTAGGCACTGGTCTTTTGCAACTCAAGGTTGTCTCTAGGAGCTACAATAGGTGGCAAGGAACTCAAAGAAGGTGTTGTCACCTATTCCAACTCTCTCTATTTAAGCTATCTGCTAGGTTAGCTATGGGCGGAGGGGGGGGGCCGGAGATCCATAAAGAAAACTAAGTTAAAGATGTGAGTTTTCTAAGAGAGTTTGTAGAGTAAAATAGATTACTTCTTCAGATTTATAAGCAAAAACGTGATATGAGAAATAACCATCAATACATAAGATACGCATGAAACATATGAGAAACCAGTGCCTCCAGAGTATTGCGATTTGAAAGGAAAATGCATTTGCTTGAATAAAGTAAACTTTTTTCAAGATAAATAGATTTCTAAATCAAAGCATGAGATGCAATTAAACTAGATTTGGATGCAATTAACCTTGGTTACTTTTAATCTAAAATGCCTAATCTAGGTGAGAAGTCCTCCTCTTGTGCTCTTACTAAGCAGTAAAAATTGGGGTGACTGTAAGAAAGAGAGGGTGAGGTCACGAGGGTGTCATTAACGATACCCGTCCCATGAGTCTTACGAGCCAGCGTGTGCCTTCGTTCCTACAAGGGGACAAGCCACCTTCATAACTACAGAGTCACACACTTTTACCTTACTTCGTACCAAATGGAAGAATTTTCCAAGAAAGCCTTTTTCCTATGATTTCTATCAACCAAGCTTATGCTTGGAGGTTAATTTTAAATATGCGACTAAATTGAAATGCCTAATATGATATGAGTGTGAGTTTACAAGTGCTATGTTTCTTTATGGAGATGCTTCAATTAAATATGCTTCATAGTTAAACCAATAACTCAAGTTGCCATAAATTTAAAGTGTTATGCTTCATTACTTGTAGTATATTGTGAAACTTAACCAAATGAGAAATAGATCACAAAACACAAGTAAGTGATGGCAAATGATATTGCAAATTAGGAAATTAAAGGACTATGCGATCTAATAAATTAATGAAATGAAAATATGATTTATTCACATGCAACTAGATTAGATTACCAAACGAAATGATGAATGCAAGTAAATTAGTTTCAGCAAATTAAAAACTAGACAAAAGAAAGTTAACCACTCAAGAAAATTTCCTCCCTCTAAATGAGTAGGTGAGATACCATGGGAAAAACTTCCCAAGCTCTCTCAAGAAAAGTCAGCTCTTTATTATTGAAAGTGAAGCCCTCCTATCGAAATTAGGGACTTGGGAAGAGCTTACAATTTGCGCTTTAAACTTACTCTTTCCCAAAGTTACAAGTGTAAGATTTTAAAGATTTACTTGCGAGATGTTACAATGTAAAGGCTTAAAGCCTTGAGGTGAATGGTGGTTATAAGACCTCACAAGAATAAGACTTTAAAAGAAGAGGTGAAGTGATAAGGCAAAACTTGGACTTGAGGTTCCAAATGGAAAATTGTTCCTTAGCTTATGCTTTAGCTCCCTTTCTTCAAACTTGGATTTGCTTCCAAAAGCATCTATAGGCAAGCAAGCAAAAGAGTTAGCATGCAAAAGAAATAGTGCTGAAATATGTGAGAGGAAATCACATGCATGAGAAGGAAAAAGTTAGAAACTCAATACAAGTATAAAAATTAAAATACACTTCATATTACAAATTCCCTCACTAAGATCAGCTTTGAAAGACTTGATTTAGTGAGTGAGATTTAGGATTTGAATCCAACAACTTAGCCTCAAATGCTAGATAAAATCAATATGTGCACAAATGAAAGAAGAAAATATATGATTTTTTAGAGATGGAATAGAAGCAAAGGGCTCATGAAACCTCTTTTAAATAAATCTCTTAATGTCTTATGAAATTCTTGGCTTGAACAACTTGTGGGATCTTTGATATTTTTGGAGGTCACTTATTCCAACCGAAGAAGTCTTCACACTCCAATAGACTTGGTAACCTGTCCTTTGAACACACAAATCTCTGCAAACCAATTGTTAATGCAAAAGAAACTTGGCATATAGGGGCCACGTAGAGCTTGTCATTCAACCGAAAATAACAAACTACAACAAGAGCACAAAATATACCAAGTCCAAAGGAGATCTGAGATAGCTACAAATATCCCCTCCCTGGACAATAGTGCCCTCAGGCAAATGCACAAAAATAACCAACTAGATTGCAATATAAAATCAAATGAATAACAACATCAAATGAAACAAGTATACCTCATCAACCATAGAATGTACCACAAGAGAAGCTAGTAACCCCAAAAACTTTCTTTTTTTAGCTCAATAACAATTTCGGCATAGTAACAATAAGCACAAGCTTCAAAAACCATCTTTACAATGACAATCCAAGACTCAATTTATACAAAAACTAGAAAAGATATCAATGAGGAACCTCATGACAAGTGGAGAAGGGAGATAATCCCAATGCAAAAACGAATTTGTACATGTAGCACAAGAACTGTCCAAAAGGAACCAATTGTTGTAGGTGACTGCTGTACAATGTTGTGTGTAACAATTTTCATTGGCAGTGTATTATCTTCTAGTAGACCAATGTATAGGATAGGGCAGCCAAGTGTGAAATGTGAGTGGGTGAGACGTAGCACATCCCCCAATCAGCTCCAACTAAAGAAACAAGGCAATCACACCTCTCAAACCTATGTTGCGTATCGCTGCCCAACAAACTTGTGTATTGATGAACTGGTAATGCGTAGAGCTGAATTGGATTTGTTGTGCGTACAAGTGTCCATAAGGGAAGACAGCTCCTTAAAAAATATGTTGTTAACTTATCCTTCAGATTTTCCAAGCCAATATGCGTGCCAACCATGGTTAAATACTATATTTGATCTGCGTATCACTTGTAGAGAACCTGCCAGCATGGAGCTTTTAAAATGAGTTATGTGATACGTGGAGACGTGGAGGCTGGAAATGTACATGTTCAAAATGGTGAGAGAAACTCCAACCAAATTTAATTATAAACCTTTCATTTTTTTGATAGCGTATTTCTCTATGTTGAAAGTTCTTTTGACTTGGCTTGCGTGGATCTTCATCATTGTTGTGCGTAGATGCTCTAATTAGCATGTGCATAATTCGCAACTTATGCATAGACAAGGAGTAATGTGGGGTCTACCCCCCATCCACTTATATTTCAAGCTTTATACTTTGGCAACATTTGTTTTAAATTAAATTACTTCAAGCCATCTTGCTGCCTCATGAACTCATCGTGTAGCATTTGATTGCCTTTGACTTGCTTATTTGGTACTTTTACTTTGAACTTGAGTTGTGGTCTATGCGATGGGCCCCACATTGCTTCTACATCACCCTTGGCTTCCCCTCTTAATTCCCATGTCAAAATTTGACTTTTTTTGACTTTGGAAGAATTTCTAAATTTTTCCAATTATTGATTTTTTTGAGTTTTTTTCTCATTTTTGCCACGACATTAGAAAAGTCGTCTTTTGAGGGACTATAAGTCGTTTTTTGACCCTGAAAGTGGGTTCTAGGATAATGGTGGGACTCCGAGGATGAATTTCGAGTAGTCACACGCCCTAGACATTTCCGAAGACCACTTATTTACATTATTACATAGAAATTAATTAAAAAATCTCATTTTGTGGGAAATTTTTAATTATTAAAAAATCCTACTTAGACCTAGTCAAATTCCTCGAAATTTCAGAGATGACCTAGCATGGTAATATACATTGACTCTAGACACTCGGATGTGTTAGGGGCTCAACCTTCAAGTTGTCACCCTGGCTTTGGAGTAATGCAATGACTGAAAAAACCTAGAAAATTATTCGCCGCTAAAAAGAAGGAATAATTAACCAAGTAAAAAAAACACTCCAAGGTGTACTCGCTTGTTGATCGAGTCCCAACATCCTAGGCTTGTTACATGGCTTTTTTCATCATGCTAGTGACATTTATACAATATCCCCGTCAGGCTGCGAAATCTGAGGACTGAAGAAGAAAATGATAAGAAGAATAAGTAGAGTTTAAAAACTTTGTTGAACTGATGATATCTGATGGTACAAATGTCTTATAGTTCATCCTTGGGCATGGAGTCTTCTCATTATCATCAGGTACCACTCCAATGTTCAACATTTGGCTTCATATGGGGATGCATGCTCGATATGAAGTGATAATGTGCAAGGACCTGAAATCTGCATCCACCAACCAAAGATATATATTAGCAGTATCCATTCGAAATATCATCGAATAAAATCAAGTACAGAAATGGAAATTTTATTTTAAGAACATAAAATAACAATTTATTCATGAAAGGAATCTATTTAAACAAAATTGACAATGGATAAGGTTAGAAATATGATACAAAAAAGATGCCCTATGACATCAGATGTTTTCTTTGTGGAACATCTTGAGCAGTTGGCCATTCACAGGTAACTCAAGTGATTCTCCGTCCAAGGTGCCCAAATGGTAGGAATTTTGTCCCGCTGCTTCTCTGATGATATATAGTCCAAGCCATACACTATCAAACTTACCATGATTCCCTGGCTTTTCATTCCTACGATCCCAAAGTAAAACTATATCATCGTTAGAAAAACCTCTATTCCTAGATGATTTGTCAAATTTTCTTTTTACCTTAGATTGATTTTTACAACAATTTTCAAAGGCTTTTCTCCTACTTTCATCCAATTCTACAATTTGATCAATCCTATGTTGCACAGCATCTTTATCATATGTAAAACTCTGTGGCAATTGGTAAGCTGGAAGCCTCAAATGCACGGGAAGGGAAATGTCCAAGCCATAAACTAGTTCAAAGGGACTCTTGCCAGTAGAACTCTTCTTTGTAATCCTATCAACCCACAAAGCATATTTAATTTTGCTATCCCATGCTCTCTTATTATCCCCTACTATCTTCTTGATTATGGTTATCAAATTTTTATTGCTAGACTCGGCTAGACCATTACCCTTAGAATAGTAGTTTGATGAATGGGATAAGACAATGCTATACTTATAGAAGAATGATGAGAATTCAGCAAAGCTAAAAGCCTTGGCATTATCCATTGTAATTTTAGCAAGGGCACCAAAACGAGTGATAATCCTATCTTCAAGAAATTCCATCACTACTTTGTCGGTGGCGTGCCTTGTAGGGATTGCCTCTAACCATTTAGTAAAATAGTCAGTGGCAGTTAAAATCTATGAATAGCCATTACTAGAATTTTCATTAAATTTCCCTATAAAGAAGCCCCCAATGTTGAAAGGGAGCTTCCACGACCACGGGCTGAAGAGGCAAAGAAGCTAACTTTTGCTTCCCAGTGAAAAGTTGACCAGCTTGGCAACCTCTAACATACTTGTGCACATTGGCAAAAATAGAAGGCCAAAAATAACCAGCTCTCAAGATTTTATGGGTAGTAGTCTTAGCAACGTAATGTCCCCCACAAAATCCTAAATGAAACTCAGATAGAAGCTTTTTGGCCTCAACTTCATCAACACATCTAAGTATTACCCCCTCTGGATTTCTCCAACCCAGACCATCCTTCCCAATGCAATAATTAGTTGCTCTAATCCTTAACGCTCTTCTTTTATGACCAACTAAATGGCTAGGACATGACAAATTTTGCAAGTAATAAATAATGTCTTTATACCATTCCAGTTGACTCAATCCTTGAAGTTCTGATGAAGTTAATTCCAAATCATTCCTAATGCTTTCTCATTCCCCTCAGTCAAGATCTTAGCCAATCCTTGGCCTTTTACCAGCTTGGTACGTCTAATCTCTAAATCGTACTCTTGAATTTTAGAGACCCAAACGAGTGATAATCCTATCTTCAAGAAAGTCCATCACTAATTTGTCGGTGACGTGCCTTGGAGGGATGGCTTCTACCCATTTAGTAAAATAGTCAGTGGCAGTTAAAATCCATGAGTAGCCATTACTAGAATTTTCACTAAATTTCCCTATAAAGTCAAGCCCCCAATGTTGAAAGGGAGCTTCCACGACCACGGGCTGAAGAGGCAAAGAAGCTAACTTTTGCTTCCTAGTGAAAATTTGACAAGCTTGGCAACCTCTAACATACTTGTGCACATCGGCAAAAATAGAAGGCCAAAAATAACCAGCTCTCAAGATTTTATGGGTAGTAGTCTTAGCAGCGTAATGTCCTCCACCAAATCTTGAATGAAACTCAGATAGAAGCTTTTTGGCCTCAACTTCATCAACACATCTAAGTATTACCCCCTCTGGATTTCTCCAACCCAGCCCATCCTTCACAATGCAATACTTAGTTGCTCTAAAAGCCTTAACGCTCTTCTTTTATGGTCAACTAAATGGCTAGGACATGACAAATTTTGCAAGTAATAAATAATGTCTTTATACCATTCCAGTTGACTCAATCCTTGAACTTCTGATGAAGTTAATTCCAAATCATTTTGAAAAATCATTCCTAACGCTTTCTCATTCCCCTCAGTCAAGATCTTGGCCAATCCCTGGCCTTTTACGAACTTGGTATGTCTAATATCTAAATCGTACTCTTGAATTTTAGAGACCCAAACGAGTGACAATCCTATCATCAAGAAATTCCATCACTACTTTATCGGTGTCATGCCTTGTAGGGATGGCTTCTACCCATTTAGTGAAATAGTTAGTGGCAGTTAAAATCCATGAGTAGCCATCACTAGAATTTTCATTAAATTTCCCTATAAAGTCAAGCCCCCAATGTTGAAAGGGAGCTTCCACGACCACGAGCTGAAGAGGCAAAGAAGCTAACTTTTGCTTCCTAGTGAAAAGTTGACAAGCTTGGCAACCTCTAACATACTTGTGCACATCAGCAAAAATAAAAGGCCAAAAATAACCAGCTCTCAAGATTTTATGGGTAGTAGTCTTAGCAACATAATGTCCTCCACAAAATCCTAAATGAAACTCAGATAGAAGCTTTTTGGCCTCAACTTCATCAACACATCTAAGTATTACCCCGTCTGGATTTCTCCAACCCAGGGCATCCTTCACAACTTAGTTTCTCTAAGCCTTAACGCTCTTCTTTTATGGCCAATTAAATGGCTAAGACATGACAAATTTTGCAAGTAATAAATAATATCTCTATACCATTCCAGTTGACTCAATCCTTGAAGTTCTGATGAAGTTAATTCCAAATCATTTTGACAAATCATTCCTAACGCTTTCTCATTCCCCTTAGTGAAGATCTTGGCCAATCCCTGCCCTTTTACCAGCTTGGTAGGTCTAATATCTAAATCGTACTCTTGAATTTTAGAGACCCACCTAGCTCGAGTTCCTAAGCAATCAACCTGAGTTAAAATATCTTTTACCCCAGAGTGAGGGACATACGCGATTAATCTTGAATACCCCACATAAACTCTAAATTGTTTAAGGGACTTTACTAAGGCATAAGCCTGCTTTTCCAAGGTGCTATACTTCAACTCATAACCTTGAAGGGATCTACTCATGAAGGCAATAGGTTGCTCATACCCTTCATTGTTCTTTTGCAGCAGCACTCCAGTAATAGTGTCTTCAGATGCAAAAGAGAAAATCAAGAATTCCTTCGAATAATCAGGGCTCACTAGAACAGGTGCCTTACCAATAGAATCCTTAATTTCTTGAAAACTTATTCTTCCTTCCTTTCCCCAGGCAAAGAAACATCTTTCTTTAAAAGGGTTTGAATGGGTTTAGCAATTTCAGCATAATTTGGAATGAACCTCCTAAGGAAAATGATCTTTCCTAAGAAGGATTGAAGGGTTTTAATATTGTGAGGCAAAGGAATCTTCTAAATTGCCTCAACTCTCTCAAGGTCAATCTTGATCCCATCCATCGAAATGATGTGACCAAGCAACTTCCCTTCAGTCACTCAAAAAATAGATTTAGCAGGATTTAAGGATGTCCCATACTCTCTGCACCTGTCAAATATCTACCTTAAATGGCTAAGATGAGAAATTCCATTTTTCGAAAAGACAGTTAAGTCATCTTGATAAATCTCAATGAACTTCCCAATTAGACCCTTAAAGGCATAGTCCATAGCCCTTTGAAAAGTTGCTCCAGCATTTGTTAATCCAAAAGGCATCATCAAATACTCAAAAGTACCCCAGGGTGTGGTGAACGTTGTCTTATGTCTGTCTTCCTTCTTCACCATGACTTGGTTATTACTGAAAATCCATCTAATAAAGACATTATTCCAGATCCTATTACCCTTTGCAACAATGTTTCCATATTGGATAAAGGGTAATTATCTTTTCTACAAGCTAAATTAAGATTTCGAAAATCTACACATAGCCTGATTGATCCATTCTTCTTTCTCACAATAACCAAGTTTGAGCACCATGTGGAATGCCTAGTGTGAGCTATAATTCCAGCCTAAAGCATCTTATGCAACTCCTTTTGCACCAAGGGGGCTAACTTAGGATTTAATTGCCTAAGTTTTTGCTTAAAGGGTTTGGCATTTTCATCCTTACGAGGGATAGTATGTTCCATAACATCCTCCCTATAACCTTTTAACCCTTCATATGAAAAGGCCAAAACATCCCTATATTCTTGAAGTAAATTTATTATTTTTTTCCTTTCCTCCTCGGTGGTGCCCTTCCCTATTTTGATAATCTTTGGGTCATGAGGGGTACCAATGTTTACTTCAATAATTCCCCTGGGTCAATTTTCTTATCCTCTTTTCTCTTTACAGCGTCATATCTGTCAAACATCTTTTCCATGGCTACACGATCCCTAGGAGTGGGATTTGACACAACATTACACTCCTCATAATCGCAACCTTCTTCCTTGTAGCCAAACTTCCAACCAGAGAATTCTTCCATATTATTTAAAAAACGAATCACTTGGCTTTCTTCATTAAAGATCTGCCAATGTTCAACATTATCAGGAACCGATGGTCTAAAAATAACCTCCATCTTGATCTTATCATCCATCAGGTTCTCTCGAAGTTGTAAGGTAGATGCAGCAACAGCCAACTCATCAGCTTGTTTATTTCCTTCTCTTGGAATTGCTTGAAGATCTAATGCGTCAAAATATTCCATGTTATCCCAAACAGCATTTCGATACTTCTTTAATCTATCATTCTTACGTGCAAATTAATTCTTTGTTTGAAGAATGACTAGATCAGAATCCCACTTGATACTAAGCATCTTAATGTTCAAGTCCTTTGCCAACTCTAGACCTAACAATAAAGCTTCATACTCCGCTACATTGTTAGTTGCATCAAATTCCAACCTAAAGGAAAACTTGAACATATGACCAAGAGGGAAGGTAAGGACAATTTTGGCACCCTTACCAAACCTCGAATGGGCACCATCAAAATTCATATGCCACACCCAATCCTTCTTACTTTCCACCTCCTTCTCCAAAGGAGCAATAGAATTATCCAAGATAGCATAGTTTCCCAAGTCATCAGATTCATACACAATTTCATTATGAGGCTCCTTGGGATTTTCCACGTGAAACTTTCTCTCCAATTCCCTATCCAACCTAACCATGATGCCCTCACTATTAGGGATGGTAGCAAAACCTAAATCCATTTGCAAACTAACCCCTATATCAGCGCCCCACTTTCCATACAATAACATCCCCCATGCATCAGGCACATCAATCACCACAATATCCATGGTGATCATAATATCAAGATGAACTGCCAAGTGGTCTTGAAGATCTTTTATCAAACCACAAACTTCAATAATTTTCGAATCCATAGCACAAATGTTGTGGTAAGGTCTAGAAATCCTCAGGTTTAACTGATTCATGACTTTCTTAGTCATGACACACGATGATGCCCAAGAATCAAACATACAATTGTGCAAAAGCATTCCATTGACCAACATAGTGATGAAAAATGGTTGATGGTCTCTATTATCTCTACACATATCACTACTTTGCAAAGTGATAGGGGCATCCTCATATCTATCTTTAGAAAAATTTGACATTTCTTTTCCATTAGGGGCATTAATGGCTTTCAACAACTTATACCTTTGGGAGGGAATCTTCATGATTACAGTCACAAGTACCAAAATATTTGCATTATTTATCCATCCTCCCGAATCAATATTCAACTTAGATGTAGGTGGAGTGAAGTTCTTATGGGAATTTTGATTTCTTCCCTTGCTTCTTTCCCTTTCTTTATCTTTGGTTATCTCTAAAATCTGATTCGATAAAGGCTTCTCTCCATACAACTCAGATCCTATCCAATTCTTCAAAATTATTCACACTATAGGAGGATGGAGACTTCTGACTTATCTTCTGGCTATTCTCCATAACTTCCATCCAATTTTCCAAGGACAAATGATGCCCTTTTCCAACTACGTTGATTTGTTCACTTGTTCCAGGCATTTCTCCATCTAAGATCCTTTTTGCGTAGGGACAAGTGAGTTCATCATGTAGGTCATCACATGGTCTACAATAAGGCATTGAATCATCAACTAAGTTAGTAGACTCAAGTGGATTTGGTGGCCTATGTTCATTAGGGGACCCTTCTTCTGCCATCTATCATTTCCTCGATTCAGGAATCTCCCCGCTTGATTCCTTTCCATGGCCACCAACCGATTTTGGATAGCATTCATTTGATTCGTGTGATTCGCTTCCATAGTCTTGATAAGTTGGGTTAACTCCTTAATAGGATCATGGATAGCCTCTTCCTTGGCCTTGCCTTTGGAATCATTCGATTTCGATGGCCCTCTAGTGTAACCAGGAATCTCAAATTTTCCTTATTGCTTTCTAGCCCTCTCCATTTTTAGGGCTTCCGTCTAAGCTATACCCAAAGTTGTAGGTTCCTTCCTCCTCAACTCATAAGCAATATCCACACCAAAAGAATCTAAATATGATCATAACAGAAATTCATTCGGAGGTTTAACAGTTGCAAGTATGCTTTTAACCAATTCATTGAATCTTTTGTTAAACTCCTCCATGGTTTCATTCTCATTCTTCTTTATGGTGCTAATGGCACTGATCGGATGACTATTCTCTCTTCTCTCTCCATACTTTCCCATGAAAGCATTAACAATTGTTTGTAAAGAATCATACGAGTTAGCAAGTTGCTTAGTGAAACAATCAAGAGCATCCTCTTCTAAAGAGAGAACAAAAAGCCTCATCTTTACATCCATATAGTTAGCAACGTTACACCACTTAAAGATGCAAACAATGAAGTTCTTCACATGTGATGCAGCACTAATGGCATTGTTTCCTTGAAAAGAAGGCAACCTTTCAATAGCCGTGTCAAGGATATTGTGAGGATAGCCATTAATGTTAGTAAAGTTACAAGGATCAAAAAGACCATTCATGATGTTAGGCTCAACTTGTACTTGAAACAACAAATGAATGCTATGAGAAAGTCTATTTAACCTCTCTCCAAAAACCCTTTCAGGATCAAGAGAGGGGCTAACTAGACCACTTGAATTTCTCCTAGTAGAGACTTGCAAAATTAGGATTGAGTGGAGTCACCACTTAAGCAAGAATCTAAATCTAAAACTCAAATATGCCAAAACTAAAAGTTAGTCGTTTTTGCAAGCACAAGAAAACGTGTCCCCGACAACGGCGCCAAAAATGTTATCACTTGTCGCCTACAGGTACCTACTAGTTAGTGGTTAAAACCTTCAACCCCATCAGGTGTGGTTGGTGGCAAGGAACTCAGAGAAGGGGCTGCCACCTATTCTCGACTCTCTCTGTTTAAGCTATCTCCTAGGTTAGCTATGGGGGGGGGGTGACTAAAGAAAAACTAAGTTAAAGATGTGAGTTTTCTAGGAGAGTTATTAGAGTTAAATAGATTACTTCTTCAGATTTATAAGCAAAAATGTGATATGAGCAATAACCATCAATACATAAGATAAGCTTGAAACATATGAGAAACCAGTCCCTCCAGAGTATTGCTCTTTGAAATGAAAATGTATTTGCTTAAATGAAGTAAATATTTTTCAAGATAAATAGATTTCTGAATCAAAGCATGAGATGCAATTAAACAAGATTTGGATGCAATTAATCTTGGTTACTTTTAATCTAAAATGCCTAATCTAGGTGAGAAGTCCTCCTCTTGTGCTCTTACCAAGGGGTAAAAATTGGGGTGACTGTAAGAAAGAGGGGGTGAGGGCACAAGATTTCACTAACGATACCCGTCCCCTGATTCTTACGAGCCAGCGTGTGCCTTCATTCCTACAAAGGGACAAGCCACCTTCATAACTGCAGGGTCACACACTTTTACCTTACTTCGTACCAAATGGAAGAATTTTCCAAGAAATCCTTTTTCCTATGATTTCTATCAACCAAGCTTATGCTTGGAGGTTAATTTTAAATATGCAACTAAATTGGAATGCCTAATATGATATGAGAGTGAGTTTGCAAGTGCTATGTTTCTTTATGGAGATGTTTCAATAAAATATGCTTCATAGTTAGAACAATAACTCAAGTTGCCATAAATTTAAAGTGCTAGTGTTTTTACTTGTAGTATATTGTGAAACTTAACCAAATGAGAAATAGATCACAAAACACAAGTAAGTGATGGCAAATGAGATTGCAAATTAGGAAATTAAAGGACTTTGCGATCTAATAAATTAATGAAATGAAAATATGATTTATTCACATGCAACTAGATTAGATTAGCAAACGAAATGATGAATGCAAGTAAATTAGTTTCAGCAAATTAAAAACTAGACAAAAGAAAGTTAACCACTCAAGAAGATTTCCTCCCTCTAAATGAGTAGGTGAGATACCATGGGAAAAACTTCCCAAGCTCCCTCAAGAAAAGTCAGATCTTTATTATTGAAAGTGAGGCCCTCTTATAGAAATAAAGAGCTTGGGAAGAGCTTACAATATGTGCTTTAAACTTACTCTTTCCCAAAGTTACAAGTGTAAGATTCTAAAGATTTACTTGTGAGATGTTACAAAGTAAAGGATTAAAGCCTCGGGGTGAATGGTGGTTACAATTCCTCACAAAAATGAGGCTTTAGAAGAAGAGGTGAAGTAATAAGGCGGAACTTGGACTTGAGGTTCCAAATGGAAAATTGTTCCTTATCTTATGCTTTAGCTCCCTTTCTTCAAACTTGGATTTGCTTCCAAGACCACCTATAGGCAAGAAAGCAAAAGAGTTAGCATGCAAAAGAAATAATGTTGAAATAAGTGAGAGGAAATCACATGCATGAGAAGGAAACAGTTAGAAACTCAATGCAAGTATAAAATACACTTCATATTACAAATTCCCTCGCTAAGATCAGCTTTGAAAGAGTTGATTTAGTGAGTGAGAGTTAGGATTTGAATCCAACAACTTAGCCTCCAACGCTAGATAAAATCAATATGTGCACAAATGAGAGAAGAAAATATATCATTTTTTAGAGATGGAATAAAAGCAAAGGACTCATGAACCCCCTTTTAAATAAACCTCTTGATGTCTTATGAGATTCTTAGCTTGAACAACTTGTGAGATCTTTGATATCCTTGGAGGTGACTTATTCCAACCGAAGAAGTCTTCATACTCCAATAGACTTGGCAACATGTCCTTTGAACACACAAATCTCTGCAAAGCAATTGTTAGTGCAAAAGAAACTTGGCATATAGAGGCCACGTAGAGCTTGTCTTTCAACCGAAAATAACAAGCTACAACAAGAGCACAAAATATACCAAGTCCAAAGGAGATCTGAGATAGCCCCTCCCTAGACAATAGTGCCCTCAAGCAAATGCACAAAAATAATCAACTAGATTGCAATATAAAATCAAATGAATAACAACATCAAATGAAACAAGTATCCCTCATCAACCAAAGAATGCACCACAAGAGAAGCTAGTAACCCCAAAGACTTCCCTTTATTTAGCTCAATAACAGTTTCGGCATAGTAACAATAAGCACAAGCTTCAAAAACCATCTTTACAATGAGAGACCAAGGCTCAATTTATACAAAAACTAGAGAAGATCTCAATGAGAAACCTCATGACAAGTGGAGAAGGGAGATAATCCCAATGCAAAAACGAATTTGTACAAGTGGCACAAGAAATGTGCAAGTGAAACCAAGGTGACTGTTGTAGAATGTTGTGTGTAACAATTTTCACAGGCAATGTATTATCTTCTAGCAGACCAGCATATAGTATAGGGTAGCCAAGTGTGAAATGTGAGTGCGTTAGACGTAGCACATCCCCCAATCATCTCCAACGAAAGAAACAAGGCAATCACACCTCTCAAACCTATGTTGCGTATTGTTGCCAAACAAACCTGTGTATTGATGAACTAGTAATGCATAGAGCTGAATTGGATTTGTTGTGCGTACAAGTGTCCATAAGGGAAGATAGCTCCCTCAAAAATATGTTGTTAACTTATCCTTCAGATTTCCCAAGGCAATCTGCGTGCCAACCGTGGGAAAATACTATATCAGATCTACGTATCACTTGTAGAGAACTTGCCAGCATGGAGCTTTTAAAATGAGTTATGTGATACGTGGAGACATGGAGGCTGGCAACGTACATGTTCAAAATGGTGAGACAAACTCCAACCAAACTTAATTATAAACCTTTGATTTTTTTGGCAGCGTATTTCTCTATGTTGAAATTTCTTTTGACTTAGCTTGTGTGGATCTTCATAACTATTGTGCGTAGATGTTCAAAATAGCATGTGCATAATTCCCCACTTATGCATAGACAAGGAGTAATGTGGGGTCTACCCATCCACTTATATTTCAAACTTTATATTTTGGCAACATTTGTTTTAAATTAAATTACTTCAAACCATTTTGCTGCCTCATGAACTCATCGTGGAGCATTTGATTGCCTTTGACTTGCTTATTTGGTACTTTTACTTTGAACTTGAGTTGTGGTCTATACGGTGGGCCCCACATTGCTTTTACATCACCCTTGGCTTCCCCTCTTAATTCCAATGTCAAAATTTGACTTATTTTGACTTTGGAAGAATTTCTGAACTTTTCCAATTATTGATTTTTTTGAATTTTTTTCTCATTTTTTCCACTGACATTAGAAAATTCGTCTTTTGAGGGACTATAAGTCGTTTTTTAACCCTGAAAGTGGGTCCTAGGATAATGTTGGGCCTCTAAGGATAAATTTCAAGTAGTCACACGCCCTAGACATTTCCGAAGGCCACTTATTTACATCATTACATAGAAATTAATTAAAAAATCTCGTTTTGCGGAAAATTTTTAATTATTAAAAAATCGAACTTAGACCTAGTCAAATTCAGCGAAATTTCACAGATGACCTAGCATGATAATATACCTTGACTCTAGACACTCAGATGCATTAGGGGCTCAACCTTCAAGTTGTCACCCCAGCTTTGGGTTAATGCAATGAGTGAAAAAACCTAGAAAATTATTCGCCGCTAAAAAAAAGGAATAATTAACCAAGTAAAAAAAACACTCCAAGGTGTACTCGCTTGTTGATCGAGTCCCAACATCCTAGGCCTGCTACATGGTTTTTTTCATCGTGCTAGTGACATTTATACAATATCCCCGTAGGGCTGCGAAATCTGAGGACTAAAGAAGAAAATGATAAGAAGAAGTAGAGTTTAAAAACTCTGTTGAATTGATGATATTTGATGATATCTGATGGTACAAATGTCTTATGGTTCATCCTTTGGGCATGGAGTCTTCTCATTATCATCAGGTGCCACTCCAGTGGCCAACAAGGCTATACTTACTAAATGATAAAGCTATCAAAAGGAGGGGTATTGTACAGACAAAAATTTAAAGATATTAAAATGGCTATTATAGACTATACTATATTGCGTTAATGATTATATATATCAACAATTGTCTCAAAAGGTGTGTGTATATATATATATATATATATATATACAAAAGATAAAAATCAAATAAATGCTGATAAAATCATTGACGAAATTATCATTGGAGGAAAATGGAGTCTAATAAGGAAATAAAGGAATGAAGATTTCCAGAAACCTCACTCAACTATGCTAAGGTGCTATTTAGAATTAAGGCAACTCTCGCAAGAAAATATGTTACTATTTATATCTCTCCCGCTGAAGGTAAAAATGATATAAACCCTAAAATTCCAAACCAATTGATGATTTCTAGGTCAAATATAATCGAAAAATTTGACTTTTTGGACAAAAACAATATGAAATAATTGATTTACAGTTAAACGTTGGGGATTATACATTTTAGCGCAATTCTCTATTCAATATCTATGGAATGATCAAGGTGACATTATTCTAGGATCACCCTGGATGGAAACACTAGGATTCTTTATCGTAAATAAGTAGTTTTTAACCTTCTCCTACAGGAAGAAGAAAATAACACTCCAGGATGTTATGTTGAAACCAAATTCAGTAACACCAGAAGACACACAAGATATTGTAATGAACAAAGTTCATATACGCAACAATAATCTTCATAATACTTTGAAGACAAGGATATCCAATGTAGGACAACTAATTGCATGTTGAATATTATATAAAAGAATTGATGAGATTATTACAAATGAGGGTGAGGGCCTAGTTATAAACCCTAGGCAAGTGCCTCTTCATGAATGGCCATGTCTTGAAGACATGCCTTTTCATTACTAATGACTATTTAGTAAACGTTTTTATGATTATTATTGTTTACATTAATTTTATTATTTCTATATGAATTATATTCATAACATTGCCTTCCTCTTCAAAACCCTTTGTCCTCAAATCTTACTAAAGAAAGGGCTTGATCTCTTTTCCCGTCTCGAATATCTTCTCATCTCAATACTTTTACCTTCGTTGATACATGACGATATGATCCTCTGAGTGATAAACAAAATTGTTGGACTGAGAATGGATCTGACCATCCTAGATTAATCTTCTGTGGAATCTTCCGATCACTGGAAATTTGTAATGAATTGTTATCATAGGATTGGATTTTGCAAACTTCAATATCCCTTGGAACATAAATCTGTTTGTTTTCGTTCTGAATGGTTGAAATATGTAGACTGACTTAGTTGTCTGCTCCTGTGATTCGAATGTCGATAAGGAGTTCTTGTGGTTTGATCTCGCCCTAATTTGTTTGTGGTGATTTCTTGGTTTAATGGGGGTATCTCATTTCTTTCAGATGCAAAAATTGTTTGATTAAATGTGATATCTTCACTTGAATTTTTTTTTTTGTTTGGACTGCAACTTTTGAGTTCGTTCTCACTTCACCTGGTTTATCCTCTTCTTGAGTTGTGATATTGACTAGATCAATATTTGTTCCATTTTCTTCAATTTCGACTGTTACGACTCGAGACTTTAAAACTTCTTATTGATTAACTAGTTCTATCTTTTCATTTAGTGACTTCTTGTCAGTTTTAAGCGTTTTTATTTGCATAAAAAGGTTTTGGTTATGATTCCTTAGACGTGAGAGTTCTTCACTTTCTAGTTTGTTGACTTTATTCTTAGTATCCTCCTTATCATTTAAACTTTTGATTTGAATATCAGTACATCTTTCGGTACTAATCACATCCAAAGCTTTTCGTCGACGCATTTCAAACCATCTAGTGCGGTTCATTAAGGTCTTTTAAGAAAAGAAAACAAAAAATCCTCTTTATTTGATAGACTTGCGTTGAGTTTTTTCTGAGAACCTTCCTTTTCTTGTTCTAATTTGTGCTTTTTAGATTTACACTTCTTGCTCTATTCAAGGAGTTTTTGATTATGATCTTTTAAACGATAATTTTCTTCGGTTTTATTAGATATGACTTCTTCAAGCTCCTTTGGTTTCTCTGATTGAATCTCTTAGAACATCAATTTTGAAATCTCCTTAAGGTCTTCTGATGAACGTGTTATCGTTTTTGACTTCATGGTCATGTCCTGGAATGTGATCATCTTTTCCTTATAAGGAAACATCAAGATTTTTTTCTCTGTGTTTAAAAAGATCGTACCCAATTCTTTTAACCAAGGTTGACCTAGAATTATGTCAACCTCTCTAGTAAACATAGTTACAACTCGAAAATGAGATATGTACTTGTAATGATCAATTTTCACTTGTAAATTATTAATTTCATTCTCTTTGTCACCAAAAATATTTCTTCTTTCTCCTATGCTTGACTCTGGAATTAATAGATGATTTTCCAACTTAACATTGACGCATTTTTTCTCGTCACTTGTGTTGATAACGATATTAACTCCTTCCCTTGGCTATTCCCTTTTAATATAACTAATCTACAATCTGCAATTGAAAGACCTTTATAGAAAAAAATTCCTTCCTTTACATCTAAATTCCATTTTGTGTTCGTCAATGCTTTTGTAAAATGTTATGTCTACGGTAAGTGAACTTAAAAATAACCCTCTTCTTTTAAATAACCTTAAAAAACCTTAAAAATTACTTGGGGATATAATAATAACTTGGTAATAACTCTTTTCCCTTTTCCCCTTTGTTGATATAATAATACGATTCTCCCTTTAACTTTTATTATTATATATATACCTTAATCTTTATTATAATTTTTTTTATAATGCTTTGAAAAGTGCCTTTCCTTCTTATAACTTGTTATTTTTGTAAGTCTCCTTATAACTCCATATTTACCACTTTATAAACTTAAAGTTTACTGATATATATTTTTATATATATGAACCTTTTAAATAATTATTTTTATAACTTCCCCAACTGGTACTTATTGTTCAAATATTAACTAGGTTCGGTCTTCATAATGACAGATGTAATCACGATTTTATGCATTTTATGAAAAGAGAAAAATAAATCTATTATTGTGAGTATTGAGGCATGGGTTTCATGCTCAAGAGAATTTATTTTTATAGGTCAAAGCAACCACTGAGTGCTTCTAGGTTTTTTATAAAGTCATTGAGTCATTGTCATGTATGAAAGACCCATTTGGATATGTTACATATTGTAAGAAAAATATTTGAGTCAAACTAGAGTCGAAAGACCCTCCACGACCAAGTCAATCATGCAAGCATCAACTCGGCCTAATGGAGCAACAAGTCAGCCTAAGGACATGTCAAGTCGACCTAATAAGAGGCTCAAGGAAGCCTATATATAGGGCACTCAGCCTTATTTGGAATATACACTCGCACTCACACAAGTTCAATCATAAAGAAGAAAAGAAGTGTGAAGAGGAGGTCGAAGGAAAGAGAAGAAGTCGAAGTTTATGGGTTTTGTTTTGGGCGACTTCTCTCCACACATGCGAAGGAATTAGGGCACATATTTTTGTTGAAACATCGAGTTGCAGAAGCGAAGTTAGCTCACTAAGAAGAGTCATTATGAAATCTGAGTTCTCTAAGAGAGAGAATCTACATAAGCAGAGAAGCGAAGTTGCGGTCGAAGTTGCAGTAGAAGTTGCAGTAGAAGTTGCAGTCGAAGTTGCAGTCGAAGTTGCAGTCTCTAGGCAAGTCAAAGTTGCAGTTGTTGGGCAAGTCAAAGGTGCAGTTGTTGGGCAACTCAAAGGTGCAGTTACAGGATAGGTCGAAGTTGTTGGAAAGAGGAGCTACTCAAAGAAGAAGCATTGACTTGGTATTGGAAGGGTTCTTGGTAAAGGGTTTAGGTTTGGAATTCGTCAATTGAAGATTCTATAAGAAGAAGAGTTCGTTGGGTTTTCCTCTCAAGCTTAGAGAGGTTTTAGCCCTAGCTGATCGCCTACATCTTGTGTCCTTTGTCTCGTTGTTCTCTATGGTTTGATAGTTGTTTAATGAAGAAGAACACATAATAATCATCAAGTACAAGAAGAACCTAATTAAGAAAAGTAAAAATTCCTCATAAGCAGTTATCATTACAAGAGAAATCATCTAATATTTTTGCCCTAGATTTCTCAATATGGTATCAGAGCTAAGGTGACGAGTCACGGAAGGGCAGTTCCACAAGGGACACTCAAGCTCTCAAAGATCAAGGTTCTAGAAGGATATCAAGGGCTTCAAAGAATCAAGAAGATCCTCTCATCTCCAAGGAATTCTGAAGACAAAGACTACAAGGAAGTCAAAACCCTAGTTCGTTCAAAGAAGGTATATGCACTTAAAATTTTCTAGGGATCCTCGCTCTATTAATCATCAAAGGGAAGTGAAGGACTTTAAAGCATCTTGAAGTTTTCAAGGGTAAAAGAAGAAAGGGGTTGTCGTTATCATCAAAGATATCAAGGCAAACTTCCTCCCATTAAAGCGAAGGATTTCATCTCAAAAGAAAATCCTTATCTCAAACACCCTTGAAGAAGGTCATCCAAGAAGAATCAAGGCATCATCAAGAAGTCATCCTCAATCATCATCAACAATGGCATCAAGTTGAGGAATTCATCTTCACTTGAAGAGTAAGTATTTATTCTTCTATATCTAAATCTAGTAAAATGACTTTATTTTGCAAGGAGATCAACAAGTTGGTTCGGTCATCGAACTTCCTTGCATGGAAAAGGAGGATAGACCTAGTCGTCAAGGAAAATGAAGTTATTAATCATGTCAAAGGAAAAGTCTCTATACCATATGAAGAGCAAGCACTACCTAAATATATGAAAAAGGATCTAAGGGCTCAACAGATTCTCATAGAATCCATCAAGGATTATCATCCCATATGTAGAAGAATTGGAGACATCAACAGAGATATATGATAAGCTAGCAGAATTATTTTCTGAAAGCTCAACAGGACAAGTTATATCACTAACATCTGAACTATACAAGTTGAAAGCGTCAAAGAATGAAGGGATATCTACATGTCTTACTAAAGCATCACAAATAAGGAATCAACTTCAAGATCTAGGAGAGTCGATATCCGATAAAGAAATGATTACCATTGTTCTAAATGCTCTAACTGATGAACAAGGAAACCTTGTATCAAAGGCCTATGAGAAGGAGAAAGTTATCCCATTCAAAAATTTGTGGTCACTATGCAAGATTGAAGAAATCAAGCTGAAGGAAAAAAGTGATAGAGGATCAGATGAGCAGGTTCAAACATTTGTTGTCATATCAAGAGGAGTAGGGAAATTTGGCAAGTTTGGTCCTCAGAAAAAGAAGAAGATCAATATGTCGCAAATCCAATGCTCTGGATGTCAAGAATATGGGCACTACAAGAGAGATTGTCTTAAGCCCAAGAATGGCAGCAATAAATGAAGAAGAGAAGACGCCTATATCATTAAAGAAGTAGAAGAAGTTGAAAAGAGGAAATTCAAGATGGAGAAAGTAAAAGATCTCTAACACTGTTGAGATAAGTCTTCCTTGCCTAGTTCTTTTCAAGTTTTTGTTTTTCTATAACTATCATGGTAGGAATCATTAGAAGCATGATAGGATGCATCATGTTAGGAGATGGCATCATAGAAGCATACGATTGAAAGCAGGAGCTCATAACATCATCATAAAGAAGCATGAAAGATAGTTGAAATATAAGTCTGTGGATGTCACCTATAGAAGGATGTAGCTCTTGGTAACCTCATTAGAAGCATAAGGAGTACTTCTGGGAAAAAGAAAGTCATCTAGTATAGAGCTCATCATACATCATTCGAAAGGAGCATTTGCAGGATGAGGATGATCAAGATCGTCCTTTGGAATCCTCATTGGAAGGTTCACCTACTGGAAGAAGCAAGTGTCTCATCGGGAATTCCAACTTGTATGGGATTCATGAGATGATGGTATGATGTCAAAAGAAGTAAAGCAGGTCAAGGGATTGAAGTTCTTTCAATCACGGAAGCTGCTGAAGGAAGTGTAGATGACCAAAAGAAAGAGATGAGGTAGGTATGCTTGTACTTGATAAAATAGAGTCATGTTGGTTGCAGATCATAAGAAGGTTCACCTACTGGAAGAAGCAAGTGTCTCATCGGGAATTCCAACTTTTATGGGATTCATGAGATGATGGTATGATGTCAAAAGACGTAAAGCAGGTCAAGGGATTGAAGTTCTTTCAATCACGGAAGTTGCCGAAGGAAATGTAGATGACCAAAAGAAAGAGATGACATAGGTATGCTTGTACTTGATAAAATAGAGTCATGTCATATGGTTGCAGATCATAAACGAGTGCTCTACCTCAAGAGCATGATCAAAATAAAGGATCTCCTCCTATGAAAAGATGCATGAAGGCATCGTTCACACATTGACTAGATGAAATCAACATAATATGTCCTCATATGAAATATGAGGTGGTTGACAAGGGTGAAGGAACTATAATTGGAAGTTCCTGGGAAGAAACGTGTGAATAAAGGAAGGAAGAGATCATCAAATCAAACTCACAATCAACATCCAAGGACTGGAAGATTTGACTATGATATCTCTATGGGACAAATATGAACACCCTGATGAAGTCTGAAAAAGAAAGAGACCCTTGACATTATATATATTTTTGGAGATGTGTCAATATGTATGCAGGATGTTGATGCAAACAAGCAGATGTCGTGATGAAAGACCATCACAAAGGTAATTTTGATTTAATATTTATTTTATATTTTTGAACAATATCTGCATGGGTTTGTGCAGGGCTACCAAGGGAAGAGTTGTGGAAGTCTTCTACAACTGATGCTCATGTGACAAGATGAAAGGTCCTTCAGGAATCATGACATGAAGTGTGAAAATTTCTGCATATAGAAACCCTATCGCAGTATCTTGATTTACTTCTCCTACTTGTTTGATTTAATTAACAAGTTATTTTCTCAAATATTCAGTAAAATATCGAAGTAAACACAACTGCAACCTACACATACATACAGATCATTTACTGAAGCATAATGCAAACATGACAAAGGACACAGATTTTTTGGACAATATCCCCGGAAAAACCCAATGCGGGAAAATCAGTACAGCAGCTCTTAGAGGGTTTGTTTATTAAGCAGAATATCTTAATACAATCAAGGGCACCATTAATGGTTTGCCCAACACAAAATTCACGGCAGATGTACCTATCACTCGGAGACAGAAAATATGGTTGATTCAGCCGAAGAAGCACTCCTCTGAAGATACTAAATACAAGCCCTTTCTAGCCCACTGGAACCCTAGTGTTGCTCCTCTTGCCTCTGCGTCGGCTTCTCCTACCCAGCGTAGCCACTGCGCAGCACAGGCTACCCCTGCATCACCCTTTTGGGCTCAGCATTGCCTCTGGGTCACCTTGAAGGCCCTGTGTCAGCCTCTGCACTACCTCTGCGTGAGCCTAGCTGAGTTGCGTCCCTCCTGCTAGTCTCTGCGTTGCCTGGTACGGATCTACCTCGCTGCCTTAGTATTCTCGGCCTCGAATCAAAATAATCTCTTGTCGATCTGCCCCTCTCAAGCACTGCAAGCTCACAAACGTGCCCCAAAATTTAGACTTGGCTCAAGTGCTACCGCTCTGTGTGTTCTCCAACTGACCCCAAGCCTTCCTTTAATACTTTTCTCGTTGAGAAATCAACGGTCTTGATCTAATCTCTAATCAACGGCTAAGATTAGAAAAGACTTAATCCATGTTACTTAGAACATTCTCACCCACATGTTTAAATTAATTCCCTTTAATTATTTAATTTCCCTAAGTTAGACTTAGGGTCTCCATTAAAATAATTAATTTATTGAATAACTTTCACACCGGGTGGAATTTCTCCAAACGATTTATGGGTCCTTGGAGATCTCATGTGTTCTTGCCTCTCCACAAAGTTTCGAAGCTAAAGCACAACCGATGCTACCCAAAATCTCAACATGAAGATGTCGGCAAGGCAAGAAGGAAGGCCAGATATGGACTAATTGATCACTTTCCGATAAAAATAAGAATGACATGACTGACATGATTCAAAGAAAGAAAGTGATGGATGGTCTGTGCCCTATGAAGAAGTCCCAAAAAGTTGAACACTCCCGAATAAAGAAAAAGAAATTCATGACATCGAAAGGAGGAGCTCTTCAAGCAGTCGGCTGTCCCATGATCCCCAACTAAAAAGTTGTTGGAAGCAAGTCCCTGGTCAAGAGGGAGCTTGGTCAAGTCCCTGATTAAGAGGAATCTTGGGTACATTCCTTTTATAGGAATGGGTACATTCCTTCATTGGAATGGGTATGTCCTCCCTAGTTAAGAGGTAGAGATAGATACATCATTCTTGTCTTCACTTGGGAAGATAGAATGGAGGATTGGGTTAGCAACTGGCATCTGGTACTCTTTGAGGATGTGATAGGGCATCCAAGATAAGAGTGGTCATAGAGGACCGATATTCTTTGACGACTTGAAATCCAAGATAACAATAGTCCTGGTGGAACATACTTTGAGAGAACCTAGATAGGGTATGTTCCAAGAGAGACAATGATGAGAGTGTCTATAAATCATTGGTCGCGCCATCATTGTGCTATAATCTTGTGGAGTGATAGACTTGTTAGTCAAAGCCTTGCTATGTGACAACGTTGGATGATATGATGCTATACAGATGGGTTACCAATCAGACACTTCTTATGAGAATTATTCAGATTGAGAATGTCTAAGTACCTTGTATGGATTATGAATACCTACCTAGTTAAGAGGGCGTGTTGAAATATGTAACTAAGTTCAGTCTTCATACTGACATATGTAATCATGATTTTATGTATTTAATGAAAAGAGAAAAATAAATATATTATTGTGAGTATTAAGGCATGGGTTTCATGCTCAAGAGAATTTATTTTTATAGGTCAAAGCACCCATTGAGTGCTTCTAGGTTTGTTATAAGGTCATTGAGTCATTTTCAAGTATGAATGACCCATTTGGGCATGTTACTGTAAGAAAATTATTTAACTCAAATTAGAGTCAAAAGACCCTCCAAGAACAAGTCAATCATGCAAGCATCAAGTCATCCTAATGGAGCAACAAGTCGACCTAAGGACATGTCAAGACGGCCAAATAGGAGGCTCAAGGAAGCCTATATATATTATATAATGTGAAAATTCAGTAACCCTGAATCCTACTGCAACCACTGATAATATTTCTTATATTTGTTAAATTGATTAAACAAATTATTTGCAGTTTCCTATGGAAAATATCGAAACATATACATTGTAGCCTTCACAAAACAAATACTGCCGAAAAATAAATTTTGGGAAAATTAGAGAAATTCTAGCACCCACATAAAGATATTGACACAGTTATTTTTGGACCATTAGGGGAATTTTGAGGTCTAAAATGGGCCTCCTAAGAAAAATGTACAACCAAAATAAACTTTATAAGAACCAACAGGATTCAAGTTGATGATGTCAAACATGGGGAATGATTCAACATTTTTGAAGTAAAAGGGTAAAAAGATTATAAAATAATAAAATAATAAAACTACTTTTTCAACTCGTATTTTCAACTTATCTCCCAAAGTTTTTACCCAAATTTCGAGCGAGAGTACTCGTTGGATGAAAAATTTAATTCCCCATCCAAGGAGTACCCATGTTGCATACTTTCAATGGACCCTGCTACACGAAAAATGAGAAATACATGAAAAGACTTGATTGCAATCACGTTTTTCATGTATTTCTCATTTTCGTGTAGAAGGATCCATCAAAAGTATGCAACATGGGTATTCCATAGATGAGAAATTAAATTTTGCATCCAACGAGTACTACCGCTCGAACTTTGAGTAAAAACTTTGGGAGATAAGTTGAAAAAGTAGTTTTTTTCTTTTTTTGCCTCTAAAATTTGATGATGTAATCAAATATTATTTTAGTATTTCCACTATTATTTTATAGTTTCTTAGGAGGCCCATTTTAGACCTCAAAATTCCCCTAATGAATTGTCCTTGAAAAAATCCAATGTGGGAAAATTGGAGCAGCAGATGAGGGTTTCCTTATTAATCTTCAACAGTAATTCAAATACAAGAATTCGAACAGCAAAATAGGGGCGAAACACTGAGATAAATTTAGTGACAAATTCCTCACTCTTCACGGCAACTTTTTGACCTCGAGATGGACCCTCTGTCCATACACTGGTGTCTCTGCATCACCCTCTGCACACCTGTGCTTTGTGTCCCTCCTCACGTCGTCTCTTCCTGAATCTGTCTTGCACCTCTTGGACCACTGCTCATACCTGTGAAAATCTCAATCCTGAAAATACACTTGCAGTGATAGATTTATTTCTCCTACGTATTATTTCCAATAAGTTATTTACAGAATTCTTCCATTAAATTTCGAAATAAATACTACCGCAACATTCACTCAAGTATATGCAGAAAATAGAACAGTAAGAAATACAAGCATAAGAATCAATCACATAGACACAATTATTTTTGGACAATTGTCCCCGAAAAAACACAATGCGGGAAAACTGATGCAACAGATGAGGGTTTATATATTGTTCTTCAGCAATAAAATTCTTTACAAGGAAAAGACTGGCAGACTTCTTTAGAAAACACCTAAGATAAATTCTGACGAACCCTCTGGATAATTTCTGACACCCGGGAGACTTTCATCTCCTCTCTGCATCCCTCTGCGTGTCTCTCTGCGCAGTGCCTGCGTGAGACCGCATCACTCTGCGTGAGCTCTCTGCACTTCCTTCTCCAGTCTTCTACTTCCTTCTTTCCTCGACCCCTACCAGTGGTGACTCCCTCTTCTTCCTCTGCCTTGCAACTCTCCCTCTGAAATCGAATTCTATTCCTTCATAATCAACTTCCTTCGGGTTACTGAGTGTATGCCCTACTTACTTTCCAAATGACCCTCAAGCCTTCTTTTATAATCTACTCATTGATGAATCAACGGCCCAGATTAGAAGTCTAATCAATGATTGAGATTAAAACTTGACTTCATCTTCATTCTCTAGAAGATTCACACTCTGTTATATTAATACACATTAATTAATTATTTTAATAAAACATGAACTCAGTGGAATTTCCACAAACGGTTTTTGGGTTCTTTGGAATACTAATGTCCAAGCCTCCTTACAAATTTTGAGACTTGGAACACTTTCCGATGCTACAAAAATCAACAATAACCTCTCTCTCCCACCTACAACTCACCCTCTAGCTCTATCTTCTCTTGCTGAACTTCAGCCACTGGGAAAATCGATTTGCCTGGGAAACTGAGTAATTTCACTAGTATGTTCTCCATCTACCCATCAACTTCTTCTTATAATCTTTTGTTGGAGCACCGACGGCCAAGATTAAAACATAATCGATGGCCCAGATTATTTCCTTGTCGATCCGTGTGAGTTTCTAGAGCATTCAAACCATGACTTAATTAATTCTGATTAATTAATCATATTTCCTAAGTTTAGACTTGGGAAATATTAAAAATTGATTAATAAATCTAATTAAGTCGTTTCTAGGTGGAATTTCCAAAAATGATTTCTAGGTATCGGAGAATACATATATTCTAGCCTCTCCACCAAATCTCGTGGCTAGAACACATCTGATGCTACAAAAACTAGCATTCCCTCTTAGCGAGGAAAGTATTCTAGTACTGCAACTGCAACCGTTGTTACAATACACTGCTTCTGCACCATCTCCTGTTGCGTTGTTGATGTCTGGATGTTGTTTCCAACCAACTACTACGCAACTCTAATATGTGTTGCATCTGTGTTTTTTGTTGACCATGTTGTACTGCTGTCAACTACTACATCTGCACTGCAACTCCCTCTCATCTGTTGTTGCTGCAACTGAGAATCCATCTGTTTCTGCTACTGAATCAAGTTCTCCACCATACCCATCTGTTCCTTGAACTTGATCATATTAGCTTCTCCTTAGAGCTTTTGTGAGTATGTCTGCTACCTAATCTCTTGTGGGAACATACTGCAGCTAGATTGCCCCACGTTGAACACAGTCTCTGATAAAATGACATCTAATATCAATGTGTATTCACCTATCGTAAAACACTAGATTCTCAGAGAGCTTTATGCAACTTTGACTATCACTGTAAACATTGGTCGCACCCATCTTCTTCCTGAACAAACTCACGAGCAACTTCCTGAGCCATATAGCTTTGCACGTTGTTGTGATTGTTGCCATCTATCAAGCTTCTGCTGAGCTCAGTGCTACTGACTTCTACTTCCTGTTGCACAAAGAGAACATCCCTAATCCAACACTGAAGCAGTACCCGGAGGTACTCTTTTTGTCCATTGAACGACCTACCCAATTTGCATCTTGTTGAAATTTTGGGTAGAGCATCGGATGTGCTCTAGCTCTGAAACTTTGTGGAGGGGCTAGAACACATGAGATCTCCAAGACTCAGAAAACATTTGGAGAAATTCCATCTGGTGTAAAAGATATTCAAATAATTAAATTTTTTAATAGGGACCCTAAGTCTAACTTAGGGAAATTGAAAAATTAAAGTGAATTAATTTATACATGTGATGTGAACTTTCTAAGTGACATGGATAAAGCTTCTTCTAATCTTATCTGTTGATTAGAGATTAGATCACGATCGTTGATTTTTCAACGAGAAAAGTATAAAGGAAAGGCTTGGGGTCAGTTGGAGAACACACATAGTGAGTCTAAGACATCGAATTCTTCTGAGAGAGCAATGCTCGGATGAAGATCAAATCTGAGTGATTCAGAGATGCAGTGAGGGGCGGATGTAGTGATTGGTTGGAGGACCAAGAGTACAACATAGAGCAAGGGCAGCGGAGACGCAGTGGAGGCAGTGCAGCCATCAAAGGGTGTGACACAGACCCTAAAGAGGGTGACGCAGGCCCATGCAGGGCTCACACAAGGGCAGCGCAGAGCCTCCAAGGAATTGTCTGAAATTAGTTGGAGATTGGGGATTCCAAGCTGGAAGAGCTGAAACCAAACTCCAGGAGAAGCTGATCAGCGCATAGCAAGGGTGATGCAGTCCCTCAGTCAAGACAACGCAGCCTTACGCAGTGGCAGTGTAGAGACTCTGTAGAGCTAGCTAGGGTTTCACTAGTGGCTCATCCGGATAAGTCAAGACTTATAGAGTGAGGTAAAACTCACATTTATCTCTATAGCCGAGGTTTTCTCTGTTTGGGTGAGCCGGATTATGGCACCCTAGATGTACTCAAATTACTGCTGCTTAATAATAATAAACCCTCAGATCTGCTGCACCGATTTTCCCGCATTGGGTTTTTCTTGAGACATTTGTCAGAAAAATCATGTGTGTCCGTTGTCATATGTGTGTGATGTTCAGTAAATGATTTGTATTTGCGTAGGCTGCTAGTTGTGTTTACTTCAGTATTTTCTGAATATTTTCTGAAAATAACTTGTATAATTAAATCACAAGTAGGAGAAGTAAATCGAGATACTGCAGTAGGGTTTCTGTAATTTTGTCATCTGTGAATCGGCACAATCTGACATCATCTCCTCGAGTATATTTCAACCCATATCTGATTGTTCCACGCACATATCCAAGAATGTGCATAGTTGTTGCCCACTGTGCCATTTTCGGTTCCACCATGAACTGACTAAGAGTATTGACAGCAAAACAGATGTCTGGCCTAGTGCTAACTAGATACATGAGCGACCCAATGAGTTGTCTGTACAAGGTGGGATTGACTTCCTTGTCCCCTGATTCATCTATCTTCTTCCAATTGGTGATCATGGGGGTTGCCATGGGTCGGCAATCTTGCATTATGGATCTCTTTATTATATTTGTAGCGTATCTCCCTTGCCCAAGGAAGATCTCCCCATTCCTCTGTCATACCTCCAATCCTAAAAAATAGTGCAAAAGCCCCATATCTTGTTAGAGAAATGGCAATTAATTAGTTTCTCTTATCATGACATTATCTTGTGATTATTATTATGTGTTCTTGTGTTTTATCTTTCATCATCAAGATTCAAGATTAATGCCAAACAAATAGAAGAGGACACAAGATCTAGGCACACTGCCAAGGAAAAACCCCACTCTTTCGGGAAAACCCAGTCAAAATTCTTTCTTCAATAGGTTAAAGATGAGACGACCAAGACCCTTAAACTATAGGCTTCCCCCATCAAGTCATTCCTTCACTGTGTTAGCACTGAGATTTCCATGACACCAAGATCTCCTTTGCTTGCACTAAAAATTCATCCTCATTACTTCGGCCAAAGCAACATAGAACTGAGCATCACACTGAGATTATATCACTAAACATTATGATTGTGATAGCATCAAACCTTGAGACAACAACGAGTCCTTGTAGCACACCAAGATAGCTTTGAATTCATGTGTCACTTGAGACAGCACCAAGCACACTTCATCGAACTCATGTATCACTTGAGACAACACTATAACATCATAGTATCTTCACCGAACACAGAGATCATCACGTTGTTGATCATGTCATCAAACCATTGAACTACAGCAATTTTTCCGAGTATAAAGATTGAGCCATAGAGCATAGAGACCGAGCCACTGTCATGTCACTGAATCATTACATCACTGCAACTTTTCCGAGCCTTTGTACTCCTTCACTGAGGCTGTAATCCGAACTATAATTTCAGAGAGAAGTCTGAAATTTCTGTGTTGAAATGTGAAATATACCCTTGTATATATATAGTTGTTTTCCATAGTTATTGAGCCGACTTGACAGTGTGATGAGTTGTGTCTTTATTTGAGACAACTTGAAGACAGATTGAGGCCAACTTCAGGAGGTTGATTTTAGGACTTGTATCACTTGATTTGAAGGCTGCTTTATGAAGAAGATTTTGTTGAAGCTGAGGATGATAATCCTTGAAGGAGATGACTTAATGAAGCCTTTTGACCAACAAACTAATATTGCATGATTTAAAAGCCCAAATAGGATCAATCTAAATTTGTAATGACTAACCTAGAAGTCCACAATTGGGACCTTAAACTAAAGATGACCCAAGCATGAAACCCATGCTTTAATAAGTCATTTTATAATAATAATAAATTCTTTTGACAAATATATAATGAAGACCGAACCTAGTTACATTCTTCAACACTCCCTTTTAACTAGGGATGTATTCATATATAAAAGAAGTACATGGAAGATCTCACATTATCTATGAAGAAGTTTAGGCACCGCAATGCCATGGTCTAGATTCCTGACCAGGGCAATCTATCCATTTGGTCTCTCTACAATTTAGGCACTGCAATGCCTTGTCTAGGAATCAATCTACTAGATGTTCAAGAATCATGAAGAAGGCTTCAAGTATCAAATAAGAAGGCCACACAACACAGAAAGGTTTGTTAAAGAATCAAAGGTATGTATTGAAATATGTAGTCTTGATAATCTCTTTGAAATATCCATTTCCATGTTACTAGTTGTTGTTATGTCTAGCTCTACTGAATCCTAAAAGGATTCTTATTTGGGATGAATCATCACCTAATGAATCTACCCACCTTATACACCTCTGATTATTTCTATAAATAGAGCCTTAAGGAGGTTCTCTAGAAAACCCTAACCTAAGGGTATGTTGATAATGTGTGAAACCCTAAACCTAACACGGGGAAACAAGACACGATGGACACGCGGATTCGAGTGTCGGATTCAGACACGATGACCCCCCGGAACAGGACACAGACACGATGACCCCCCGGAACAGGACACGTCCGGACACGTTATATATATATATATATATATATATATATATATTAAAAATTAGATATTTCTTACACAAATTCATACAAATTCATTGATTCAAACATAGATCTTCATCTCGATGTAAGTTTTACAAAGATTTAAGATACATGATACATTGATACACATGGGGCCACGTGTCTCGAATACAGTGAAGACTTTTCTTCTGCTTAATGATGTGCCATTGGTATTCTAGTAACTCCAACCTCTGTCTATGCTAAAAAGACTAATAGTACTCTATTCAGAGGGTCTATTTTTCTCATTGAAAATAGAGACAACTGAATGTACTTTTGCAGGTGCAGATTCTCAAAGTGACACACCCCATGTGTGAGTGAGGTGATGTATAGGTTGTGCCTTTGTTTTTAGTTCACACATTTCACTGATGCAAGTTCGAAACTTTTTGGTTGTAGATTTGTTAATGCATCTAGAGCATTTTTGTTCCCTGAAGCAGAGCTGCCTCAAGCATGAACAAAGTGAGAAATGAGAGGCCAAATACGAAGACATGCATGCACAAAGTGAGAAATGAGAGACCAAACGGCGTTTTTAAAAGTTGTGGAGGGCTTTTCTTTGTCGGTCGTATCCGCCGAATCGGGACACGATCATGTCTGTACAGGACACGATCGGGACACGATGTGTCCTGTACGGACACAATCAGACACGATCCACTGGACACGAATACAACAGAATCGTGTCTAATTCGCTTGATTCGAGACACAATGGCCCAGACCAGCGAATCCGGTTTGTTAGGTGAAAATTGTTATTTTGATTGATATATTGATAAATGTCGAGTTTGGGATTTTGATATGATCATGGAAGCTCTAAACTTGTTGGAGTTGAAATGATGTTTGATATAATGAGGCAATGAATCGAAACCCTATGTTTTGGTTAGGCCTACAAGCAAAACCTTTATGGAAAGTCCTAGGAGTAAAACCCTAGGTATATGTTCTCTTGTTTGAATCCCTAGCCTAGTCTAGGACTATATGTGTCTATATGTATTAATGTTGACTAACATATGATATGCTTATGATGTTGATCTCCTAGATATGTATGTGGATCTAATTTCTAATGCTCTTGAGTTCTAAGGTTTGGAAACAAACCTTAGTGAAAGTTTGAAAAGATCTAGGATGATGATTGAAAAGTCTAGGGTCTATAAATAAATCCTAGTGACGATTAAATGCTCTGGTATGTATGTTGAGTTGGATCTATATAATGTGTGATGAGAAATTATAAAATCTAGGGTTCACATAGAATCCTAGTGTAAGTTACTTATGATGTGTTTATTTATTTCTAGGGTTTACACTAAACCCTAGTAGAAGCTCTTCATGTTATGTTTTGATAAATGATTTGAAATCTAGGGTTCACAATGTCTGAGCTATGGTTAATTTTGATTGACTCTTTTATATAAAATCTAGGATTTGAATGAATCCCTAGTGGAAAGTCTAACATATGAATTCTAAAGGTTATTAGATATCTTGTAGATCTATATTGGTTCTAGGGTTTACTGAATGTTGTAGCAAGGTATATTATACCTTTGAAAGAAACATTGAAACCTTAGATAGAATGAAACACATTCTAAAGTAGTCTAGGGTTTATGACAAAAGTCCCTAACAGAAATGTTGAAGAGTATATGTCTCTTGTTTGGGTATCTGATATGTATAAAGTTGAAAATGCTTTCGTGACTCTGATATGGCTAACTTTATGCTTCTATAGTTTTGGTTGTACTTGCTATCTAAAGTTGTGCAGGTACATCATGAAGATGAGAAGCTAATGAGTATGATGAAAAGAATGGAAGCCATGAAAGATTCACCAACACCTAAAGAAGAAGTTAAGTCTCCCTACATTAAGAGGGAGCCTGCATAGAAGTTGATCTCCCTAGATTAAGAGGGATCCCGGATAAAAGAAGAAATGGTTATGGTTCTCTACTTTATGTATCATGCACTAGACCAGGACTAACAGTCGTAAGTCTTAGTGAATTCCATGAGTGAGAATCATAGTCATGGTTGGAAAATATATTATGGAAATATATGTTGCCACATGGGAAGTAGGAAGAGGAATCTTCTCTTGAAAGATTATATTGATAGTCCTACTGGAATTAGTTGAAGGGCAACATCAAAACCCCGTAGTTTGTTTTCATTATGCATTTGAAATTATTGATGATTGGGGTTTGTGTTTGCACAAGTGAATCTCTGGAAGGACTTGACAGCATGATGGTTACTAATCAGTTTGATTGGCAGAGATCGTTTGTCCTTGATCTACTTGATTAAGGTGTATTGAGGCATTGTGAGTGAAGCATGGCCTGAAAATATTGTGTTGAGGCTTTGCGAGTGAAGCATTGACTAGAAAGACATCGAGCCGACACTTTGTGTTGATGTCTGGTTTGGAAGGTGGCATCGGATGCATGTGCACCTAGTTCCCTGGGTTGATGGTTAGTAAGTAAGCCTGATGGTACCTATAGAGGCTAAAATCTTTAGTCCATATTAGTCCCACTTGGATAGATTGCCCTAGTCAGGAATCTAGTCCATGACATTTAAGAGTCTAAAGGTTCTTCATAGTTCATATAGTTGTGATCTACCTTGTACTATTGAGTCATGAATACCTCCCTAGTTAAGAGGGATGGTTGAAGAATGTAACTACGTTCTGTCTTCATAAATTTCACTTGAGTCAATACTTATTGTAATTGTCAAAAGAATAAAGAAAAGAATTTTATATTATTATTGAATGACTTATTAAAGCATGGATTTCATGCTAGGGTCACATTTATTTTAGGTCAAAGTCCCTATTTTGGAATTCTAGGTTTTATTATGTGTCTATAGGTTTATTGCAGATTTAAATTGATCCATGTTGGGCTTTTGAATCATGCAATTAGGTTAAGTATTAAGTAAAATATGATTTATGAAGCCTCCACACCAAGTTGGCCTTAAGGTGATCAGGTCGGCGTCAAATCCAGTGATTCGAACCCATCAAAAGCCTATATATACAGTGGAATCAAACTCACTTGGGGACATCAATCTGCAACACAAAAATTCAATCTGGAAGCTACAACAAGGAGAAATTGCGAAATTTTGGAGGACTTTCTGGGTTCAATTTTTGGCACAATTATAGAGTTGAAGAAAATCGAAATTTTAGCACTACTCTCTTTGCATTTCGAGCTATAGTTTGGGAGATCGAAGTTCTCAAAGTTTTGTTGTCGCAGTTGCTACACTAGATGCTGCCAAGTTGATGCTGCTAAGTAAAGGAGAAATAGAAGTTGATTATGTTGGATGTTGCTGCTTGGAGAAGTTGTATTGGGCCTAAATCAAAGTCTTTGAAGCTAGATCGAAGTCTCTACCTGTTAATTTTAGATAACCATGGTATGTTCTATGCTTAATGCAGTTTACTACAATCTTTCTTATAGGCCCAATTCAAATTACCAATCACACAAACATGAAAGTAAATGTCGATAGAACATAATAATAGATCTACAGAAGACAAGCCAATATAATAAATTCGAATTTGTAATTCTTCTTGTCCAACAAAGATAGAGAGAAATGTTTGTTACAGCAGTGAAAAGGATGCCCTAGCCAGCAAAGACTTTTGCTGGTCAAACCAGCGCTTCCAACCTCCAGGAGGTTTAGTCGAACTTAGTCAAACTCGGCCTTTCTTCAGTCTCACACACAGCCCATAAAACGGCCCTCAAAACCAGTCAACGCAAGTCAATTTCCTACAGTCAAAGACAGTCAACGTTGAGGTCAAAGTCAACAGATTTCCTCGATTTCTATGCCCTCCAATGCAGCCTTCCTAAATCGAATTTTCTGGGTAGAAATGGCAGTCAAACTCCAAGGTTTGACCCACGGTCAACGTTGGTCAATGCTTCAGAAAAAGGGCCTAAACACAATTTGAAATTCAACTTCCTGTTTTCACACGTGGGAGAGAGAGAGAGAAGCCTCCAAAGGATGTACGAACCAATCAAATGAGGACGAAAGTGTGTGATGAGATGATGATGATGAAATGAGAATCATCTCTATCCAATTTATATCCATCAATGAGGGTGTGTGACACATCTTTTGGGGCTTGTGAGCCTACATTACAATTCTGGCCGACCTTGACAATTTGCACATGTGTGAAAAATAAATTCAAAATATAAGTTTTGTTCATCCAAACAAGATGATATTTAGATCAATCTTGCACTTCTCTGAAAGAGGAATCCAACAAAAATATCATCATCATCATATGAGCAATGCAACATGGAGTTTGGACCTAGTTGCCAAAAATTAACACTACCTCAAGATCAAAGTCTCAAGAAGCAAGGTTGAAGTTCCAGTCTTGCTACTGCTGCTGCCAAATTCAGGAAGGATCACAAGGCTGGCTTTTTGTGGAGGAAGTCGGGTCAAGGTCTAGAGTCTCAAGAATCACTATTGAAAGGAAGATTTATCTTGACTGGGTTTTTCCCTCAAGGGGGGTTTTGCCCTGGCTGCTGGCCTACATCTGGTGTCCTTGATCTATGTGTATTTTCTTTGATATTTGCTTGATGAACTAATAAGAAGAAAGATAAGAACATAATATCACAAGTACATAATCAACAACAAGAGGATCTTTCTGCCTTTCTGATTCTCTTATAGTTGGGAGATAGCTAGAACAGAGAGGACAAGGATCAAAGTGACAGCCCTTGCCCTGAGTCGTTATCACATTCACCTGTACAATTTGAGCCACAACAGGTGGTATGAACAGCTTTGTCTAAGAGTGATTTCTAGTTAGGAGGAGTTGGTGACTAGGGTTTTCTCTTGTTTTCCTACATTGATTTGGAGAGCTTGAATTGTAGGAGCTTGTATTGAGTTGTTGGTATGTATATGTGTTTAATCTTCTATATAGATGTATATATGTGTGCATGTATATATGAAGTGTTCCAGCTGTCCAAACTTTGTCTACTTGCAGATTAGATTTTCGGCTTCTATTATCTTCAATATTAAGTAGCTTATAGTGCCCATTACGCATGTTCATTTAAACATAACATTGAGCTACATTTGCTCATGTCGATGTTACTATCTAGGATAGGTATTTCCACACATGCCTAAGAGTTTGGGCGTGCAGAAATCACCCAAAGTCTCTTTAGGATACTTGCTCAAGTATTGAATAAGTTGTTTTTGTAATTTAATCTGAGTCTAAATTAGGAAAATCACATAATTAATTATGTTGGTTGTTGGGCTAAAGAAACATAAGAAAATAAAAGTATTTACTCTAATAATTATGTTTTAATCTCAACCATTGATCTCATGTGAAGCAAGATATAATCTCAACCATCAATCACTTTGGAGATTAGGGTTAAAGATTTAACTCAATGAGAAGTTATAAAAGCAAGGCAAAGAAGAGAAGAAAGACACATCACATAGTGACCATAATACTTGAGAGGAGATGTTAGTGATTGAGTGAAGGACTTCCATTCAAGTGTGTTGGATCCAAGAAACTTGCAACGATGCATCAAGAAGATCCAAATCAGCGAAGGCTAGGGATTGATCTACTAGACCTGATCCAGGGTATGTTGTATATGTAAATTCCTCAATTTGGCCATTATCCTATTATAGGAGCCCAAGTATGTAAAGAGATTAATTTAATGAATAATTGTTGATTGCGCAGAATTTGTCTGTCAAATGTGTGATTGAGATTGGTTAATATTCTAGTTTTGTTGAATCTTTTTTTATGTTAAGAACTCAGTTGTGCTTTTATTCAATAGACATAAATCTACTAGGAATTAATTGTCCGGGGTTGGATTTAGAAATTAACATGGCATCAAAGCAATAAACTCTGAGAAAGTTGATCTAAGAATTATAGAAGCCAAGTTCATACAAATGTCGCCAGGGGCAAGTTCAGCCAGCAATCATATGAGGCGGAAATAAAAAGTATAGGTTGCACAAGAGTTGAATATGCACATTGGAGGAATTATGTATGTCATACGAACACCGATTTCATGTGAGTATAAAAAAGTATTAAATATAATATAAAAACAAAAGAAATTATTGGTGGGCCATGGTGGTCGACAAACCTGTTAGCCACCCAACTGTCATGAGCAGGAGGCAGAGAAGGCAGCAGAGGTAGAAGCAACTCGAGAGGTGATCACATAATAGAAGCCCGCACGTAGAGAACAAAATTGTTGCAAGGGGAAAGGCCCAACAGGCCAGCAACAAGGCATAAGCAGACAGTCAAGTCAAGACAGGGATTGCACGGCGGAGTGGTAGGACCTAGCCGCAGGTGGAATGGTGTTAAGGCCACGTGAAGTAGAATAGAGCCACCAATAGGGAGTTGTCAGCACATCAGATCCAAAAGTGGACAAGCCAGCTACACCCGCACGAAGCAGTCGACGAACATCATGAACAAGTGTGTCGAGCGATAGTCATGTCAGCGTTAGCCAAAGGAACCACACGTGCAAGGAGCAATACAATCGCGGAGGAAACATCGAATGAAGATTCAATGATGCGAGCTGAGGAAAGGAGGGAATAGACCACAAAGGGTGAGATGTAGTTCTGATAGGCCACAAGAGGCACAATTTCCAAACTAGTTCACAAGCAAAATATGAGGTTGTGGATTAAGCAATATTATGTTGTAGAGGAGGACAAACAAGGGCTACCACGAGTAGTGCCAACCATTGCAGCCACTATGGAAACCAAGGTACAGAGAGACAAGGTCAGAAAGCAGTCTATAGCAAGTATCAGGGCCATAGCAGGAGGCACATGCTACAAGCGAAGCGCCATAGCTGCAGCATGTTCATGATGATAGCTCGAATTGGTGCTTCTGCATAGGCTAGGTATCAAGCGGGTAGAAGATGTCCAAAAGCCTCTTTAACTACTTGCTCATATTAAGTGACTTCTATGATATTTTTCTTAAGTCTAAGTTACGAAAAGCACATTGATTAATTTATTAATTAATCTTGGCTACAGCGTTAAGGTTTTCTAATGAAAATTAAATTAATTTACTTTAGTGACATAAATCTAATCTCTACCATGGATCCACGTGAGACTAGTCCTAGCCATCCATCACTTAGGAGATCTAGAGTTTGAGATATTTCTCAATGAGAAATTGTAACAGAATCCTAAGGGAGAGATGAAAGACATGTTGATTTCAACATTAAAGAAAAAAGGTAAGTGTGCAGTAACGAAATTTCAATGAGAAGAATTATAAGGGGTTGATATCTTCGATAGAGCGAACTAAGATTTGTGACGATGCCGAGCCTTCTAGCTAGAGGCTTGCACAAGGGGGGGCATACGGCGTAGGTGAAGGGTGAGCTTCTTACAATGGGCACGTGGTCCTACAAGGCTAGCAAAAAGGAGGCCAATTTACAAGTTGAAGAAGTCAAGTATCAAATGACCGAAATTTTCCAAGGGCCAGAATTTTTCGGTCTTTGTTGATTGCTTCAGCTCCTCCTGGTCTGTAAATGCTCTGATACCATGTGAAAATCCCTGAATCTACTAGACAGAAACCCTACTGCAATAAATTTGATTTACTTCTCCTACTTGTTTGATTTACTTAACAAGTTATTTTTTTGTATTATTCAGTAAAACATCAAAGTAAATACATTGCAGCCTACACAACTATACAGATCTTAAACTGAAGAATAAGCACATTCAGACAAAGGACACACAAGATTTTTCGGACAAATGTCCCTAGAAAAACCCAATGTGGGAAAACCGGTGTAGCGGTTCTGAAGGATTTTATTATTAAGCAGCAGTTATGAGTACATCTAGGGTGCCATAATCCGGCTCACCCAATAGAGAAAACCTCGGCAACCAGAGATAAACGTAAGTTTTAACTCACTCTGCAAGTCCCGGCTAATTCGGATCAGTCACTAGTGAAACCCCAGCTAGCTCTACGCAATCTCTACGCTACCACTATGCGGCCATAGCTAAAGGACTGCATCACCCTTCCTCTGCGTTGATCAACCTCTCAGAAATTGAGTTTCAGCCCTGTCGGCTTAGAAACCTTGATTCCCGACTAATTTTGGACTGTCCCTCGAAGGCTCTACGCTGCACCTGCGTGAGCCCTACGTGAGCCTTGTGTGGGCCTACGTCACCCTCTCTGGGGTCTACGTCACACTCTCTGGTGGTTTTGCTACCTCCTCTGCGTCTCTGTTGCCCTTGCTCTACTTTGTACTCTTGGTCCTCCGACCAATCACTGCATCTGCCCCTCGCTGCTTCTCTAAATCACTCAGATCTGATCTTCGTCTGAGAACTACTCTGTTGGAAGAGTTCGATCTCTTAGACCGTGTGTATCCTCCAACTGACCCCAAGCCTTCCTTTAATACTTTCTCGTTGAACAATCAACGGTCGTGATCTAATATCTAATCAACGGCAATGATTAGAAAAGACCTGATCCACGTCACTTAGAACATTCTCACCCACATGTTTAAATTAATTCCCTTTAATTATTTAATTTCCCTAAGCTAGAATTAGGGTCTCCATTAAAATAATTAATTATTGGAGTAACTTAAGCTCTAGGGGAATTTCTCCAAATGATTTCTGGGTCTTGGAGATCTCGTGTGTTCTAGCCCCTCCACAAAGTTTTCGAGCTAGAGCACATCTGATGCTACCCAAAATCTCAAAACTCCCTCTTAACGAGGAATGTTCTCTAGCAACACATCAACCCAGAAGCGTTACTCTAATCCATAGCATCGGTCCCCTGCGTTGTTGATGCTCGGCCTGCTGCCCCTCATCCACTTCGTTGCTGCCTTCTGCACTACTACCCATGACTCTGCCATAGTCACTGCCTCATCTATACTGCAGCTCCCTCTCAAATGTTGCATCATGCTGCCCATAGCACTGCCACTGCTAACTATTGCACTGCAACTCAGTTGCTAAGAAGTAAGCAACTCAAAGACATCACCCAAAATCCTGACAGACAAGTCAGCTTGGCTGCATCTTGATACTGAAGCACCCTCTGTTGTTGGACTGCGTTGACCCTCTGAAGCTCTGCTCTGCACTGTGTAAGCACTACCCCTCTGCGTTGTTGAAGTCCCATCAGCCTCTGTGTTGTTGCTTCCACGTTGTTGCTGCCTCTGCACCACACTGCTCCAATCTTCAGCGTCCTCACTACCACTGTGCCTCCATAATCCTCTGCAGCAACTAACTCCAGTCATCCTGCTATTATCTTTAAGGGCTGTCGTAGCTCGTATGTGATCCAAGAGTTTGGGCACCTCAAGGATCCTGCCTCGCTTTTCCTCTCATACTCCTCCTCCTAGGTCTGTTGACCTTTTCAAACCTAGTCCCTGGTTGGGACCCTTCCTCTCTATACAACTCGCACTTCTTCCGGTAACTACTTCCGGCAACTAGAAGTCAATATGCTGCCCAGATCCCTGTCGAGCTGCAAATATATGGAAACTCAAAACCGGAGAAGGAAATGATCTCGCCAAAATGTAATGCCTCCTCTCTCCTCTGTGCAGCTGCTGACTGGCTCTACGCACTCCCTGTTGGAGTAAGTAGATCCGCTCCCGGCTACTGCTGCTCTGCAATGAGAAACCGAATTCCTTGGCTTGGAATTCTCTGAGGAAGACATTCCCTCAGGGTTATGCAACCCATTGGCTACCATCGCTACTACCAACTGTTGAACAGGTTGTCTTCTCCCTCTTTTGCTATTGCCCGAGCAAAACTCGAATATGGGTTTCTTGGCGCTAGAAACCCTCTAAGGAACACATGATTTCCTTCTCGGAAATCCTTCGCCTCTGCTGTCGAATCAACCCTCTCCAATCACTCTGTTGATCAGATCTCAGATTTCTAGGCGAGAAATCTACTAAGGGACTGCTTCCCCTACTTTGTCACACCTGTTAGACATTGTTCTGCACAAACAGAAACAATGCCACACCAGCCGCTATTGAAGAAAACGATCTACACTTCCAGGCATGGCAACTGGAAAAATGGAGGCTCGAAACCCCTACGTTGGCTAGCAAACACTGTGTTGCCACTATTGCAGCTACAACGTCAGTGGGTCTTTGGTTCACAGACTCAAATTTCCTACATTAGAAATCTAGGGCCACGTTGGTTCTCAATGAAAACAATCTCTTGGAAATTATTGAAAAAAATATCCCATACTCGATAGATGCCAGGGAGAAGGCCACCTTAGCAAAGAGGGGAGATAAAGGCACAAAGGGTACTCTTGGATGTGGTGAAGGACTATTAATAAGAAGATGTTGTTCAAGGACAAGCTTCCATTTACGTAGATGACCAGATCTAACTCAATTATGAGCTACCAAATGAGAATCACTCAAATTCATGACTAGCTTTTAGTAGTGGGGTAAAAGGTGGACCAGGGTTGCAGGGGAGTGCCCCCCCCCCCCCACACAACTCGAATCTTCCCAAAGTGTGCTTCAATCAAAATCACTAAGGGGGTGACACTGGGAGCCCGTTTGGGAGCAAATTTCGCTCCCTGTCACTCCGGGAGAGAATTTTAATGGCAAGGAGCGATCACTCCCTCTAAAAATTTACGCTACCCGTTCAAGAATTTTGCGCACGACCAAGGAGAGAAGGGGTTTTTTTGGAGTAAAATGGGATGGGCCAAAAAGAATAAAAGGCCTGCTCCCCTCCCCTCATAACATCATTTTCATGTGTGAGAGAGATATTGCGAGGATTTTATGTGTGAGAAAGAGATTGAGAGGGTTTTAGATTCAGGAGCTTGTGGGAGATTGAAGGGAGATTATTGGAGAGCTAAAGAGGTAGGGTCTAATGTGAAAGTTTCAAAACAGAAACCCTACTACAGTATCTAGATCTTCTTCACCTACTTGTTTATTAACATTAACAAGTTATTTAACTGAAATATTCAGAAAAACACTAAAGTAGACACTAATTGCAGCCTACACATCTACAGATCATTTACTGAACAATGCACACATGTGACAAGATTACACATGATTTTTTGAACAAATGTCCCCGGAAAAACCCAATGCGGGAAGACCGGTAACGCAGCTCTAGAGGGTTTATATTATTATGCAGTATCTGAATACAACATTCTAGGCACCAAACATGGTTGGCCCTACAGAGAAATTACACGGCAAGAGTACCTTTCTTAGAGACAGATGTTATGGTTGCATCACACCCTCAAACGAGATTTACAGATCACGAGCCCCTTCCGACCCACTGGAACTCTCATCGCTACCTTTGCAGCCTCTGCATTAGCCCTTAACTGGCCAGCGTCCCCACTGCGTCAACCTGACTAGTGTTGCGCTACCTCTACGATGCCCCGACTGGAAATGTGTCACCCTGGTTGGTGCTGCGCTGCCTTGGCTGGGTCTGTGTCACCCTGGCTAGGCTAACGCAACCTCTGCATGGAGCTGGCTGAACTGCGTCCTCCTGGTTGCCTCTACAATGACTGGTACTCACTGCCCTTACGTCTTGTTGTATTCTCGGCCTTGGATCAACTCATCCCTCACCGATCTCTGCCACTCACTGCACTGCAACTCATTTCGAATTTCTCAGCAAAACCCCGCCCCAGAAATTCGACTTAGCTTTAGTGCTCTGTCAATGTGTGTGAATCTCCAACTGACCCCAAGCCTTTCTCTTATACTTTTCTCATTGACACATCAACGATCGTGATCTAATCTATAATTGATGGCTCAGATTAAAAGACTGTTTGATCCACGTCACTTAGACAATTTCATCACATGTGTTTAATTAATTCACTTTAATTTTTCTAATTTCCTAAGTTAGACTTAAGGTCCTCATTAAAAAAATTAATTATTTGAATATCTCATACACCAGATGAAATTTCTCCAAACACTTTCTGGGTTTTGGAGGTCTCGTGTGTCTTAGCCCCTCCACAAAATTTCAAGGCTAGAGCACACCCGATGCTACCTCAAAATCTCAACACTCCCTCTTAGCAAGGAGTGTGCTCTAGCAATATATCCACACCAAGTTTTTCCTGATCTCGGAATCGACCTTTGTGTTGTTGATGCTTGGCCTGCTGCCCTCCATCCACTACATTGTTGCTTCCTGTATTGTTGCCCATGTCACTACCACTGACACTACTACATCTGTACTGCAGCTCCCTCTCAAATTGTTGCATCGTGCTGCCAACTGCTGCACTGCAACTTAGTTGCTAAGAAGTAAGAAACTGAAGGATCCTCGCCCAATCACTGACAAACAAGTCAGTCAGGCTGCATCTCATCACCAAAGCTCCCTTGGTTGCTGCTTTGCACTGTCCTCCTAAAGCCACTACGCTGCTATAGCTCTGTACTATGTAATCACTGCCCCCTCTGCGTTGCTAAAGTCCCATCAGCCCCTCTGCGCTACTCCCATCTACAGCGTCCTAGCTTTTCCCTCTGCTTCACCGTGATCTCCTACACCCACTTCTCCACTTGTCCCGCTGCCATCTTAAGGCTCCCATAGCTCGTATGTGATCCAACAGTTTGGGCACCTCAAGGATCTCGCCACCTCCACCTGTAGCTCCTCTACAGAACAATATCGCCCCACTTCCTTGGCTCATGAGCACTCATAGCTACATCATCATCACTCCCATCGTCCCCTTTTGTTGATGCTGCCTTGGATTCAGAAGATCCCTTATCCTTCTTCTTAGGAGAATGGTTGGCGAAGTGTCCAAGTTCGCCACAATTAAAGCACCAGACTTTGGATAGGTCCCTCTTCTTCCCTTGTTGCCTTTGTCCCTTTGATGCAAGGGCTGCATCCTCCTCCTCTTCTTTCTTTACTTCCACTGTCCCGTTGCTACTTCTTTGCCTCTTAGTAAACCTTCTGATTTCCTCCTGTCGGAGGATTGGCCACATATTCAACCAGGATGGTAACGCTCCCCAGCCCAAGATGCTTCGGACAAATGTTTCCCATTCCTCGGTGACTGCATTCAAGGCAGTCCTCACCAAGAGCCCCTCATCCGGATTCATACCCATGGCAATCAGTTGATCCCGGATAGTATGAAGTCTGAAGAGGAAGGGATCTATCTCCTCACCCCTCTGCATCTAGAACAACCGCATCTGATTTTCCAAAAGCATTCTTCTTTGCATTGAGCCTTCTTGATACATCGTGTCCATGGTTGTCCACATTTCATTTACCGTGCTCTTCCCGGCAATATGTGGCACAACGTGATCTTTGACTCTGTCCATGATCAAGAGCTTTGCCTGTAATATTCCTAAATTAGCAGATAGCTAATTGGAATATTAATCTTTGATTTTGCTCTTAGATATAGGAATAAGAGGGCATGGAGACCCATAAATCTCCTTAGAAGGAATAAAAGACACTCCTAGTGTGAATGGAGGTCATATCAAAGCTGGATTGAAGACCCTTAGTGTGAAAAGGGGTTGAAGCATGTTGAATAGGTCAACTTTGAAGTTTGACCAAATCAAACAGCGCTGTTATGAAGGAGTGGCATTAATGGTGAGACAGCGCAGTTTTGGAGGGAAATTGATTGCAGGATGATGGAAACCCTAATGAGTGGGACCCAAGGTGAGAAGGCTCACATTGTTTATAAGGAAGAGGATGGCAGCCATATGGGGGGGGGGGGGGGGGGTGATGATTATTATTTTGATATGTCTGTTTAGACTTCTTGCATTCTTCAGCTGTTTAGTTGAGATTGCTGTGCTTTTTAGCACCGGGTGTTCCCGAGCGAGAATCCCATTTATTTCCTTGAGAGGCCTCTTGGAGGAGTATTGCACTTCATTTCCACACTCAGGCTTAGGGCCAAGCTTTAGTCTTCAGCTACAGCGCAATTTCTGCAGAACTTGGAAGGCAACAAGAGTTGTTGTTGCTTTGGAAGAACTTGGGAGAGTATGGGCTGATTTTCTCCCATACTTTGCATAATGCTGCAGGAGTAGGTGATGGCACCATCATGGTGCAAAGGGGCTACTCCTTAGCCTTGGAGGATCAGGAGGTACTTCCACTTTGGAAGGAATCTCCCATATATAGCAGCATTATGGTGGATGACTTTGACATTTGGCATGTCAAGGGATGGAACTATGAGATGACAGGAGCCTTATTACAAAGGCCAACAGCGTTGTCACTTGAGAGCTTGGGTTTGTTGATGGAGTGTTCCCAGGATCACTTCACATATGATGCACTTGATGAGCAAGTAAGAGATGAGAGCGATGGAGTAGTGGGTGGAGACATCTATTACCATGATATGATCTTCTTGACTTGGATTTCCAAGCATAAGATGAGAGACCTTCATGCAGCACATAGTTCATTCCTCTTCATCGGAGTATGGCATACCACTATGGAGGGCTCATTCATGGATCTTGTTAGCAGTTTACTCTCAGTACATGGTAAGACATGTTTTTGCATTTATTGATCATCTAACACAGTGTTTTCATTCTCTTACCATCTCTATACAGGGCATTGCTCCACAAGAGGGCAAGCCTCTATTTGGGCTTCATTGTCATTTTTGGACCAACATCTATGATGGAGATAGCCATTTCTTGTATGGCTTTGGGCAAGTGTTGTACTATTTCATGTATGTTTAGTTGATATACAATGTCATTTACTATTTATTAGTAGATGAGATGACATGCACAACTAGCAAATTGTTTGGAGACAACTTGCCACATCATATTCTGAAACTGTAGTTGGTAAAACTACATTGTAACTACTTGAGAAATTGTTGGTACCTTCCAGCACTATGTAAAACCTTTAGTACTTTTCTCATTTGGATTCCATGTGATGATAATGTTATATTCATTTTATATGGGATGATTTGGGCAAGAACCAAAGAGTGGATCTTTGAGGATCCTATTGCCTTTTTGCTCCATGAAGGCAACATTATTGCAGCCCATATTCAGCAGCAGCTCTACACTTATCATAAGTGGGGAGAGAGATAGCGTGGGATGGACAATTTGATCCATCATATTCAGCTATGCAGCCCACCTTCTTTGCAGGAGCCTAAGGTGGAGGAGATGTTTCAAAAGTTACCATGTTGGAGGGTGTCTCACTTTTTGTGGATGATAGCTTGGGGATGGAGGCTTCACATGGGGATGATGGTTCCCAATATATTTCAGATTCCATGCCTCAAGAAGGTCTCTAGACCACATATAGTTGCTTCCATGGATATCCCACTTTTTCATGATGTGAGCCATTTGGAATTTTCACCGAAGGCATACTTATACACATGGGAGGAACAACTTGAGGACATATTGATGAAAGAGCATCTTATTCTTTTGGGGAACCTATCACTTAAGGATGCTACAGGAGGAAGAGGAGAGGCTCTTCAATTCTATCCTTGCAGTTGCTTGAGGACAAGCAACATTTGGGAGGGGAGGACTGTAATATTCCTAAATTAGCAGACATCTAATTGGAATATTAATCTTTGATTTTGCTCTTAGATAGAGGAATGAGAGCATGGAGACCCATAAATCTCCTTAGAAGGAATAAAAGACACTCCTAGTGTGAATGGAGTTCATATCAAAGTTGGATTGAATACCCTTGGGTGTGAAAAGGGGCTGGAGCATGTTGAATAGGTCAACTTTGACCAAATCAAATAGCGTTGTTATGGAGGAGTGGCATTAATGGTGAGACAACGCAGTTTTGGAGGGAAATTGATTGCAGGATGATGGAAACCCTAATGTGTGGGACCCAAGGTGAGAAGGCTCACATTGTTTATAAGGAAGAGGATGGCAGCCATATGAGGGGCGGGGGGGTGATGATAATTATTTTGATATGTCTGTTTAGACTTCTTGCATTCTTCAACTGTTTAATTGAGATTGTTGTGTTGTTTAGCACCGAGTGTTCCCGCGTGGGAATCCCATCTCTTTCCTTGAGAGGCCTCTTGGAGGAGTATTGCACTTCATTTCCAGACTCAGGCTTAGGGCCAAGCTTCAGTCTTCAGCTACAGCGCAGTTTCTACAGAATATTGTGTTGTGTTGCAGGGTGTTGTAGTGGAGGGTTGAGAAACCCACCTGAGCTAGTTTTTCATAGGAGGAAAGATTCCCTCTCTTGGGAGATCAGCAAGGAGGGATTCTAAGCACATTTCAGATCTTTGGCACCAAGCCAACCTATTCCCATCATTTACAGCGCAGTTTCAGCTAGGAATTGCGTTATTTTGGAGGGCAGTTTCAGAGGAGTATCTATTGGCTCTTTTAGAGTGTTTTCCTGTAAGTGGAGGGTTCAGCCTTTCATTGGAGGAGACCCTTGAGGAGATCTACATCAGCTCTATATTATTTCAGCCTTCTATTTTCAGGAGCTTTAGTTTGCAGTGACTCTTCAGTCCTAGGGTTGTAGATCACCATTTGTATTTGGGTGTATTTCCGGAAACCCTTCCCGGGTTCTCTTGGAAAGGTGTCTAGGAGGCTAGATCTTCACTCCTAGCATTATTTGAGCTATATAACAGTAGATCTACATTGATCTATCTTTATGCAACAGTTTATGCCCTAAAACTGCGTTGTCTTAGCTCAAGGCATTTGTATGGTAGCTATTTCTCATGTGATGGCATATTTTGCTTGTGGAGGCTTGTTCTGTATTGCTTGAGTGACTTGATCCTCAAGATCTTGTGCCTATTATTTGTTGATATGTTTAATAAGATGGTTGTAACTTGGTCTCATATCATGGTGTGTTGATTTATTCATTGTTCTTTCCATTATTGTGTTCATATATTGTTGCTTCCGCATTTGGGAATATTACATTGCCCGCGCTTGATTCTCCCTGAATTTCTTCAGAGGATCTGCATCGGTTGGCACAGCGAGGACTCTCTCAACATGGTCCTTGATGCCATACTCATCCACGATTGTCAGGATCCTGGCCCTCCAGATAACGAAGTTGGACATGTCGTCCAACCTGTCTTGATCTCTCAGTCCATGAGACACCATCTCTGCTCAAATCTATCAGAACACTTACACCTCTCCCTCTTTCTACTGCAACACTCAACAAAAATATTGGATCTGGGTTTCTCGGAGATTAGAAACCCTCTATAGTAGTTGCTCTCCCTGACAACTGATTTCCCTCCCAGAAATCCTCAACAAAAAAACAATTGAACAGTTCTCTACGATCACCCTCCTGATCAAATCTCAAATCTGTTTGGCGCAAATCTACTGAGCAACTATTCTCCTCTTGCTCTTGCCACCCTTGTTAGGAAAGATTCTGCACTGACAAGACCTCTACCACACCAACCTCTCAAGATCCGAAGCTCCACTTCCAGACTATGGCAAATATGCACAGCAACCTCAAAAATGGACTGTGCCCCTATGCCTAGCCTCTGTGTGAGCAGACTAGCTCAGTGCAGACTCTGTACAACGCGGCCTGGTCCTGCGTCACTTTGGAAGGCTCTGCGCTACCTCTACGTCACTCAGCTAGCTTTGCGTCAGCCACTGCGTGGCCTGTGCTGGCACTGCGTCCTCCTAGTGCTGTGCTGCCCTCTCTAGAACTTTGTTGCTTCAGCTGCCTTCTCTACAGCAATCTTCTTCAGCCGCTCTGTTGGTGGATCAACTTGATCTACAATGCTCTGATAATATGTGAAAGTTTCAAAACAGAAACCCTACTACAGTATCTAGATCTACTTCACCTACTTGTTATTAACATTAACAAGTTATTTAACTGAAATATTCAGAAAAACACTAAAGTAGACACTAACTACAGCCTACACATCTACAGATTATTCACTGAACAATGCACACATGTGACAAGATTACACATGATTTTTCAGACAAATGTCCCTAGAAAAACCCAATGTGAGAAAACTGATGCAACAGCTTTAGAGGGTTTATATTATTATGCAAAATCTGCATACAACATTCTCGGCATCAAACATGGTTGTCCCTATAGAGAAATTACATGGCAATGAGTACCTTTGACTCGGAGACAGAAGATATGGTTGTATCACACCCTCAAACGGGATTTACAGATCATGAGCCCTTCTGGCCCACTAGAACCCTCAGCACTGCCTCTGTAGCCTCTACGTCAACCCTTAACTGGCCAGTGTCACCCTGACTGGTGCTGCACTACCTCTACGTTGCCCCAGTTAGGACTGCATCACCCTGGCTAGTGTTGCGCTACCCCTGCACTACACTGGTTGGGTCTGCATCACCTTGGTTTGGCTTACGCAGCCTCTGTGTGGAGCTAGCTGAACTACGTCCTCTTGGTTTCCTCTGCGTTGACGGGTACTCACTGCGCCTTCGTCTTGTTGTATTCTCAGCCTTGGATCAACTCATCCCTCGCCCATCTCTGCCCCTCACTGCACTGCAACTCATTTCGAATTTCTCAGCAAAACACCACCCCAGAAATCGACTTAGCTTCAGTGCTCTGCCAATGCGTATGTATCTCCAACTGACCCCAAGCCTTTCTCTTATACTTTTCTCGTTGACACATCAACGGTCGTGATCTAACCTCTAACTGACGGCTCAGATTAAAACACTGCTTGATCCGCGTCACTTAGAAAATTTCATCACATGTGTTTAATTAATTCACTTTAATTTTTCTAATTTCCTGAGTTAGACTTGGGGTCCTCATTAACAAAATTAATTGTTTCAATATCTCATACACCAAATGAAATTTCTCCAAACGCTTTCTGGGTTTTGGAGGTCTCGTGTGTCTTAGACCCTCCACAAAATTTCAGGGCTTTCTGGGTTTTGGAGGTCTCGTGTGTCTTAGACCCTCCACAAAATTTCAGGGCTAGAGCACATACGATGCTACCTCAAAATCTCAACATCTTATCCCATTCTTTTTTTTTTCCATGTAACATTTGTTTTTTTTTGTATGTTGAACGAATCTAGAATCTAGGTGTTCTTCTTCTCTTCTCCTACTCTTTCTCATTCCTCCCTCATTTTATTGCAGGAATTAATCTCAACCTTCAACAAACATGATGGGTATATGGCTTAGCCCTATCTTGTTGGTTCCATTTTTTGCTATGATGATGGTGTTGGGAAGCAGAAGAAGAAGTGATGAAGATGATGAAGCAGTGAGTAGTAAGGCCAACAGCCTTGGTAAAGGCTAGCCAAGGTCAAAACTATGATGTCAGAGGTCTGTTTGGACCTGTGCAAGGAGGTCGAGGCTAAACCTGTTTTTTCAGGCTCGGAGGCGCGCTCCCAAAGAGCTCCTGAACGGAGCGTGTTTTGGGATCGAGATCGAGGGGGGGGAAGCTTCCCCGCAACCTTGGTTGTAGCTAAGTTATCCTTAAGAGCTCAGAGTATATCCTGACTCTCTTGGATCCAGTCCTTGGCCCTGGGGGCCTTGCTAGCTCCATACATCACATCAGCAAAAGTCTGAGCATGGTATCCATACAAATCATAAAACGGAGACATATCGATAGACATGTTAAAAGTGGTGTTGTAGCAGTACTCTCCCAAGTGCAGCCAACGTAGCCATGCCTTCTACTGCCCTATGACATAGTTTTGCAAGTAGCCTTCCAGCCACTTGTTCACTATCTCTGTCTGCTCGTCTGTCTGAGTGTGATAACTGGTGCTCGGAGTCAACTCTTACCCACCAAACGAAAGATCTCCTGCCAAAATCCACCCATGAAACGACTATCTCGGTCACTGACAATGGTCTTCGGAAGACCATGCAATCTGAAAATATCCTTGAAGAACAACTCTGCTACCTGTGTCGCTGTGTACCCTGTTGATATAGCGAAGAAGTGAGCATACTTTGTCAGTCGATCAATGACCACAAAGATGCAATCCTTGCCCTACACCGTGGGCAACCCAGTGATGAAGTACATCGAAATGCTTTCCCATTTCCCCTTCGGAATGGAAAGTGGTTGTAGTAGTCCTGCTAGGTGGCTCATCTCCCCTTTGTTCCTTTGACATACTCCGCACTCCCTGACATGCCGGAGTACGTCCTCCTTGAGGCCTCTCCAAGAGAACCTCTCCCTGATGGCCCTGTAGGTCTTGGTGAACCCCTGATGGCCTGATAATGGTGAGTCATGGGAGGCATGCAGTATCTTCTCCTTGAGCTGAGAGCTCCCAGTCAAGAAGATTCTCTCCCTGAAGTATATAACCTGACCCATCACGGTGTACTTGTCATCCGTGATTTGACCAGCCAACACCTCATAGGCAAAATGGTCCTTGGAGTACTACCCCAGTAACTGAGCCCTGCAGTCCGTGTCTATGCTCATCAAAGACAACGTTGTCGATCTACGGGATAGAGCATCGACCACCACGTTGTTCTTCCCTTTGACATACTCAATGTCAAAGTCATATGCCTGGATCTTGTTGACCCACTTCTGCTGCCTCTCCTACAACTACTTCTACTCTAGAAAAAATCGGAGGCTGTTGTGGTCAGTCCTCACTCGAAACCTATTGCCCACTAAGCACTACCGAAACTTGGCCAGTGTGTGCATGATAGCCAGCATCTCCTTGTCATATATAGGATACAACCTCTCATGCGGCAATAGCTTCCTGCTCTCGAAATTTATGGGATGGACTCCCTGCATCAAAACCGCGCCCACTCCCTCTCCTGAGGCATCACACTCCAAGATAAAGAGCTGCGTGAAATGCGGCAAAACCAATACTGGGCAGCTGCTCATCACCTCCTTGAGCCAGTCAAAGGCCCTCTGCGCTGTGTCCGTCCAACTAAATGTCCCCTTTTTGGTAAGATCTGTGAGGGGTGCAGCAAGTTGGGAAAACCCCTTGACGAACTTCCGGTAGTAGGTGCAAATGCCACAAACCCCCGGAGCTTTGTCACGTTCCTCAGTTCCGGCCATTCCCAAATGGCCCAGATCTTCTCCTCATGGACTCTCACTCTGTCCACACCAATGATATGCCCCAAATAGAGCATCTCTGTTAGCCCAAATTCGCATTTGGAGAGCTTAGCTAAAAATGTTGCTCCTCCAAAATACGCAATACAGCCTCAATGTGTTGTAGGTGCTCCTCCCATGTCCGCCTGTATATAAGAATATCATTGAAGAATACCACCACAAACTTCCTCAACTGACCATAGAAGATATGGTTCATACAGGACTGGAAAGTGGTCGATGCATTGGTTAGCCCAAAGGGCATCACCAAAAACTCAAAATGGTCGTAGTGACATCTGAAGGTCGTCTTGGGGACATCCTTGTCCCTCACTCGGATTTGATGGTAACCCGACCTCGGATCAATCTTGGAGAAGAATTTTGATCCCCCCAGCTCATCCATCAACTCATCAATCCACGGAATGGGGTATCGGCTCTTCATTGTTTTCTTGTTGAGAGCCCGGTAATCGATGCACATCCTCAGTGTGCCATCCTTCTTCTTGACCAATATAGACGAAGCAAATGGGTTAGTGTTGGGCCAGATGTGTCCTAGAGCTAAGAGCTCATGAATGGCTCTCTCAATCTCATCCCTGTAAGCTTTGGGGTGCCTATAAGGTGTGGTGATCACAGCCTGAATACCCTGCTCAAGCTCAATGGTGTGCTCAAACCCCCGATCTGGTGGCTATCCTGGAGGTATATCCCCAAAAACCATAGCATATCTATCCAAGATCGACTGCACATCTGGGTGAACTGCCTGTCCTGTAGTTCCTGTCTCTGAAATACACAGCTCCACTACCCACTCTGTATCTCCCTCCTAGAAGTCTGCCTCCATCCGGTGTGTTGAAACTGTCTGCGAAGGATAAGTGTGCATGCCTCGGATCATCACATGCTTACCGCTCTTTTTGTCCGTCCACTCCATCTCCAGAGTCTCCCATTCTGTGGTGACCTTCCCCAACATGATCAACCACTGCACTCCCAGCACCACATTGGTGTTTGGAATGTCTGACCACAAAGAAGTAAGTCCCCATGGTCACTACGAATGCCGGCACATATCTTGCGCACTACATAGTTCTAGCACCCGGTACCAGTATTGAGAAACCATCAAAGCTCTCTACCAACTGGCATCAATAAAGTTATGAGTGGCCCCACTGTCAACTAGAACTGAAACACATTGTCCCTGAACTGTGCCCCGGACACGCAGTGTCAAATACTTCTAAACCCCTTGCAAAGAAGCAAGGACTCCCCTTGTGGGTGCAAACGTTGCTCCTCCTGCTCCTGGGGAACGAGGTGGTGGATGATCCCCTCTCTGCACTACAGCACTGTCTCCTGCCTCTATCCCGTCATAGGCATCTTCTTCCCCTTCACTGTAGGAGAAGACCTCTATGTAGTGTGCCTTTCCCACGGCACATCGATGTCCCAGTGCCCATGGCTCCTGGCATGTGAAGCATAGCTTCCTCCATCTCAAGTCTCTCTTGGTATCTGTTGAGATTTTGTGTATTTTGGGTAGCATCAATTGTGCTCTAGCTCCCAAACTTTGTGGAGGGACTAAAGTACACTTCATCTACAAGACCCAGAAATTGATTTGGGAAATTTCATCTGGTTTAGGGGATATTAAATTAATTAATTATTTAAATGTATTTCCTAAGTTAAAACTTAGGGAACTTAAATAATTAAAGTGGATTTAATTAAACATGTGATGAAATTGTCTTAAGTCACACGAATCAAGCTTTCTTTTAATCTTAGCCATTGATTCAAGATCTGATCATGGCCATTAGTTTTCCAACGAGAAAAGTATAAAGGAAAGACTTGGGGTCATTTGTAAAGACACACAGAGGCAGAGCACTGAAGCTAAGCTGAGATTCTAGGGCGGGTTTGCTAAGAAATCTCAGAAGTGTTTCAGCTGCAGAGGGGAATTTAGGCCAAGGGGATGATCTGATCCCAGGGTCTAGAATCAGCAAGAGGCAGAAATCAGCTCAGAGAGGCAACGCAGAGAAGCAGGAGGGCAACAATAGGAGGACAGCTACTTGTGCTACACAAGTGTTGCGCAGTCCCTCAAGGACAGTGTAATTGCTTTAGGAAACCCTCAGGGGTTACGCAGAGACCCTAAGGGGCAGCGTAAGGCCTGCATCACCCAGTCTGGGGTAAGGCAAACCTTTCTGAACAGCGCTGAGGGTCAGAGGGGCTTCAAAAGCTGACGCAGAGGCTTCAGGGGTAGCGTTGGGGTTTCTAGGCCCTAATTTTGGCTAAGTAATGTAAGTCATTATTTTGGCCCTGGATCAGCCAGTGAGTTGTAGATCTATTATTTCTGTGCCGGGTTTTCCAGATCTGGAACCCAGGCTTGTTGTATTCAGAAAATTCTTAATAATAAAACCCTCCAGTAACCAGAAGACTGGTTTTCCCGCATTGGGTATTTCCAAGGACTATTTGTCGAGAAATAACTCTGTCACTTTGTCTATGTGTGCATGAACTTGTTCTAGATCTGGATTGGTGGAGATCTGTAATGTGTTATGCTTCGAGTTTAACTTGAATTTTATTCAAGTCAATAACTTATCTAAGTAGGAGGAGCATAACCAGAATAGTAAATAATTTCTGAATAATGTGTAAAGATTCAAAAATTTCCATAGTATCATCATCATCCAAAGGCCCCCGGCCTTAGTTCCCCCTCGAAGGTGGAACTCTCGTGTCCTTCCCCTTCGATTGAAATGCCAGTCTCTGGGGAAAGGAGCTCTGGTCCTGGGCAAAGCATCCTGCAAATCCCTGGTCCTCCCGACTGCATCCTGAAGTGTACCAAGGCTCGTGGATCTGACTAGCCCACGCAGAGGTTCTACCAACCCGTTAATAAACATGTAAATCCTCCTAGCTAAGGACAAGTCAGGCACCATCACCGAAAGCCTCAAGAACTCAGAAATGTAGGTTTTTGGGTTCCCGGTTTCCTTGAACTTGGTCAGCTCAACAAAATGCTCTTCTGGATCCTTCCGGTCAAAATTCTCCACCAATCTCCGTGTAAACTCTGCATATGCTGTCACTGTTGAGTGACCCATCGTGGCCATCCCATAGAACCACCAATTGTGGGCCTCTCCCTCAAGGTGCAGCGCTGCCACCTTGATGGCCTCTCCCTCTGCCATCTGATTGAGCTGGAAATAAATGTAGAGCTTCTCCACCCAAACCTTCGCTGAACATTTTGAGGACCCGTCAACTGTTGGCAAGAAAAACCTGCCCAAGGTACGTTGCATGTCCCCATCCTCTGCGTATCTACCCCCTCTGTTTTGGTTTTGGGGTCGACTATCCTCTTGAGCTGACAAAAATCATGGAAAGTGAGAGCTTCACCAAACTCTCGCCCATAAGACTGATACTCTGCAAAATAATCCCCCATATGAACCGGCTCCGACTCCTGAGATCCTCCCATCCCGGTGCCTATAGTCAGAAATGTGGGCATCATAGAACGTGGGGGAGTGAATGACACAACCTGTTGTGCTATGAGTTGCTCCTGTAGATGGTGGGAAGTACCGGACCCTTCTCCGGTGTGAAAACCCCTTGGGGTTTCACGATGTCTCTGGTATGTGTTAAACTTCTGCCCCATTTCTTCTATCCTCCTCAAAAGCTCTTGCACAGATTTTAGGAGGAGTTGCATGAACTCCCTCCCTTCATCTTTCTCCTCTGCCATTGCTTCTTCCTCCTCTGTGTCCACTACTGGAACGCAGTCCCCTTCTCCAAAAGTGGTCTTGAGCCTCCGCTCTTGGTCCTTGTACTTCTTCCCCGGTAAGTGATATATGGTTTTCCTGTTGGTGTCATAGACTGATCTGCTCCACAGGCTGAGCCAAGTCTATGAGCTATGATACCATTGTAATATTATGAATAGGAAATAGACAGTAATATAAAGCAACATAAACAAGTAACTACAACAAATAGAGAGACATCATAAAAATACTGCAAATATGGAGAAACGTTGAGCCATTTTATTATAAACTAAAAGATAACAATAGGTACAAAGGTGATCAGAATTATGGCACCTTGGCTTGCCCAAGGCAAGCTAGAAATACTCTCAGAAATCCTCAATGAATGGTTGCTCTGTCAAGGACTGCGTAATCTCCAAATGTTGTTGATGCTACTACCGGACCGCTACTACTAATGGAATGGAGCTGCTCTTTGGGGCTTTTCCTCTACTCAGAAAATTGTGAAACTTTGGAAATGAGCTCTCCTCCAATAACCCAGCAAAACCCAAGAAGGAATCCGGGAATGGCTGACCCCGGAATTTGACCTCCCTTGGAAATGCACTCCTAGTGAGTACGCTAGCCCTGAATGATAATCTTGCAAGTGATGGCCTCTTCCTACTGCAAAATGATGATTTGTGAAGGGTTGATCCCTTCACAATACCCTCAGCTAAAACCCCTGATATCTCCTCACTCTCGGTGTTGCCTCCTCTACATACTGCGTAATCCCTGAGAGAGACTGCATTGTCCAAGTTACTGTGTGATCCCGGCTGGAGGTACTATGTGCTCTCCCCTGAAAACGATGGTGGATCTCCTCACCTGAGCGGGCACTCAAAGTCCCCCGAGGCTGAAGTTGGGATCTCCACTCAGAGACACCCGTGTGTTGAACAGCGCTTGCAGACTTCGCTCAACAGCAAAAGCGTGCTCAATGTCAAAAGATAGAAATCATAAGATGCATAATAGAATGAATGAATGGTGAGCCTCCTTTCCCTTTTATGCTTGAGAGCCTTGCTCTCACCCAGGCCCCACTCAACTGTGTTGTCCCTCCTTGACCATGCTGTCCCTGCCACTGCGTTGTCATGGGCCCACGCTGTCCCACGCTGCCTCTTCCCTCACGCTGTCACTTGGATCTCCTGGGCCCCACGCTTTCAACTAATATTTGCCTAAGTGACTTTAGGGAGTCATTATTTCCTAAGTGTGGGTTATGGGTCCCATCACCCCTTTTATTAATTGATTAACATTAGAAAAGCAAAACTGGGCAAAATTAATATTGCCAATTAGCTGCTGCTAATTGGGAATATTACACGGTGGTAACAGGTATCAATCTTTGGGAATATTACACGGTGGTAACAGGTATCAATCTCATGTATGAGGGGTGGTTGTATGTCAAGAAGGGCAAATGCAAGTCCTACACACAAAATATCACATTTATGGATGAAAAGAGCTAGCAATCCACAGAAGAGTATTAGACTAGAGATTTTGCATTCTTCAATATTGCTTGTGGATGTTTAAATTGAAGGCTTCATTTATTTGGTGATATTGATACTAGTACTGCATAGAATTTATCAGAGAAATATATTTAGGTTCCCTAAGGATGTCACTCTATTAAGGAATGATATCCAATGGTTCAATGAATGGGGTGGTTAGAGGATTGTTCTCTCATCTAATGTATCAGTATTGTCTTATAATTCACTGGAACAAGGTCTTCATGTCGGTAATAAGCCTTGATTGTCTTGTTAGTGACATCAGATTTTTTGGAGCAAGATGTGCAAGGAAGATGTTGTAGTCATATAACTTTCATCTACCATGAGTAGAAAAGTTTAATGATTAATCATTTCCATTTCCAAAAGCGCAATAGAGAAGATTTTATAAATTTCAAAAAGGGATGCCCACGCCACACCAGGGCTTACGGCGATTGCCCTTTTGACAGGTTTGAGTTGCAATCGTGCTCAACAGATTTGATATATACCATAAATAAAATAGAAAATAGCATCCATACCTTCAAACTTCATGCTATTGTGTAAACATATAAGCTTTGAAAAGGGTAGTTGTAGGCCTCAGCTGGACGATGAACTTATACAGTGCTTCATACTATTCTCGACGATCTACTCATTATATACAAGACATTATTATTATTGACCACTTCAAATCTAATGGATACTAATAAAAGTCTTTAATTATGGAGCATGTTGAGGATGGTTGTACAGTTTCAATTGATTCAAATGTCTAACATGTTCAGCGGCAAGAACAAGCATAGTCTGAATTTGACTGAATAACACAAGTTCTTTTAAAAGGATAAGCCAAAATCTGGACAACCATTGAAATATCACTTCCAAGAAAATTAACTCTAATAGAGGAATCTGAATGCTCAAATATAAAATGGCATTACTTCAAAGGAAAGATTGATAATATGTAGTACTTAATGTACATAAGAAGCATTATAAATTTAAATTTAAATTAGGCATCATAAAAACTATTTTGAAACTAAATACAATCCAACTCAGGAATCTTGCAGAGTCCAAGATACAGTAGGGGAATCAAAATGCACCTTGCCATTCCAGCACAACTCTGGATTCACCTTTCACAAGTTTAGGATATCGATCAATGCGAGAATCCTCTTGGATGAATTCCTCAACCTGCATCAAACATTAATTAACAAGTATCCAAAACCAGATTCCCCCACATCACTAACACAATCCACTAAGTACAGTTATAGATGTGATGCATCTGTGCTTATATACACAAACAGAATCTGCCAAGATCGAGATTAAGAATAATGGAACAAATTCTTAAATTAGGTTCTTTGGCCATCTTGAACACTAATCCAATATTTGAAGATTTTAGGCATACTGAAGTTACCGAAGTGTCAGATGATGAGGAATAATACACTAGCACTGAAATGTAACAAAACTAATCAGACTGATCAGGCATGACATTCCCCTTCTAAAATGTCACTTGGCCATAAACTGTTATTTCTACAGTGCAATATGCTGGTAAAACTGTATATTGTCTCTGACAATAAAAACAAAGACTGTTTTTCCACTGGCAGGTTCCAATCATCAAAGTGATTCATTAGATACGAAATTTCAATTCATAAATCAGCTGCCAAGAAAAAGTAGAAAGCTCTAGCATGAAAGAAAAACAAAAATAGAACATATTTGTTGATCATTATACAAAAGCCCTGGACCAGATGCAGGCGTGTATCTTACTTCAAGGATTATGTCGATAGGTAAAACAGTTATACCCTGTATAAATTATATGGAGAGCCAACAGGAAGAAATTCCATAATTTTATACACGTCTACCACTAAGGTTAGACCAAAACATGCAATAAATGTTAAAATTTTCGAATACCAGATCTGATGGCACCGGCGGGAGCCTTGATTTTCCTTCCCTTCTCCATGATCCCAATCACATAGCCACATTGTCCATGAGCCATTGCCTCACCCTTTCTCATAACACTGCTCATATCTATGAACCCTTTCCCCATCTTGAGTATGATGTTGAGGAAGAGCCACCCATTAGATGTATCCCTTCTTCCCAATCATACCCTCAGGATTGTGAGCACACAATCGTTGCCCCATTTCAATGTGACCATCATATCGAGCAATCTGTTTGTTGTGCATCTCCATGTCCTTATCACTTAACTTATCATTAATTAATCCTAATAGTTCAATCTCGACTTAATCATCAATATTATTAATATCATTATTATTATCCTTTATGATACTATGATATTATTATTAAAAGGAATTACAAGTCACCTTACCTTCATAACCTCAATCACTTTCCACCTCTCTCCTTGATACTCACATGGCACTACATAACTCTCTCTCTCTCTTAATGATACGTTATACTCTCTCTTATGCAGTCATTAAAGACATGGCATATTCCTCTTACACTCATTAAAGGAATGTCATAAAATATTCCTCTTATGCTCTCTTTAATGCATATGTTACACTCTCCTTAACCAAGGCATGTGTTCCTCTCTTAATGGCTAAGTTACTAAGACATGTGTACCTCTCCTTAATGGCATAAGTTACTAAGGCATGTGTTTCTCTCCTTAATGGCATGAGATACACTCCCCTAAATGGCATATGTCACTCTTCCTCAAGGCATGTGTGTTTTTCCTCCTTTATGACAAGAATTTGTTGCTACTCCTATATATCTGTCTCAAGTCTTCTCACCTAACTAATACTACTTGTGCATAGTGAAAGAAGAATTCGAACTTGAGAAAGAGAGAGAGTTATGGAGACTTAAAGAAGATCGTGTAAGAGAGAGAGACTTGGAGAGGAAGAAAAGAACTTGGTGAGCCAAGGTTGATTCAATGCTTCAGTGTTTCAATGTTGATTCGGTTGAAGGGAAGGTTGATTCAGTGTTTGCATCCGTTGTTGCTACCAATGATCTTCAGGCTACAGCTTATTCATATGTGGGTGAACTTACTCATTCTCTTGATCTCTCATTGTATTTTGTATCTCTACTGAACAACTGATATCTAAAAGAAGAAGAATCTAGTTGGGTTTTCCCCTTGTGGATTTTGCCCTAGTCATTAGACCTAAATTCTCTATGTCTCATTTTGTTCTTGGTTGTCTTCTATTGTGCATTTGGTATATGTTCTATCTACAATTGCTTAACTAATATTTCAGCAGAAAGAAGTTTTTGGAATAAGTAATTGTTTCGGCATTGAACATCAGAATTTCAACAAATAACGATCTCAAGCTTTTCTCTTTCAATTCTATATTGAAGGTGCCTCTACTTTCCTTTCCTATTGAGGCCCTTAATATTCCAAGTGATGATATTAATTAAGGGGAGGGTTGAGAAGGGGGAAGTGCCCCTATATTTGAACAACTTGCCCTAAATCGATGAGAAATTCTCCTGCATTTTGGATAGCTTCACTGGTTGTCTTCCTCCCTTTCTTAGCATGTTCCACTGTTATCTAACCTTTACCTTTGGTCGTATGGGATGGCCCTTCCAATTCTGGGTTGTGCAATTTGCCCTCACCTTCTCATTCCTACTAGTGCTTCCGCCATTGTAGATATAGCTGGTAATATTTGTTTTTTTTCTCCGTCAATATGGATCTAGTGTCTTCCAACACCGATTTCTTGATGATTTTGAGCATTGTACGCTCATCCTCACTGGGATTTTCTTGAACATCTTCCATCTTTAAGTTTGTATCCGCAATTAAATCTCTAATCTCCTGCATTTTTTATGAATCCTCGGGGGTTTTTCGTTTAGAGGTAAGCTTTTCCGTGGAGGGGCCTTCTGTGTGTTCAATCTCCGTGGGTATCTTAGACGAACCATTATTGTCTTCAAAATCTGCCAGTGCTGAGAACTTGTTCTCCACGGAAGTTGCCTTTGTCGCCACTTAAGTAGACTGAGGCGATGAATCCACTATAGGTTTACGGTTTTTATCTTTTTTACTTGTGACTTGTTGAAAACCCTATTTGCCCACATATTCTTCTCTTGCACTTCTTGTGCCTCTACTTTTGCTATAAGACAATCCCTATTCAGATGGCCATATTCATGTCATCACCGACATTTAAAAGACATGTGTTCATAATCAAGAGATTGTGTCCATATTTCAGCATGGTATTTAATCTTAATCAATTCAAGAAGTGGTTTAGAGATGCTCATATATGTATGCAAATGCGCGCGTATGAGGAATATCGGCGTCTCTTGGTGACTTCAGAAATCTTCACAAAATCACCTATGGAGTTCCTAATGGTCCATGCAATGATGCAACATTATAAAAGATCAAAATTTCCACAATTTCACATAGGAAAGCAATAAATTTCAGACTTTTATAGCAAAAATCCCAGCAACTTTTATGTGACAAAGTAAATAACAAGAGTAAGCATGAAAAGATTACTTACATGTACAAAAGAGTATACCCAATCATCATATTACGCCAATAATGAAGCTCCAAGACAAGAGATAGATCCAAACATCAAAATTCATCCATAACATCCAAACTCGTCCTCCAAAAGGGAATGTGAAATTCTCAAGAGCTACTAAATCCCAATCCAAGTGATGATGATCAAAATGAATCACCTCACTTCTATTTATACAACCACTAATGAGTTTGATTTGCCAAATTTGGCCTAATTGAGCCCCAAATAATAAAATAATGTGCAATAATAGCATCCCTTGGTGACAAGCCCACCAAGATAGCTCAATAACACAATAATAAGCCTCTCAAGAGGGTAGAACAACCAATAAAGTGAGTCATTGGGCCCTTGAGGGGACCTAATATAGTCTGAAATGTGCCATGATGTGAGAATGGACCTCAAACATAGTTGACAAGGGGTTGCCCCCTTGTTTCCAAGCAAATACATGGTCCATGCAATCATGCTACATTATAAAAGATCAAAATTTCCACAATTTCGCATAGGAAAGCAATAAATTTCAGACTTGTATAGCGAAAATCCCAGCAACATTTATGTGACAAAGTAAATAACAAGAGTAAGCATGAAAAGATTACTTACATGTACAAAAGAGTATATCCAATCATCATATTGCGTCAATAATGAAGCTCCAAGACAAGAGATAGATCCAAACATAAAAATTCATCCATAACATCCAAACTCGTCCTCCAAAAGGGAATGTGAAATTCTCAAGAGATACTAAATCCCAATCCAAGTGATGATGATCAAAATGAATCACCTCACTTCTATTTATACAACCACTAATGAGTTCGATTTGCCTAATTTGGCCTAATTGAGCCCCAAATAATAAAATCATCTGCAATAATAGCATCCCTTGGTGACAAGCCCACCAAGATAGCTCAATAACACAACAATAAGCCTCTCAAGAGGGTAGAACGATCAATAAAGTGAGTCGTTGAGCCCTTGAGGGGGCCTAATTTAGTCCAAAATGTGCCATGATGTGAGAATGGACCTCAAACATAGTGGACAAGGGGTTGGCCCCTTGTTTCCAAGCAAATACCTATGATGCCCCCAAGTGGGCGTAGGGGCACAAGGACAACCTCATGGGTCTCTAAGTGGATCGAAAATGTTTGTAGACCATTTGTAGGGCTAGGATGATGACATAAGCCCACGCTCTGCAATGGGAGACATCCTCTAGACCTTGGAACATCTACCAAGTATATGGTGCATGTGTGGTGAACCTGGTGCATCATCCTCATCCAAAAGGTGGAACACTACCAATCAATGTGTGGCGTTGGGAATCCATGAAGTACTCTTTGATATGGTGGAGGCTCATGGCTCTCAACGCTCACCCTATAGTGCCAATGTGGCCCTCTGGATGGCTAGGACCCCGTATAGGGAGACCAAGCCCCAAATGGAGACCCACCTGCAGTCCTGCATAAGATCCAATGGGTCCCTTTTCCCTCCAATACAACAAATCATCAGAATAATCAAGTAAAAGAGCTTACAAGTCATGGAACCAATGGGGCACTTCATGGTGGCATGCCCTTCCATAGTGGGTTTGGGCATGTACAAATGTCTCCAAGCTCAATAGGGGGATCAAGGACCCTATTAGGTGGTTTCGACCTTTAAAGGGGATGACAAGTCCATGGTACATCACTCAAGTGGCTAGTGGCAGATGATATAATAATGGAACGAAGTGGGGATCAGGGGAATCATCCATACCACATGTCATAGTACAAGGGTAGCTATAATAAAGGAAGCCCACACCTCGGTATATGAGTGTAGAAGGGAGCAAATCGTGGTACATGAGTTACCCCAGATTTTGTTTTTTTACCCTTCTTCATATGCCTTTTGCCTTTGATTGTTTTTTTTTCATAACTATTAAGGGCTCCAGGGGATGAGAGCATGATGTGTAGTATATAGTAGTGGATACCCCCTTAAGTTGGGGTGATTCATTGCCCACCAGGGGTTGGGACAATCATGGGTTCTTTACTGATCGAGGGGTCTCATCTAGGGCCCATAGGAACAAGGATGATGGCCATGGATAAGGGGTAGAGATCATGTTTGGCTTTTTCCCATGTGCTAAATTTGTATGTCTCGACCATCTTTTGCATTTTGTGGTACATTTTCTGTTGAGAGTGGCCAAATTATGCTTTTTCTTTTCTTTTTAGCTGCATCAACCTCTGGGGCATCGTTCTCGGCCTGACCCAAAGTGTGGACAAGGAAAGGAGGAGGCTAACCCTATGTGGACCTAGTGGACAAATGTGGACCCTGATACCACATGTATGTCCATACAATTTGTGCCCATGCAACTTATAACAATGTATTAGTTTACCACCAGGAAATGACTTATGCAATAAATCCTCAAAAATGCTTCTAGTAATTTTAAAACATGTTTCCAATACCCAAAATGCTTCAGAACATTGGAAACTGGGCTGGAAATATTTCCAGAACACTAGAAACAACTAAGCAGTTGCTCACAGGTTTGAGAAACATTTTAGGGATCTTTGATTATTTTTGGAAACTGACAGTGATTTCCATAATATTTTCTTCATTTTTTCTCATTTCAAACAAAAAGACCTATACTTATTAGTAACACTAAAATATGAAAACAACAAGCATTGAAGTGAAAAAACACAGACAATAGAAAGGACAAATATCTAAATTTTCAAACAAGAACAGAGCATTGAACAAGGCACTTTCCAAGGGCTTTTCGTTGCAGCAGAAGGAAAAACAGTTCAGTCATCCAATGTTCTTGCTGGTTTTTGGTAGCATTGGAAGTGCACTAAGCCCCAAATTTTGTGGAGAGGCTTAGACACGGGTATTCCAAAGAACCCAGATATTGTTTGTGAAAATTCCACTCAGACCATGTTTTATTAAAATAATTAATTATTTTAATGGAGACCCTAAGTCTAACTTAGGGAAATTAAATAATTAAAGGGCATTAATGAAACAGAGTGTGAATGATCTAGAAAAAGCAAAGATCAAGTCTAATATAATCTTAGCCGTTGATTAGAAATCTAATCTCTGCCGTTGATTTTGTGAAAATTCCAAGAACCAAACAAATCTAATGAATCCTACTGCAACCACTGAGTGTACTTCTCCTATTAAGTAAATTACATTACATAATTAATTCAGATCTTAATTATTGAAGCAAGTATGGAAGCAGCCTACACTAAAATTGATTCAGAAACAAGGAAACTAGACAAGGAAATCATTCACACATATGACACATTTATTTAAGTCCCCGGAAAAAAACCCAAAGCGGGAAAACCGGTGCAACAAATCTGAGGGTTTTATTATTATGCAATAGCAATGTCTGAATACATCTCTGAATACCCTCAAGGGTTATTCAATTACAGAGAGAAATACTAGCAAAATAATTTGTGAGGATTTACCTCACTCAATCACTGAGGTTCCAGCTGATCTGGATGAAGAAAAACCTGCCCTGGGGAGAATCTGCGCAGTCCCAACGCTGCAACTTGCAGCTTCTGCATCACCCCCTTCCAGGCTCAGCGTTCAGCCCCAGCGAAGTCGTTTTGCCTCTATGCATGCTGAGGAACAGCCTCCTGGTCCCACTTTCCAAATCCCGACCTCTGAAACTGATCTACCAACAAAATTCCAAAACCCCTGCCTCTGCCTCTACGCTGCTTCTACATGAGCCTACGCAGTCACTGCATAAGCCCCTTCCTTCAATGTTGGCTAGGCTAGATCATCTCTGCCTCTCTCTGACTGATGCTCCACTGGCTGAGAAAATCTTTCTCCGGATGCTATCTCTAGCTCAAATTTCTCAGCAAACCACGCCCTAGAAATTTCGATCTTAGATCAATTCAGTGTCTCGATGTCTTTCCAAATGACCCTCAAGCCTTCCTTTTATAGGCTTCTCGTTGACAAATCAACAGCCCAGATTAAATGTCTAATCGATGGCTATTATTAAAACATGACTTAATCTTCGTTCTCTAGAAGATTCACACTCTGTTTTATTAATACCCTTTAATTATTTAATTTGCCTAAGTTTAGACTTAGGGTCCCCATTAAAATATTTAATTATTTTAATAAAACATGAACCGAGTGGAATTTCCACAAACAGTTTATGGGTTCTTTGGAATACAAGTGTATAAGCCTCCACACCAAATTTGAGACTAAGAGCACTCTCTGATGCTACAAAAATCAACAGATTTCTCAATGTGAAAACTATAAAGGAAGGCTTGAGGGTCATTTGGAAAGACACACCGCGTGAATCAAGTGATTGAATTCTTCTGACAGAGCAAGTGCTTGGACGAAGATCAGATCTAAGTGATTCCAGTTGCAGTGAGGGGCAAAGACAGTGATTGGTCGGAGGATCTTCTCCGGAACCAAGAATACAAAGCAGAGAGAAGGCAGAGAGCAGATCAACAGAGGCAGCGTAGTGGCTACGCAGAACCAACGCAGTCCCACGTAGAGGCAGCGCTACAGCCTCAAGGGAATTCGAGATTCAAATGAGGGTCAGCCAGATCCAATGACAGAGAGCCGGGGTGTGAGACCAGAAGAGGCCAAAAGAGTAGATCCAGGTAGCAAAAGACCAGCGACGCAGAAGCCATGCAGTCCTCATGCAGAGTGACGCAGAGACTGTGCAATGACTACGCAGCGCAATGGTGAGCTTGCAATTTTGGGGTTGTTGGTCAGTCGGGTTTCCATATCAGTGTGAGATTTCTCTCACGAACTTTTTGTCAATCATTCTCTGCAGGGATTGCCAGAAAGGCATCCCAGACTTGTATTCAGAAATTGTTGCTTAATAATACAAACCCTCAGATTTGTTGCACCGGTTTTCCCGCATTGGGTTTTTCCGGAGACTTAGTCCAAAATAAAGGTGTCCTATGTGTGATTTACTTCTTGCTCAATTTCCTTGTTTTAGAATCATAAAGTATTAAGTGTGTGTTGCTTCAGTAATTTACTTGAGTACTTCATGAAGAAATATGAATTAATTTTGTAACGTAATTTACATAATAGGAGAAGTAAATTCAGTTAGTTGCAGTAAGATTCCTGAGATTGTCAGATCTAGGAATTTTCACATGCTATCAGAGCATTTGATGCGAAATAGGAAGAGCGGATCTAGCACTGAAGTGAAGGCCAAATTGTTGCAGTAGCAGCAGATTGAATCCCCAAAGGGATTGCACAGTTCTAGCCAGGAGGGCTAATTTTTCAAGGTTGTCTATCTCTGAGTGAGTCGACGAAGAGGAAAGGCTTTCGGATTGAGATCTTACCGAGGCAGAGGAAGCAGCGCAGAGCTCTGTTGCGAACATCGTGATAAAATCGCGATTTTTTGAAAAAATCACGATTTTTTCGCCGAAACGATTTAATCGCCGATTTTTTCGGCGATTTTTTTATTTTGAAAATATCGTGAAAATTTGCGATTCAACCCAAAAAAATCATGGGCCCGTCAAACAGTGGCCCAATAACATGCAAATTCAATTTTGTTTTGTCATTTTTATAGACAGGGGTTAAGAAATAGAGCTAAGGAGTAGGAAAAGTCATCTTGAGAGGACACACAGTGGGTGAGACAACTTGAGAGGACACCTGATATGGAGGCCATCTCTTGAGTCTTTAGATGTGATTAACACCACTGCTACATGGAGGGTTGAGGCTGAAAGGCCTATCATGGAGTCAGCGCCTGATTGGATAGAGCAGGAGATAGCGAAGGGGGAGGACGAGGACAAGGAGGAGCAGCAGCAGGAGGAGCAGGAGGAGGAGGTGACACCACCTACCCCTGCTACCGGTAGAGGACGTGGTCTGCCTCCTTTAGCTCCTAGTGCTTCAGGTTCTGGTGCTTCAGGTTCTAGAGCACAACAAAGTCCATTGCCAGCTCCGCCAGCTTCTTCATCTAGAAGGAAAGTTGTTACATTTTCTCGCAAGAGGGGCAAAGGAAATCAGTAGTATAGGTTATTTGGTGCATTCCTTTGTATATGACATTATGACTCATGATATGAAATACATTATTATATTTTTTGTTGATATTTTGAGGCTGAGTTGAGACTCGGACTTAGTATTCAGGACATGATTCATTGTTATGTGTGATGTAGCACTAGACATGATATTACACATCTTATATATTAGTTTTTTTTCATATTTACGTGTCAATGCATTTATTTTATGTTGTGGATGCTTTAGATATTAAAAAAAATGAAAAAAAAATGAATATTTTTGTATGTGCAGATTTTTTCCCAATTTTTACCTATTTTGTCCCGATTTTTATGATTTTTTCCCCTCGACGATTTAATCCCAATCGCAATGTTTGCAACAATGCCGCAGAGCCTTCACGCAGAGCTAGAGAGACACAGTTTTCTACAGGCAACTTCTGGGCAGAGAAGCGTCAGAAGAAGAAGAAGAGCACATAGCGGGGAATTCTTCCTTGGTGAGTTCCTTGCCAAGGAATTCAGCATTTTTCCAAGATTTGAGCAGCAGATCTACAAGCTCCATAAGGAGTGTGTAAGCCTGCCCAGTGCCTAGTGTTGTGCAGTGGGGGAAGAAGATCAATTCAACAGTTTTCGACATAAATGACCTCAGTTGGGCAAGATCCATGGAAGAGGAGCATATTAGATCCAGTTGTTGTAGGTTTCTCACATGGATCAGTATCCTTGCTACAGGAGCCCAACAGAATGAGTTGCAAGAGTATCACAGTGTCAGCAGATGTAGTCATTCATTCAGATTATAGTTGCATAACTAGTTGCAGTCAATATCTGGGAGACAGTTGCAGAACTAGTGGTAGTGACACTGGCAGTGCAAATTTCCCAATTATAGAATGCAGGTGCAGTTCCAGCCAAAATATTACCAGTGCAGAGCTACGTAGTCTAGTTTTCAGCACAGGAGGACAGTGCAAGTTGTCAGGAGGGAGCAAAGAGAATTCCCATTGAGAGATCGAGACTCAGAGGGAGCAGCCCTATGGAAGCTAGTACTTCAGGATCTGAGGAGATCAGACTCATTATTGTTGTAGTTACAGCAACAGTGATGAAGCATCAGCATAGGAATAGCAGCAGCAATATGAGTAGATAGGAAATTTCAATGATTGCCCACATATCTCCATGGAGTGATGGGGTGATCTAGAACTGTAGTTCATCTTAAACTTCAGTTGGGCAGGATCCTTGAGGAGCCCACCTCATGGATCATTATGTTGCTACGGGAGCCCATATTTGCAGTAGCAGGATGTAGGAGTATTCAGTAGGAGCCAAGGAGTGATGGAGCGACAGTTGCAGTAGGTAGCAGCGCCTACTTCTGGAGCAGCACAGAGCAAGGCAGCAACAGTGTAGTAGTAGTAGCGCAGTGCACAGGAGTGTTGCGCAGTGCAGAGCAGTGCTGCACAATGTAGAGTAGCAGCAACACAGTGCATCAGAGGGACAGCGCAATAGTTATCAGCAGTTAGAGTCTTCAGCACCGAGGTGCATCCACTGAACACTTGTTCAGTTTTCGGTGATTTCAATTGCTTCTCTCAGCAATTGAGTTGCAGTGTTAGCAGCATAGCAGATGCAGCACTTGAGAGGGAGTTGTAGTACGAATGCAACAGTGGCAGTGTCAGTGTCATGGGCAACAGCAACAACACAGTGGTTTATGGACATCAATAGCATAGAAGATGCTTCAGGGTCAGAGCAGTATGCAACAGGGATATTGTTAGAGCAATTTCCTCGCTAAGAGGGAGTGTTGATTTTTGGTAGCATCAGAAGTGTTCTAAGCCCCAAATTTTGTGGAGAGACTTAGACACAAGTATTCCAAAGAACCCATAAACTGTTTGTGAAATTTCCACTCAAATCATGTTTTATTAGAATAATTAATTATTTTAATGGAGACCCTAAGTCTAACTTAGGGAAATTAAATAATTAAAAGGCATTAATGAAACAGAGTGTGAATGATCTAGAAAAAGCAAAGATCAAGTCTAATACAATCTTAGCCATTGATTAGAGATCTAATCTCGGTCCTTGATTTCTCAACGAGAAGACTATAAAGGAAGGCTTGAGGGTCATTTGGAAAGACACACCGAGTGAATCAAGTGATCGAATTCTTCTGACAGAGCAACTGCTCAGACTAAGATCAGATCTAAGTGACTCCCGTTGCAGTGAGGGGCAGAGACAGTGATTGGTCGGAGGATCTTCTCCGGGACCAAGAATACAAAGCAAAGAATGTAGAGAGCAGATCAGCAAAGGCAGTGTAGCAGCTACGCAGAGCCAGGGCAATCCCACATAGAGGCAGCGCTGCAGCCTCAAGGGAATTCGAGATTCAGCTAAGGGTCAACCAGATCCGGTGTCGGAGAGTCGGGGTGTGAGACCGGAAGAGGCCAGAAGGGCAGATCCAGCCAGCAGAAGACCAGTGACACAGAAGCCACGCAGTCCTAACACATAGTGACGCAAAGATTGTGCAATGACTGCGCAGCGCAGTGGTGGGCTTGCAGTTCTGGGATTGTTGGTCAGTCGGGCTTCCATATCAGTGTGAGATTTCTCTCACGAACTTTTTGTCAGTCATATTCTCTGTAGGGATTGCCAAAAAGGCATCCCAGACTTGTATTCAAAAATTGTTGCTTAATAATACAAACCCTCAGATCTGTTGCACCGGTTTTCCCGCATTGGGTTTTTCCGGGGACTTAATCCAAAATAAAGGTGTCATATGTGTGATTTACTTCTTGCTCAGTTTCTTTGTTTCAGAATCATAAAGTATCAAGTGTAGGCTGCTTCAGTAATTTACTTCAGTAATTCATGAAGAAATATGAATTAATTTTGTAATGTAATTTACATAATAGGTGAAGTAAATTCAGTTAGTTGCTGTAAGATTCCTGAGATTGTTAGATCTAGGAATTTTCACAGTTATCAACACAATATTGGATTATCAAACTATAAATTTGATCAATAGAACAGTATAGATACATCTTAACCCTGGATCTGTTAAGCAATGAGAGAGATCAAAAAGAAATCAAATAGTAAATTTTTATGTGCTTAATAGATCAGCATTAACATGGATCCATACTGGCTTATTTTATGTTTGTCTGTTTTCTATTCTTTTTAATTATTATGATCATTTTTTTCACTTTTGCATCAAGCATGTCAACTTTTCTTTTATTCTAGTGTATTAGAATTACATACTTATTAAGATCTTAAGCCAACTTAAATGTTATTACTTTTATTTTATTATTATAATACTTTATTTTTTCACTGACCTGTCCCACCTTATCATTATGTTATAACTTATATTACACATCTTGTCTGCATTAGGCGGTAGAAAGCGCCTCAGTTTTCTCAGTGCAATGATACTAGAATCTAGATAGATTTACTCTGAAAGAAATTATCTTTTAGATTTTTCAAGTGTTTCAAGACTACCCTAAGAAAACTTCCCCAGCATTTCCCATACTCTCAGATGCACCTGTTTCCCACCGTTTCCTGTTTCCAGTTACTGATACTTGGGGACACAGCTTTTATGTAGAAGAAAAACCAGCAATATGGATGGGAATGATTAAACATAGGATACTCTAGCATGACAAAAGCCAGAATGGTTTTGGAAAGTTTATCATGGGCTAAAAGACTGGATAATTAAAAAATGCCACCAATAAAAAAAATGACATGACAATACCTGGCTCCAAAGAATGGCATTTTTTCTCTCTCTTGGTAAGAGAAGATGATCCCTGAGTCGAGAAGCAACAACCCAAGGCTCTCCTTCTTTTCCCTTTGACTTCTCCATAATTGCCTTCTCTTCAAGTGCCTCACAAACCTGAACAAGGTGACAGTTTGATTAGGGTAAGCCTCGAAAATTTTACCAACTACAATGGGTAACAGTTCCTTAAGAAAGCAAGTTAACACCCACAGGAGGTTGAAAAACCCTTCCGGGAACATGCAGGACAAGCAAGCAGCACAAAGGCAACTTCATGAATTAGAATCTGTGGTCTAGTGAAACTATAGTAGGAAAACATACACATGTACAACCAAAAGGTAAAGCTCTAAACCTTTCTACCACAGATTTTTACAAGCGACAGAATATGATAGTGTGAGCTAGAGCAAGAGATTCACAGTTAAACATTTGCAGGAGACTACATTCCTACCTGGCCTATAAAAGAAATGATTTAGAGATTACACCATTACAGAGTGCAAAAGAAAATTATTGAATATTATTGTAAAATATAGTTGTATAAATATTTGGAAAGAAAAAATATAATGCATGTTGCACAAACACACATAAACATGTTACTCATCATGTGTAGAATTTTGCAGCTATGCATTCAACGAAGTTATTCTGGGATTGCTGCATGTAACAATTTTTCTCTGACACATTTCAGGTGAGCACTTCACCCCATCATCAAAGACTCCCTAATGATGGGATGAAGTGCTCACCCTGTTGAGAAATCTAGGGCATAGAGATCAAGAGATTTCTCTTCTATTAGTAACTGCTTGTGAGTGTTTTTTACTTCTTTAGATTAGGATCTTCTTTTGCTTAGGTTATTAGTGTTCTTCTTCATCAAACAGCTACCAATGCATAAACCATAAAGAGACGAGAGACACAGAATATAGGCTATCAGCCAGGGCCAAAACCTCTCACTCTATGAGAGGAAAAGCCGAACAAATTCTTCTTATAGAGATTCCAATTGACAAATACCAAGACACCCTTGACCTATTTGCCACTCCAAGACCAAGACACAGCTCCCTCTTCCTTCTTGAGTCAACGAAAGTCAAACTCCTTGTTCCTTCCTCCTTCACGGCTACCTTCCAGATCTCGGTCTCCTCTTCTCTGTTTCACATCTGCAAACCCTTAGCATATGAGAATGATCAACTCTTGCTCTTAATTATCCTCACTCTAGATGCAGTCACTTCGGCTTGAGATCTTCCTTGTACTCCTTCCTTAAATGTCTTCACAATGTGACTGTGATAACTTGACCTTTCTGCAGTTGGACAGCAACAGATTCTCGCACTTGTGGAGTATTCTAGTCCCAAAACAGACCCAAATATAGTACCAAATGCTTCGCTCTTCCTTTCCCTTTCTTCGCTGGTTGATAAAGCTCATTTTCTGTGATTCTCGCACTTCTAATTGCAGACTGCACCTTGACCAAATTTCTGTGCTCTGAAATAGGCCAAGCTGCCTATTTATAGTGGTTTGCCTCTTTGTAATTAAGCCGTCATGACAGTAAGCTCAGCCGACGTGTCATTTGGAAAAATTTACATTATTCTTTTTGAAGCCGACATGAGGAGGATACTTCGCTTGGTCTTGGAGGGCTTATCCTATACATTTAATGACTCATACACAACTGCAATATGCCCAAGAAGGGTCATTCATACATGGCATAGACTCAAATTGACTTTTATGACTAGATGACAAATCCTAAAGGCTCACAATGGGGGCCATCACTAAAATAAAATTCCTTGCTAATGAAACCCATGAGACAAGCATAATAATAATTTTATTTTTCTTCTATTCATCAATTACATAAAATCACAATTACACATGTCATTATGAAGACCGATCCTAGTTACTTTTCAACACACCCAAAATGCATTGGAGAAAAATTGTTACATGCAGCAAACCCAGAATTGCTTTGTCAAAATATTTATTTATTCCAAGAAAAAATTCTAAGCCCAATGCTAAAGCAGTTATATTCTCCTGACCATTTATAAGATGTTAGATTTTAATATATGGAAAAATTGTAACCTAATGTACATGGCAAGGCTGTAATTACATGGCCATAACGTTAAATTATGTGAATATACCATAACATAAACACTAAAATCTATGTTACACAAGGAAATGTCCCCCGTGTTCCACAATCGTGAGGATTGAAATTGCCAAGGAACAACTCCTCATGGCATCAAAACATTCGCGACTATCAGATATGTCAACAAACATATCCAGTACAGAGTATATCCCTATTACCCCTCTTATCAACAGGGGTACATAGATTTTTTGAGTGCAGCATTCACCAGCATTGTAATCCCAAGCTCACAAATCACAAACCATGTAAAAACCATGTGAGGCCCTGAGGCCCTGTATTAAGCATCCTAGACTTATGTCTTGTCAGTCGAGTCTATATTTTAGTTTTTGGGTCAGACCATGCCTTGTCCCTTGAAAGCTTCACCTAAAAACTCTTGTCCTTAACTGGATTGGGTGGCTTTTGGTGGACTCTTTTGAGGACTCATGGTTTTATGGCAACCTTCATTTTGTAAGGGTGATCACCAGTGTATGGGTCAGTCTAGATTTAGGGCCTCTTGAAGCCTCAAGGAGAAGCTCATAATCTATAGCTTAGTGTGATTCCCTAGGCAAGAGACGTTTTGAAGATTGGAAAGACTAAATATAAAGGGGAGAAAATTTGCCACATAATCTCTCCTTTTGGTAGGCATCCACTTCAATCTAATCCATAAAAAAAAATTCCCTAGTTTGTAGCCCTAAGGTTAGACCCTAGTTTTTGTTGCTTCAATTTAGAGGCTTGTTTGAGGTTTTCATGCACCTTTGTTTCATTGAAAATCAATATTGGAAACTCTTTCCTTGCCTCTTGGCCCTGGGTCTCTCCAACACTCAACCAATTAATCAAACCCTAGGTCATAGATTGCCTTCCCTAGGTCTCTACATAAAAAGCGAATTGCCCACAATTGGAGCCTTGTGCCATTATTGTGTCTTTCTTGTGGAGTGCCTATTTGAGTCACCTGATACCCTAACCTTTGAATACCTATCTTAGGTGCTTGGAAGTGTAGCTTGGGAGGTACTCCCATAACCCATGACGTATGGAGTTTGTGAGTTGACCCATGAAAAATGTGTTTTGTGGGCAATGTACACAAGTGGTGGGCTTTGGACCCAAAGTCGTGGGCTAAATACCCAAAATAAAATTCATTGTTTATTCTATTGGTTGCATGAGGGGCACCTTTGATGGGCTAAAGGCCACCTAAGGCTACAATGAAGAGGGCTTAAGTCTATGAAAAGAATTGTATTTCTTACGTTGATGGTGTTTGAGCATGAAGTCTCAGGGTGGCTCACTCCACTAAGAACACTATAAGTAGGAATGAGGTTGAGCTCATTTGACATCCATTGCAACTTGTCTTATGTCCCAAAATTTGATGGTGATCCTTCTTCAGTTGTGGATAATGTTGTCAAATTTATCACATATGCTTCGGAGATCAACATGGTTCATGAGGATGCTCTTTTGTGGCTTTTCGTTAATTCCTTTGGGGAAGATCAAAAAGATTGGCTTAGATGTTCTTGTAGACCTAAAAGCATCCCTTCCATTAAGACATATATTGGAAAATTTCTAAAGCATTGGGGACCAATGTGCAGTTTTGAAGTCATTCTTCAAAATCTCACCAAGGCTCTCCAAGAATAACGCCGCCTCAATTATGAAGTTGAAGAAGATCATTGCAATCCTAGAGTAAATATCATCCCCGATCATCCTAATCCCTCTGCTAATCAAAAAAATTAGGGTTACGATGCAGAAAAATACCATGAGAAAGAGGAAGAATCATTGTTAGATCATCTAGATGAACACATTGAAAGTGATCTTGAGGATGGTATGGAAAGAGAGCATAATGAGGAGAATGATAAAGGTGGTTCTTTGGCAAGAGAAGTTGAGGCAAGCTCCCCTAACCTCCTTTTAATGACTATTATGTTCAATGATGTATTCGTTGAAGACCCTAAAAATGAGGATCCCATTATTTCCCAAGAATTTAACATTTGTGATTTTACCTGTATAGAATAAGGAAGGTGGGATATGAGCATCCATCAGTTTGACAAGGATTTGATCTAAGATACTGATGACAATGTTAACAACGTTCTTGCCTTGCCTAACATTGCATCAATGTTGATAATATCGTTATCGGAAAAATATCGGCAAGGGTCTAGAAAACAACTTATCAAGAATATTGGCAAAAATATCGGCAAGCATAAAAAATGATTTTTTAAGGTTTTTAAAAGTCAACTGATATTTTCAAAATTTGGCGATATTTAGCCGATATTTTGAAAATATCGCGATATTTTGCCGATATTTTCAAATCTAAAAATATCGTGATATTTTAAGGTTGAAATATCGTTTCCTTGAAAATATCGCGATATTTCGCGAAATATCGTCAATATTATCAACACTGCATTGCATATAATCAGGAAGACTTGATCGTTGATGTATTTGAGCCAACTTTATATCTTCCTGTCATCATCCCTCAGTCGTGTTGCTGCCTCGCTTGCACACTTAGTTAACGTGGGAAAAATCCTCAACCCCACAAGGTGTGACTTGGTGGCAAACTAAGAGATGGGGTTGTCACCTATTCCCAACTCTTTCCATTAAAGCTCTCTCCTAGTTAAAGCTAAGAGGGGTTGTCACTAAGAAGGTTAAACGAAATGCAAGTTTCTAGGAGACTAAAATGAATCGAGAGCTTATCACAATCAACTTGATTCCACGATATGAACAAGTCGGGAAATATATATGAGCAACATTTAATGATTCATTCAAAAAATATACAATCATAGACCAATGCTTAAACAACTAATTGCTCAAAATAAATAACATGTACTTGCTCAAATACAAATTTTCAAGTAAGATGACAAGCAATCCTACCAAAGGAAAAATGTTAAGAGCAATAAATGAAATATCACTTGCAAGATGGAAATATTGTACTTATAAAAAAAAATTCAAGTAAAAAAGAAACTATCATCCCATAATCATGAGTTATACATCAAGTACATGAGATAACAACTTGGCAAGTAAAGTAAATATTGCAAATCAAAGATCCACACCACTTGCAAAATGCTACTTGAAAGACAGATAATGCTTGCAAATGAGATTCAATAAGCCCCAGAATATTATTTGCAAAATGTGAATAGAGATTGTACTTGTTAAGGGAAGTCTCAGATGACAAGCGATAATAACATCATGGAATAATGAGGACATCCATCGTGACAAGTACATGAAACCAATAAAATTGCAAGTAAATCTAAAAATGCTCCAAGATGACTAAATTAGAATGATATGCAATCTATCTAACGTGAAATGCAATTATTTTGGTAAATTTAAGTTAAATGCCTATCTAGATGTAACTTTTCTCTCAACTGTTTTGAAACAAGTCTCTGGTGTGAGTTGTTGAGGAACACCCAGGGAAAGACAGTTGAGGTTGTATTAACGATACCTCCCCTGGAAATCCAACCACCTGATGCCTCTGGCACTGCAAAGATTGTGGCCCTAACGACTACATGGTCATCGTGTTAACCACAAAAGAGGGTCTATGTTTCACAAACTTGCTGAGAAAGGGGGTTGCTAAAGTATTTCAACCAAGCTTACACTTGGAGGTAGGTTAACAAAGTAAATTTGCTCCAAATGAAATGGCACAAGGGATACTTCAAGAAATAACCATGAACAACCAAAATGCCATATAAACATGGATTGATAAAGTATTGAAACAATATTTTCATGAACTTGTAGAGCAAAGTAAGATAGTTTAAATTTTCCAAAATGAAATACTTACTAAAAAAAACTTGCATATATTTGAAATGGATTGCACAAGTAAATGGGAATGGCAAAATATAAACTAATCTCAAGCATGTGCAAGAATAAGAAGATTATGAGTCTTATGATAATAATGCATAAAATATAATTAGCAAGTGAGATTAGAGCAACTAACTAAGAAATTGGTCAATCCACAAACAAAGTTTCTCCCTCTAAATGGAGAGAAGGGATACTATCGGAAAAATTCCCAAGCTCCCACAAAAAGAAATCAGTGTTTTATTGATTTTAGTTACAAGGGGATGAGAGACCCTAAAGGCCTCAATGAAGCTCAAGGAAAATATTTACAATGAAATCCTTACGCAATAGACTTCGCCTTGATGAGTTATTTGATAAAAATGAGGCCAACGAAAGGCCTTGAAATCTGAAAATTTGGAGGCTCGCTTTATGTATAAAAATCAGATTTGAAGAGAAGTCAAATTTGCACGAAGAGAGAATGGCTAGGCCTCCTTAAGCCCACGGCCTAAAGAGAAAAGTGTTGCCCTCAAAGAGAACTCAGCCTAGCCAAAGGGGAGCCTCAAATGCTCAGAACCTCCTTGAATGCTAGCCTCGAAATGAGAGCCCAACATCCTGCAAACAACTTGTTAAAAATTTCAAACAATACATATCGTCAGTTGTCACAAGAACAAGTTAGAGAGGGCTGCAAGATAAACCAAATATTAGCTATGAAACTAAACAAGAAAATTGCAAAAGTATATGTACAATATAGTGTACAAAGTCTAAGCTAAAGAACATGAGAGAAGGATTTTGTCGATGCGTTTCGAACCAACCAGTGTGGTTCATCTTCAGGACGAGATGGGAGATCAGATCAAGGCATTAAGCTTAAATAGTTGTAGAGAAGGGTTAATCAGTCGTTGGAACCTAACAGCTAGTTTGACTACAAAGGAAAAATAATGGTTATTATAATCAATTAATTTTATTATATATTTTAAATTTAGTTCTAGAAAAGAAAAAAGAAAAAAAAAAATATATATATATATATATATTAATCTTATTATATTTTAATTTTAATTTTAATAATTTCATTTTATTATATATTTTATAGTTAAAAAGAAATATTTTTAATTAAAAAAAGTTTATAACGAGAGGTACTTAGTCTATGGTCCAAGAAAGAAAAAATATTAAAATTAATTATTTTAATGGTTTGTAATTTATTAAATTTATCTTTGTACATAATGCCAATAATAAATTTTGTAACTAATAAAATTCTTGAAATGAAAATTAATTTAAACAATATTATTAAATAAAATTAAATAGGATGAAGAGATTGAATCGAGGAAAGGCGCTTAAATAAATTGATTAATTAATTTTAACTAATAATAATTAGTCGACACCTAGGAATAGAGGGTAGGGATCTAACACCTGCTAATACTCCAACCATCATCTCCATTAAGATTGACAGGTCTTTTTTCAATTTCTAAAGCATCCCTCAACTTACGATGATGAAAATGGTCAATCCTACCAATGACCTTAGCCTCTTCGATGCATATGTGATGGTTAGTCTTTTCTGCATGTTTTGCTAAAGCAGAGGAGCGGGATCTTCCATGCTTAATGTCAGCTGCGTGTTCACAAATCCTTTGATTAATTGATCGACCAATTTCACCAATGTATGGAGCCCCACAGGAGCAAGGAATGATGTAAATGCATTTTCCATCTCTGGGGTTTATAGGGTCTTTAACCGATCTAAAGACCCTCTGTCAGAAATAGCCTCCTGCCCAAGATTACCAAGAAGTCTACTATGATAGAGTCTCTTTAACCTCACTCTAAACACCCTTTCAGTCTCAAGAATGGGGCTAACTAGACCACTTGGATTCCTCCTGGTAGAAACTCTTGCAGAATTTGAACCAAGTGGAGTCGCCACTTGAGCAGGAATCTTACTCTAAAAATCCAATATGCAAAAACCAAAAGTTAGTCGTATTCCAAGTACAAGAGGACTTGTCCTCGGCAACGACGCCAAAAAATGTTGTCGTCTCGCTTGCACACCAAGTTAATGTGGGAAAAATCCCCAACCCCACAAGGTGTGACTTGGTGGAAAACTAAGAGATGGGGCTGTCACCTATTCCCAACTGTCTTCGTTAAAGCTCTCTCCTTGTTAAAGCTAAGTGTGGTGGTACCTAAGAAGGTTAAAGGAAATGCAAGTTTCTAGGAAACTAAAATTAATGGAGAGCTTATCACAATCAACGTGATTCCACGATATGAACAAGTAAAGAAATATATATGAGCAACATTCAATGATTCATTCAAAAAATATACAATCATAGACCAGTGCTTAAACAAATAATTGCTCAAAATAAATAGTATGCACTTGCTCAAATAGAAACTTTCAAGTAATATGACAACCAATCCTGCAAAAGGAAAAATGTTAAGAGCAATAATTGATATATCACTTGCAAGATGGAAATATTGTACATATAAAGAAATGCTCAAGTAAAAAAAACATCACCATCCCATAATCCTTACCTAAACAGCAAGTACATGACATAGCAACTTAGCAAGTAAAGTAAAGATTGCAAATGAAAGATCCACACTACTTGCAAAATGCTACTCGAAAGATAAATAATGCTTGCAACTAAGATTCAACAAGCCCAAGAATATTACTTGCAAAATGTGAATAGAGATTGTACTTGTTAAGGGAAGTGCTTAGATGATAAGAGATAATAACATCAAGGAATAATGAGGATATCCATCATGACAAGTACGTGAAACCAATAAAATTGCAAGTAAATCTAAAAATGCTCCAAGATGACTAAAGTAGAATGAAATGCAATTATCTTGGTAAATTTTAAGTTAAATGCCTTTATCTAGATGTAACCTTTCTCTCAACTGGTTTGAAACAAGTCTCTAATGTGAGTTGTGGAAGGAAACCCGGGCAAAGACAGTTGAGGTTGTATTAATGATATCTCCAATGGAAATCCAACCACCCGATGCCTTTGGTGCTATAGAGATTGTGGCTCTGACCACTGCAAGGTCGTCGTGCTAACCACAAAAGAGGGTCTATGTTTCGCAAGTTCTGTGAGAAAGGGGGTTCGTAAAGTCTTTCAACCAAGCTTCTGCTTGGAGGTAGGTTAACAATGTAAATTTGCTCCAAATAAAATGGCACAAGGGATACTTCAAGAAATAACCATCAACAACCAAAATGTCATATGAACATGGATTGATAAAAGTATTGAAGCAATATTTTCATGAACTTGTAGAGCAAAGTAAGATAGTTTAAATTTTCCAAAATGAAATACTTGCTAAAAAAACATGCATATAGTGTAAATGGATTGCACAAGTAAATGGGAATGGCAGAATATAAACTAATCTCATGCATGTGCTAGAATAGGAAGATTATGAGTGCTATGTTAATCATGTATTAAATGAAATTAGCAAGTGAGATTAGCGCAACTAACTAATAAATTGGTCAATCCATAAACAATGTTTCTCCCTCTAAATAGAGAGAAGGGATACCATGGGAAAATTTCTCAAACTCCCATAAAAGAAATCAGCTTTTTATTAATTTAGTTACAAGGGCATGAGAGCACCTAAAGGCCTCAACCAAGCTCAAGGAAAATCTTTACAATGAAAGCAGAGTCACCAGCAGAAGACTGAAGAATCTTGCTGCAGAAAGCAGCAGAGAGAGCAGCAGCAGCAGCAGCAGAAAGCCAAATCTGAAAGGATAGTGCAGTTTCAGAGGGAGCAAAGTCACGCAGAGGCCAGGGTGACACAGTCTTACGTTGTCTCCACGCAGGCCCACGTACTTACTGCACAGAGGCAGCGTTGGGACTGTCTGCTCAGGCAGAAGCCAGCCAAGGTGGCACAAATCTGAAGTTGTCTAATTTAGAAGTGTTGGAAGCAGAGCAGTAGAACTTCAGAAGGTGTTGGTGGGGTTAAATCTCTGAAGTTTTCAAAATTTAGCCTAAGCACTAGAGACAAAGAGCGGGATGAGATCAACTTCTCAGAGGGTTTCTAACCAAAGAAACCTGCAGAGCGATCAGTGGATCGAAGAGAGTTGATTCGTTGATTGATTTGGCGGGTTTCTAAGAGATGAAATCAGTTGTTAGAGGGAGTAGAGGGTGCCTATTTTTGCTAAGGACGTAGATCCAGATCTCTAGCGTAGAGAGGAGGAGCTCTGACAATTTTTTTTAACAGATGGCACCTCACGGACTACGTGATCAGGATAGGTTGGATGGCCTGTCCACCTTTGCAGTCTGAAAGGCCAGAATCTTGGTAGTCTTGCAGGCATATCGTCTAAGAGACCATGCAGAACAAGTCCTGGCAACGTTGCCCGATGCAGATCTCCTGAGGAAGCATGAGGAAGCTGTGGCACATGCCAAGCAGCTCATAATGGATGGAGTTAAGGACCATATTGTTCCACATATAGCTGAGAAGAAAACAACTAATGAGATGTGGAAGACCTTAACAGCCCTATATGAGGGGATGTCCATCCAGAGTAAGATGCTTCTAGAGACTCAGTTGCGGTCATTCATGATGACCAAGGGGGAAGAGATGGAGCACTTTCTCTTCAGATTACAATTGATCAAACATCAATTGACTGCCACAAGGGCAAAGGTGGAGGATGATGTGATGGTAAGGACTGCATTCAATGCGGTCACAGAAGAGTGGGAAACCTTTGTCCAAAGTGTCTTGGGCAGAGCGAACCTTCCCGACTAGGACAACTTGTGGGCAATCATGCGTCAAGAAGAACTTCGTCGATTCACCAAGAAGTAGTACAGCTCGAGATCCAATAAAGTGAAGAAGGAAGATGAAGATGATGCAGCCTTGGCATCAAAGAGGCAGGAAGCGAAGAAGAAGCGTTATCTTTCCAAGATCAAATGTTTCCAATGTGGCAAACTAGGACATTTCACCAGCAATTGTCCACAGAAGAAGAAGGACAAGGAAGCTTCTACTTCCAAGGTTGTTGTGGCGGACGATGGGTCAGAAGATGATGCAGCCATGAGCACTCATGAACCACGAAAGTGGGTCGACATGGATCTGTAGAGTAGCTACAGAATGAGGGCGAGATCCTTAAGCAGCTCATCTTTTTGATCACATACGAGCTTTGGGAGCCTTAAGACAATAGCGAGACAAGTGGAACAGTTGGTGCAGAGAATCATGGATGAGGCAGAGGTGGATCTAAAGGTTGAAGGGAGCAGTGCAGTGCAGATGCAGCAGCAGCGTAGGAGCAGCAACGTAGGGGCTGATGTGACCTCAGCAGCGCAGAGCAGAGCTGCAACAGCGTGGTGGCTTCAGGAGGACAGTGCAGCACAGCAGCAGCGTGAGATATTTCAGCACAAGGGGATGATGTGACTTCAACAGTGCAGAGGGAGTCTGCTTACGCAGTGCAGAGTTGTAGCTGTGCATCATCCTCTAGATGACAATACAGATCAGCAGTCGATGGAGCTTCAGTGATGAGGATGTATCCCAACTGACTTGTCTGTGCAAGATTGGGCAGGAGATTCAGATGTTTCTCTCAGCAACCAAAGATGCAGTGCAACAGATGTCAACACAGATGTAGCAGATTGAGAGGAAGCTACAGTACAGATGTAGTAGTGGCAGTGGCAGCATCATGGGCAGCAGTACAAAATGGCAGCAGCAGCACAGTGATGAAGGGCAACAGGTCCAGCATCAGTGCAAAGACCCACACCAGAGATCAATGCAGAGCTTCGGGGTGAAGCAAAGTTTGTACTAGAGCACATTCCTCGCTAAGAGGGAGTGTTGAGTTTTCTTGAATAATGGGGTAGCATCAAATGTGCTATAGCTCCCAAAATTTGAGGAGGGACTAGAGTACATGAGATCTCCAATACCCAAAAAGAGATTTGGGAAATTTCATCCAATTTGGGAGATAATTAATTAATTAATAGTTTTAATTAAGGACCCTAAGTCTAACTTAGGAAAAATAAATTATTAAAGGTAATTAATTAATACATGTGATGAAATAGTCTTAGGTCACAAGGATCAAAATTTCTTGTAATCTTAGCCATCAATTCAAAATCTGATCATGGTCGTTGGTTTCCAAACGAGAAAAGTATAAAGAAAAGGCTTGGGGTCATTTGGAGGAGACACACGGAGGCAGAGCACTGAAGCTAAGCTGGAATTCTAGGGCGTGGTTTGCTAAGAGTTTCCATAAGTGTTCCAGCTGCAGAGAGGGGTAGTTTAGGCAAATGGGATGGTCTGATCCTAGTGCCTAAAATAAGCAAGAGGCAGAGAGCAACTTCCAGAGGCAGCGCAAAGAAGCAGAGACAGCAGCAGCAGAGAGGGCAGTAGTTGCGCAGCACAGGGGCAGCTTCAGCTATGCAGGTGCTACGCAGTCCCTTCTGAGGCAGCGTTGGTCAGTCGGGGACCCAACTGGGTTACGCAGAGGCCCTCAGGGGCAGCGTAGGGTCTGCGTCACCCATTCTAGGGTTACGCAACCCTCTCCAGGCCAGCGCAAAGGCACGCAGAGGCTGCAGAGGCTGACGCAGGAGCTTCAGGGGCAGCATTGGGGTTTCTAGGGCCAAGATCTGGCTGAGCCTTGTAAATCTTGTTTGAGGGTGTGGATCAGTCAACGTTTTGGCTTTAGAACAGCAGGTTAGCTGCAGATCTATATTTTTCTCTGTCGGGTTTACCGGTGTAGTACCTAGATTTGTTGTATTCAGAAAACTACTTAATAATACAAACCCTCCAGCGGCCAAAAGACCAATTTCCCAAATTGGATTTTTCCGGGGACTATTGTCCAAAAAATCTTGTGTCACTTTGTCTATGTGTGCATGCACTTTTTCTGTTTTAGATCTGAATCGATGAAAGTCTGTTATGTGTTTACTTTGATGTTAACATGAAGATTTTAGCATTAATAACTTGATAAGTAGGAGAAGTATAACGAGATCTAACCGTAGATTTTTGCATTAGTAACATTCAGAAATTTTCACAATGTCAACAATAGCTGAAGGACATGACAGTAGCTGATGGGAAACAATGGAACCCAAGATCGCATAATTGTTCGTCGGGAGGTGGCATTTATGAGATTGGACGATTGAAGAAGTAGGTAAGGACCAAACATAGTGTGAACCAATACTGGAAAAACACCACAGCTATAATGGGCCTACACAGACCGTATGCAGAGGCGAATGAGAGGGAGGATGGTCCCATTCTCGCACGACCGTTTTGCAATGGCATTGGTAAACGGAAATTGTCAGAAATGAACAAGGAAGATGCACGAAGGAGAGTAGCATGGAAAGAAAGTCTAGTTATCAGAGAACCGTGGCAGCCATAATAGTTATTGCAAGAAATGGGAGTGGGACAGAGGGGAAGGCCGAGAGCGGAAGCTCAAAGCTCCATGAATTGATTTGTCATGGATATGACTTCTTCATGATCCCTTTTCTTGTTTTGATGAAATTCCTCCTTAAGCTTGGTGAGCTCCTTACCTCTTTCTTGTACTTGAAGCTTGAATAGGTCAAATTCCTTCCTTGTCTTGTCAAGATCATGGTCACCATCTTGTGATTGCTTCTTGAGCTACTCATTTTGCCTTTTTCAAACTACTTATCTCTTCTAGGGCAGCTACATGTTTTGCCTTGAAATATTCTGCGAAGTCTTCTTCATTTTCTTCATCTTCTAGGTCTCCCTTGGTCTTGATATCTTAACTCTTATTTTCAGCTTCCTTAATGGGTTTTGGATTTCCTTCTTGCTTTCCATCATCTTCTTGACTAGAGGTCATGGTCAATGCTCCTTTTGAGTGAAGATTTTGAAGTATGTCCCACATATTTTTTGTTGAAGAACATTTTTGCACTTTGGTCTTTATAGGACCTGGTAGCCCACTCGAGATTGCCTTCATCGCTCTTGCATCATATTCCTTGGATTCTTCTTCCATTGTGCTCTCAGTAATCACCAATTCCCAGACTTCAAAACCTTGAGCCATTAAGAAATTCTTCATTCTTGCCTTCCATATTTCAAAGTTTCCATTGAACGATGGAGCCTTCCCAATTTGATTATCTTTTGTTTTCAAGGTTGAAGAACAGACATCTTTAGAAGGATTGGAAGCTTTCTTCCTTGGCTTTGCCATTTGAGTTCTAATGATCTACCTTCAAGTTGTTAGGCTATGAGTGAATGTACTGGCTCTCATTCCAATTGTTAGAAATACTAAGAGGGGGGTTGAATCAGTATTTCTTTAAAATTGTTATTTTACCAGTTTTTAAATCACTTATAACCATAACACAAAATGAACAATATAGAGTAAATGATTTTATTAATTAGAAATGACGAGGACTCCAATCCTCTTCTTTACAATATATCAGGTACAATAATGCTTAGGGCTCCAACCCTAGATGAAGACATCAATCTTCAGCCCACCAGGATCCAACATGTACTTTGCCAAGCATCGACTTGGACTTCACAAGGCTCCAACCTCTAGCGCTCCAACCCTATCTTTCCAAAGCTCCAACTTTGTCTCTATGAGGCACCAACCTCTAGAGCTCCAACCCTCTCACTGGTATAGGCTCCAACCTTATCTACTTAAGGACTCCTATCCTCTAGGGCTCCAACCCACGGCTTCAATTCTTCAAGGTGAGGTCAATGGTTCTTCATGGCTCCCAATATCTTTTGCAATGAGCCCTGACAATATCTTTGCCTTCAATAATGCCCTCAATCGATCTCTAAATCACTTAGCTCATCAATGACAACTTTGTCTTCTTAGAAGGTGTCTCCACAACTCTTCATGTTACCCAAACAATTTCTCCAAGGTCATGTCATGAAGGCCTTCAACAATGCATCAGGATTTCCAAGGATGCCCCCAAGATCAGATAAATCTTCTCAACAAGATGTCTTCCATAGGCTGCACTAAGCCTGCTCCAAAAACTTCTTTAATAGATCTGCCCACCAAACTTCAAGGGAGCTTCAACAATGCTTTGGTAATGCTTCTCTTCAAGATGTATCAAGCATAGCCCAAACTGTCCTCAAAACTTCTTCAATAGGTTGCTCCAAGGTACTTTCTAAAATAGTGTTGAAATTTGATGACTAAAAAGTTTCCTGCAATCCCAATCCGGTTTTAATTTCACCTTATCACTCCAATTCAGTTAAATTTTCTTTCCCATAAACTTAAATTCAACATATAGAACTCTGGAAATGAAATTTTCAGATTAAAACACATGGGACTGTCAACACATATTGAATATAAATATGGACATAAACAAACCAGATACACATAAAAAAATACACAGAATTTTGGTCAAATTAGACCCAGGCAAAACCCCTTCAATCTTCTCCGAGGAAAACTTGTTAGAGAGCTCTTCAAATTAATTTATCTTTCAAGTTCAGGAAAAATACATTTGCAGACAAAACAAAACAGCAAAATACAACTTATCTCTTCAGCCCAAAACTCCTTGAAAACCGTGCCCAATTTGCCTCAATTTACGTGCCCACTTGACGCTGAAACTGTATTGTACAGACGCGGACTGTACTGTACTATATATATTCCGTATGGAATGTACAGATTTCCGTACCACTATACGAGCTGTACCAATTTTTTTCAAAAAAAAATGCTCAAAAACTACTCTCGAACTGTGTGCAGCTCACAGCATTAAATGTTGTTCGTACTGTATCGTCTGATGTCTTCTATGCCTTGATTTTCGTGCCCACCTTGCCCAATTGCAACAAATTTCTCTTTCAGAACTTTCCTCCAGCTTTCAGCCTCCTTTCTCCAATCTGCTCATGAAGAATGAATGAATGCAGTCTCTCTTTTCTTTTCCCCCTTTTGTTTCCCTAAATGACTTTTGGGCAACCCGAAGATCTAATGGCTCAGATTCATTTAGATCAAAGGATGAGAATAAATCTGCATTTAATTCTCACTTACTATTTTTTAACTCACCCATTAAATAAAGTACCCACATTGTACTTTATGTCTAAAGTCACTTTTCACTTTATAATTTAACATTGACTTCACCACTTATAAAGTCACTTTCACTTTATAATTTAATATTGACTTTACCACTTATAAAGTCACTTTCACTTTATAAAGTCACATTTAGGAAAAGAATTATTTTGGACACTTTTCCCTAGGTAGAGACTAACCCATGGAAAACCACTTGTCCAAGGTACATTAAAAATCAACACTCCCTCTTACCGAGGAAAGTATTTCTCACCACACCCATCTTGTCCTTGAAATGGACATGCTTGCCTCTTGGCAAGGACTTCTTGAGAACATCACCCACCTGCTCATCTGTCGATCTATACTCCAACTTCACTACCCCCTTCTGAACATAGTCTCTGATGAAATGATATTTGATGTCAATGTGTTTTGACCTGTCATGAAACACTAGATTCTCCGTGAGCTTAATGCAACTCTGATTATCACAATGAATAACCGTCGGTCTCAACTCTTGATCAAATAGGCCATACAATAACTTGTGAAGCCAAATGGCCTCACAACTAGCCTGGCTAGCAGCCATATACTCATCATCAGAAGAGCTCAAAGCAACTGAATTTTGCTTTCGACCGAACCACAACACAATTGTCGAACCCAATCCGAAGCAACACCCTGAAGTGCTTTTCCTGTCAGAAGCACTCCCTACCAATCTGAATCTATGTAACCTGCCAACCTCACTCCATCTCCCTGCCTATAGTCCATACCATAATCAACAGTCCCTTGCACGTAGCGAAGAATGTGCTTTGCAGCGACCCAGTGCACCCTCCTGGGCTCAACCATGAACTGGCTAAGTGTGTTCACTGCAAAGCATATATTTGGCCTAGTGTTGACCAAATACATAAAGGACCCAATAAGTTGCCTATACAATGTGGGATCCACCAAACTAGAATCTGAAGCATGAAGCTTCTTCCAGTTGGTGATCATAGGTGTAGTCATGGTTCTACAATCGACCATGTGAAATCTGCTCAACCCATCCATAGCATACTTCCCCTGCCCTAGAAAGATATGCCCCTCCTCCTGCCACACCTCAAGCCCCAAAAAGTAATGCATCAACCCAATGTCTTTCATCTCAAACACCATAGCAAGATCCTCCTTGCAACCACTAATTAGTCTCTCTGCCCCAGTAATGAATAAGTCATCAAAATATAGCACAAGCATGAGCGCATCATCCCCTACAACAATGTAGTATAGGTTCGGATCTGCATCACTCGTCGTGAAACCCATCTACTCTAAGTAAGTATCAATTCTCGAATACCAAGCTCTCGGAGCTTGCTTAAGTCAGTAGAGTGCTCGCCTCAACCGGCATACATGGGTCTCCCACGCAAGAACCTCAAAGCCCTGTGGCTGCTCAACATACACCTCCTATATAACTCCATTCAAAAATGTGGTCTTCACATCCATCTGATGGATCTGCCAACCCATTTCTGCAGCAATAGAAATAAGGGAACGAATAGAAGTGTACCAAGCTACAGGAGCGAAACTCTCATCATAGTCAACTCGCTCTATCTGTGAGAACCCTCTAGCCACAAACCTCGCCTTGAACTTCTCAATGTTTCCATCCGCAGCATGCTTGATCTTGTAGAGCCACCTAGAAGTCATAACTGACTTTCCCTCATGCCTAGGCACCACCTCCCAGCCATTGTTCTTAATTATAGAGGCATACTCCTCCACCACAGCATCTCTCCATACCTCCTGGCTAGCAGCCTCCTCATAGCTAGTAGGCTGAGAGTCAACAATGTTGGTAGCCTTGGCTACATAACTACAAAACTGCTCAGGTGGCACACTCTCCCTATGTTGAACCCTTAGTTAAACTGAGAGGGGGGGGTGAATCAGTTTAACACATACATGGACTTTTAAAACTTTTCTTTTAAATCTTATTTACACCTTCATTTCATGGTCAACTTAATATGTGAGCAACAAGTATTACTATCAAACAGATTTGTTAGTGTAATAGCAGATTGAATATGAGAGCAGCAAGTATTAAGCAGATGAGATAAATCACATCAACACATAAACATCATGCACAGAGACACCAAATATAAGTGGAAACCCATAAAGGGAGAAAACCACATCTTATTATTGTTGTGATGCAAAGGCAAGCTCCAACTCCCTCTTACCACTGTTTTCTGAAGGCACCAACCTACAGGAGGCTCCAACCTCAGTCAGCTACAACTGACATTTTATCAAGCTACAACTTGATGTGGAAGCACCAACTCCCATCTATTTTCTGCAGGCACCAACCTACAGGAGGCTCCTACCTCAGTCAGCTACAATTGACATCTATCAAGCTACAACTTGATAGGGAAGCTCCAACTTCCTAATTCTTTCAAAAGAAAAACACTTGCTGATTTACCTTGGATATCAGCTCTGTTCTGTACTTTCTCTTCTGCTGTTCATCAACTCTTATATCAGACCTGCATCATATCTGCTCAGCCCTTCCTTCTTCTCTTCTTTTCTCCTCAATTCTTCATACTCAACATTCTCTATCTTCACACTCTCTGACCTCTTGCAGCTTTCTTATTTTCTTCAACTATCTTCAATTCTGCTGCACACTCTCTCCTCTTCTCATTCTGTTTTCATCGATCTCTCCTCTTGGATATTACCCCCTTTTTATACAAGATAGCTTCATGACTATTTGTATTCTACTGGGAATTCGAAATGGACAGTCATGTCTCTTTGCCTTCTGCCTTCTCATCTCTTTTCAGCTTACTCAGAAAAATGTAACTGTAGGTGCTTATTTTAATATTACGGTGGGATATTTTCTCTCTTCCGGAGACTTGCCAATGCATCACAAACAATAAAAACAATTAAAACATTTACATTCGAATTACAATGTGAACTCCAGCTCACTCATTTTGTCTCTTGGCTTGCTGCGCATTTGTCTTTTCTCTAACTGTCTCTTTGTCCCTTTCTCTTCTCTGTATGCCTTTCTGTTTATGGCTGTTGCGTAACTCCTGAATTTATGAACTGCATTTTTATTTTATTTTTATACCAGCGCTTTATATATAAATGAATCTGCTGACTGTAATTCAATCCTTTACACGCAGCAAGTGTCCTGTTGATGTGGCGAGTTCCGCAGGCCGGAACATACATATATTACAATTGAATTACATTAATAATCGCCCTCCCGTTAAGCTGAGGCCCGTGGGTCTACAAACCACGCGGCATGTTTTAATACAACCGCAACCATGTTTTATATATCTCACAGCAATTATTTTATATAAACAATCGCCCTCCACCTTAAGCCTTTGGTCTTATATTACAATCCAATAAATCAAATCACAGCCTCTAATATATGAAGGGGTCCGGCCCCACATCTCCGTCGGCGGATCGGTGGTGTCAAACAAAACTTGCGATTGTGATTGATCAAATGGACGCGATGACCACATAAAACATGGCTCATAGCGCAATCGGGTCCGAACTTTGAACAAATACAATCGGGGCACACAGTCTAAAAGTTCCGATTGCGATCAGAACACGGATGCGATTTGCACATATTAACTCCCGCATATAACAGGATCGGGTCCGCCACTTCAATCGCAACATATTACACAAGTCGTGCGATCAATCGGAAAGTTCTGATTGCGATTAAGATCCCGGATGCGATTGAACCTATTAAATCCATCGGGTCCGCCACTTCAATCGCAACATATTACACAAGTCGTGCGATCAATCGGAAAGTTCCGATTGCGATTAAGATCCCGGATGCGATTGAACCTATTAAATCCATCGTATAATGCCATCGGGTCCGGACTTCCAATCGCAATCGCAACTCATATGTTCTCCGATGCGATTGACCAATGCCGATGCGATTTGACCGTAACTCAAATATGTATTATCCCTCGTTTATACACCCATCGGGTCCGGGCTTCAATCGCAATCGCAACTCTCAGTTGGTTGCATGTTCCGCTGCCCTTGCGATCTTCGATTGCAATTGGGGAGGGGTCCCACCTTATCAAACTTTTTTTTATGCGCTCCATAATATAAATGCCTTGGACCTTTGTTTATGTGATGCACTGCACATATATGTTTATATATATTTTTGCCGCTGGAGTGAAGCGATTCCCTGAATAAGTTTGTGTTATATTATATGTATAACGCCGGTTGGAGTGTGCGATTCCCGGAATATGGTTCTGTATTATATGCATTGTATTGCCGCTGGAGTTAAGCGATTCCCGGAATAAGTTTGTGTTATATTATATGTATAACGCCGGTTGGAGTGTGCGATTCCCGGAATTATGCATATGAATGTATCTGCCGGCTTGGGCGATTCTCGGAATTTTATAACGGCTCTGCCTCTGCCTCTGTTGCTCCTGTCGCTCTGCCTCTGCCTCTGCTTCTTTTTGCTGCCCTGCCTCTGTTCTTCGCTGTGCCTCTACCTGTTTCTGCTTCAACACTGCCTCCTTTGCTGCCTTTGTTCTTCTTTGTCTCTTCCTTTCTGCTATATCTGTTGTCTTAGTTTCTTTGTGCTCCTTTCTCTATTGCGTATATAGAATCCACTCCACCTGTTATACTTGTAGCACATCCTATGAGGCTCTGATCTTCTACGCCTTCAATTCAACAGTTCTTTTCCTCAACTTCGAACTCCGCTACGTTACCAGAGTTCTGTTCCTCATCTTGATTTAATTCTGCAGAATGAATTGATGTATTCTCCCCAACAGTGCTTCACAGTCTTCCCACTAGAATAATTGTTCCTCATCACTCTGTCTCATTCCTCAGCTACTTGTCTTATGCTCTCTTTGTTTCATCTGCTCCTTGACTGATGCTACTCCTTAATTCTCCTTTTGCTGCCTCAGGTGTTCTTCCTCATCACTCTGTCTCATTCCTCGGCTACTTGTCTTATGCTCTCTTTGTTTCATCTGCTCCTTGACTGATGCTACTCCTTAATTCTCCTTTTGCTGCCTCAGGTGTTCTTCCTTTGCCATCTCCTTTGCCTTGTTGCTGCCTCAGGTGTTCTTCCTTTGCCATCTCCTTTGCCTTGTTGCTGCCTCAGGTGTTCTTCCTTTGCCATCTCCTTTGCCATCAATGACAACATTTCCAACACCCTGTTCACCCTCTTTGAAGGACTAACGGACTCTGCTTCCTTCAAGGTGTCTTGAAGCCACTTGGGCCTCCTCCTCCCTAAAGAAGCTTCCCCATAGGGAACGTCACCCTCTGCCCCCCAGTCTAAGGAACCTGAAGTTCTGCCAACTGACCCTAGTGTGCCTGTACCCACACCTGTCCTCGATGAACCTGTGCCTGTGTCAGTTGAAGTGCCATGTGAACTCTGTACCAGTGGACTCCTTAAAGAATTGCTCGGTGAACTCGCCACTAGTGCCCCAGATGTCACTAACACTGAAGTACCTCCTGAACCAGTCAATTCAGAACCCTGAGGTCCTACTCCCTGTAACTGACCTCCCTGTTGAGGAGAAGTCTGTGACTCTCTCTCATCATACTCCCCTGACATCTGATAGGCCCTCTCCTCCTCGAACTTCACATCCCTCCTAATCACCACTCTCCATTTACAAGGAATGAAGATCTGATAGGGCTTTGAGGTCTCGTTGTAACCCATAAAGATACCCTTCTCCGTCATGGGTTCCAGCTTCGTCCTCTGCTCCTTGGGGATATAAGAATATGTGAGACATCCAAAGATATTAAGATGTCCCACATGAGGCTTCTCTCCAGTGAAGGCCTCCTCCGGTGTCATATTCCCCAATACTCTGTGAGGACTCCTGTTCTGAAGATAAACAACAATATTGCAGGCCTCAGCCCACAAAAACAAAGGCAAACCCTAATCAAGAATCATCGCTCTAGCAACCCCAACAATAGCTTTGTTCTTCCTTTCAGACACCCATTTCTTCTCGGGGTTGTAAGGAACTATGAACTCTCTCCTAATGCCCTCTGTGCACGAAAGTCAGAAAACCCACCATTGATGTACTCACCACCATTGTCTGACCTCAAGACCTGAATCTTCCTATCTGTATGCTTTTCCACAAGAGCTTTGAACTATTTAAAGCCACTGAAGACCTCACCCTTGGTCTTCAGGAAAGATATCCAAGTCCTCCTAGAGTAGTCATCAATGAAAATCACATAATACTCATAACCACCCAAGGACACATGAGACATATGACCACTAATATCAGTATGAATCAAGTCTAGTATACCTGTAGATCTGTTGTCGCTAGGTGGAAATGATAACTTGGTGTACTTGCCCAAAGCACACCCTCTGCAGACCTCATAACGTTGGACACAGGAATCAAAAACTCCAGTAGTGATCTCCCTCAGAACTCTCAAAGCTCCATGATGCATATGCGCCATCCTCCGGTGCCATAACTCGCGAAAGTCTCTACTGTTAGTGTTACTAGTGTGAGTGCTACCAAATGTGCTACTCACCAATGCTCCTGCCGACTGAAAACAGAACCTATATAGTTTCCCAGAGCGTACTCCAATCACTTTGGCCGAAGTAATGGAAGCTCCCCTAGGATGCATCAATACCTGCCCTCCTGAAAAAGTGAGGGCAAACCCCTTCTCCTCCATAGCAGACACTGAAATCAAGTTCTTCTTCATCCCCAAAACATACAAAACATCCATGACCTTCGAATGAGGCAAAAACTCCCTCTCAAAGGTCACAGTCCCCACACTAACAGCTCTCACAGTGCGGTCATCTCCTAATACAATCTCAATATCAAGTGCCCTCTCTGCAAGCTCTAAAAAGAACTCACATGCACCTGTCATATGGCGGGAAGCCTCGCTCTCTATGTACCACACATCGGATGATGTACTCCTACTAGATGTAGAAATAATAAATGCAAAGTCCCTGTCAAACTGTGAAGCAAACTGCTCCACCTTTGTTGAAGCTGCATTACCCTTCTTCCCCTTGTTTTTCCTCTGAGGACACGTAGGAGCATAGTGTTCCATCCTTTGACATGCCCAACATTTGACTTTGGACATATCCGTATCTTTCTTCTTCTTCTTCTTCTTTCCCTTAGACCCATCTGATGAGGCCCCTTTGTTGGCCTTTCCTTTGTTATTCCCCATAGCTGTCAAGGCTACATCCTCCTCATCTGCTATCTTCACCCCACCACTGCCAGTGTTCTGTATCTCATGCTACACACAATCATACCAGAATCTGCTCCAATTGGGAAGATTCTCCCTAGAGGTAACAGTATCTCCAAAGACCTCCCAAGACTTAGGAAGTCCCGCTACGGCTATCCTGACTAACTCTATGAGTGCAACTACCTCACCAATAGCAGTCAAATCATCACGTACCTGTTTCACCTTACCAAGATAATGAACTACACTTTAAGCCTTTGTCATCCTGATGTTTTTTAATTGTTCTTTGAGTATCATCTTCCGGCTCTCTTGGTACTCTGATAGAGAGTGGTCAGAGTTGTCCACATCTGATATGCATATGTGTTTCCTCTCACCTGAGGAACCACATGATCCTTCAAACTGCCCATCAAAATCCTTTTTGCCTTTGCATTATTTTTTGTGAATTTTGCAAGTTCATCTGCAGCAGTGGAAGGTACAACCTCTTGCCACACTATGTCCCAAACTGTTGCCTCCTCAAACACTGTCTGAATTTTGTCCTTCCAAACGGCATAGTTGGATATCCCATGCAGTCTGTCCTCTATCCTTCAAAACATGGCCATGACTGTTGTCCAAATTTTACAAAACCAAGAAAATAGAGAAATGTACTTTCCACCACACCTTGTTGTCCCAAAAGTTCAGTCTGTGTGAAATTTCACCTCGTTGTCCCAAAATATCAGTTCGCTTTCCAAATTGAGTTTGTTGTCCAAAAATTTAGTTTGTTGTCCAAACCACTATTTGTTGTCCCAAACTATTATCTGTTGCTCAAACTGCAATTTTCAGCCTGTAGCTCTGATACCATGTTAAAATTTGATGACTAAAAAGTTTCATGCAATCCCAACCTGGTTTTTATTTCACCTTATCACTCCCATTAGCTAAACTCCCTTTCCCATAAACTTAAATTCAATATATAGAACTCTGGAAATGAAATTTTCAGATTTAAACACATGGGACTGTCAACACATGTTGAAAATAAATATGGACATAAACAGACCAGCAACACATAAAAAAATACACAGATTTTTGGTCAACTTAGACCTAGGCAAAACCCCTTCAATTTTCTCCGAGGAAAAACCTATTAGAGAGCTCTTCAAATTTATTTATCTTTAATGTTCAGGAAAAATACATTTGCAAACAAAACAAAACAGCAAAATACAACTTATCTCTTCAGCCCAAAACTCCTTGAAAACCGTGGCCACTTTGCCTCGATTTACGTTCCCATTTGAAGTTCAAACTGTATTGTACAGACACGGACTGTACAAACGAATTACGTACGGACTGTATGGATTTCCATACTGCTATACCAACTGTATGGATTTTTTCAAAAAAAATTATTTATTTTGCTCAAAAACTGCTCTCAAACTGCATGCAACTCACAACATTAAATGTTGTTCGTAATGTACCTTCTGTTGCCTTCTATGCCTTGATTTTTGTGCCCAACTTTGCCCAAAAATCACTCTTTCAGCTCGCTGCAACAAATTTCTCTTTCAGAACTTTTCTCCAGCTCTCAGCGTCTTTTCTCCTATCTGCTCATGAAGAATGAATGAATGCAGTCTCTCTTTTCTTTTCCCCCTTTTGTTTCCCTAAATGAAGTACCCACATTGTAATTTATGTCTAAAGTCACTTTTCACTTTATAATTTAACATTGACTTCACCATTTATTAAGTCACTTTCACTTTATAATTTAATATTGACTTTACCACTTATAAAGTCACTTTCACTTTATAATGTCACATTTAGGAAAAGAATTATTTTGGACATTTTTCCCCAGGTAGAGACTAACCCATGGGAAACCACTTGTCCAAGGTACATTAAAAATCAACAAATAGGTCGAGATTAGCGCTTCTTCCACAGGTGTAAAGTGTAGTCTGAGTCTTCACAACCTTTGCCAATCAGAGCCTTAAGATCCTTCATATGTTAAGATCACAAGATCTAGCTTCACTGGGCTAGTCTGAGCTCCAAGTGTCACTGCCCACATGCAACTATCCAACCTCAAGTCCAAGGTTTGCTCACACAGCTTCAAGACTTAGATCTGAGCTCTCAATTTACTAATAATTTGTTGTAGGTCCGCGCTCCAATATGTGACTATTCACTGGTTTGAGGATGCCACAGGAGACTGTTCACACGTTTCTAATATGGTCTGAGTTCTCAAAATGTCAGCACAGGTCCGAGCTCCTTTTTCCTCCATAGATCCGCAATTCCACAGGTCCGAGTTGTGACTATCCACACACATATCTGACGCTATATGTCCTGAAATCACCGGTCTGAGGTGTTAGTGATGACAGTGTGAAAATTCTACTGCAGTATCATGGTTTATTTCTCCTACTTGATTTAAATTATTACAAGTTATTTCCATAAATAAGATTCAAAAAATATCGAAGTAAACACAACTACAGTCTACACATATAGATTATTTCCTGAATAATACGCTCATCCAACAAAGTGACTGTTAATTTTGGATAACTAGGTCCAAACTCCATCTTGTGATGCTCAGATGAAGATGTCAATATTTTTATTGGATTCCTCTTTCGGAGAGGTGTAAGATCGACCTAAAGATCATCTTGATCCAATGAGCAGAACATTTATTTTGAAATTATTAAAAATATGTGCAAGTCGGCCTTAAGGTTTTGTGCCCCATCAATTGTGTCACACACACCCTCATTGATGGATATATATTGGTCAATGTGGAAAAAGTCGGAGTCGGGATTAAATCGGCAGGGCTTCAAGTCGGCATTAAATCGGCAAAGTCGGGATTTTTTCGAAAAAATCCCGAAAAAATCGGCAAAACTAAAAAAATACAAAAATATTCATATTTTGAAAAAAATCCCGACTTTTTGGAAAAAATCCCGATTTTTTCGCAAAAATCCCGATTTTTTCAAAAAATAAAAATAAAAATTATTAAAAAAATTACCTCCCTCGCGATTTTTTGGAAAAAGTCGGCAAAAAGTCGAGATTATAACGATTAAATCCCGACTTTTTCAACTTTCAAAAAATCGGGAAAAAATCGGGGGATTTTATCGACGCCTGCAAAAAATCGGGATTTTTTTAAAAAGTCGGGATAAAATCGGGATTTTTTCCACACTGATATTATCATCCCATGATTGATGATATTATTGGTCAACGTTGGAGGACATTTTCACTCATCTCATCTCACACATTTCTCTCTCCTCATCTGATTGGTTCGATCACTTTGGAGGTTGTTCTCTTCACACGTGGGAAAATTTCAGCAGCAACTCTTTTCTGTTTTTGGTCTAGGGTTTCTGCAGCAACTTTGACCAATGTTGACTTTGGGCAATGCAAGGTCAAATGGACCTAAAACTCTCCCTAAATTTCGATTTTCCAAATCCACATTTTTTGGCATGATTCCTAAGGCAAGACGTTGTCTTTGACTTTTCTGCGTTGACCTAGTTGTTGTTGTTTTTTGCGTTGACCGTTGACTGACAGCGTTAACTTTTGCTTGACTTTTGAGTTGATTGTTTTGGCTGTCCTAGAGGGTTGTGTGACATTGCTGGTTGGCTAACCATATTGAGACTTTACTGGTTGAAGCATCCTGTTGACCGCCATAACGCACCAACATACTTATATATTTTTGGCTTGTCTTCAGTCGATCTATTGGTATGTTCTATCAGCATTTTACTTTATTGTGATTGTTGTCTGATATTGAGATAAAAAGTAAAGTTGCATCAAGCATAGAACATCTACACAAATTTACATGGAATCAGACCTGAGGTGAAGATAAAGCCCTAGTTTGTAGCAATCACCAAAGAAGAGCATGGGTTCCTCTAACTACAATGGCTTTAAGTCTGATGACAAATTCACTGGGAAGGATGACTTCCATGCCTAGAAGATGACATTGGATCTTACGTTGGAAGACCAAGATGTCATGGACTATGTGCAGGGTAAAATTCAAGAGCTTCTGTCCACTGCAATCGCTGCTGCCAAAACAAAGTACAAGAAGGGAGAAATCAAAGCAAAGCTGATGATAAGAGACTCAATTCATAAGAGTTTGGTTGCCTACATCTCTGAGTTGGGCACATCCAAGGAGATGTATGATAAATTGGTCAACATGTTCAAGGCCAACAATGCGAATCAAGTCCTATTCTTCAAGAACCAATTGAAGAATCTGAAGAAAGGCAAGGATGAGTCTGTTCAATCATATTTTCTGAAGCTGAATGAGATCAGGAATAATCTGTTGGCTATTGGGGAGACAATCGATGATCGAGAGATGGTTCTCACCGCACTTGGAGGTTTCTCATCCGAATGGCATGTATTCAACACTACCATTCTCAATAACAATGTGATACCTGATTTTGACGAAGTACTATCGAGATGCATACAAGAAGAGACGAGGATGAAGGAATATGAAAATGAAGGAAATGTTGCCTTCACTGCTCATTCTAGAAAGAAGAACTTTGGTGGTCCAAGGAACAAAGGAAAAGCAGGGGCCCAAGGAAAGAAGGGCAAGTGTTATAAACTTGTCACAAGCCAGGTCACTATGCTAGAGAATGCCCTTTCAAGAAGGATTCTCCCAATGATAATGACAATAACAACAACCAGAGGAATGGAAATCAAAGGAACAACAGGTTCAAGGGGAAGAGAAAGGCTCCCTTTGGCGGAAATGGGAAACCTTTCAAAAGGTCGAGAAATTCCAAGTATAAGGAATCAAATGTTGTTGATAAAAGAAATGAATTCATTCTTGTATCTGCTCTCTCTCCTGCATCTCCACCCGACACTATGGATGTCTAGTTGATAGATAGTGGGGCCTCAAGGCACATCACTGGGTTCAAGGAAGCACTTTCTGATATGGTTGAGAAGGATACTAATCTGGAAGTTATCCTTGCAGATAATGCCACGTATCCCGTGAAAGGGACAGGGACTATGACCCTCCACTTGTCTCAAGGTCAAGTCCTCCGCTTGCAGGATGTACTATATGTACCTAATTTGAAGAAGAACCTTGTGTCTATATCGGCCATGGAAGACAAAGGTTTCAATGTAGCATTCATTGATGGGAAGGTGCGTAACTGGAAGAAGAGTTTCAAGGAATCTATCACGATTGGGTTTAGAATTGATACACTCTACTAGGTTGGAAGAAGTCCACTGGGAGCGATGACATGTGATACTATCCGACAGACCGATAATGGCACTGAATATGAGACAATCGAGTTCAAGAACTTTTGCAGAGAAGCTGGCATCAAGAGAAAGACCACAAATACCTATTCTCCTGAGCAGAATGGCGTTGCTGAAAGAAAGGACAAGACCATTGTGGAAGTTGCTCGTGCTATGCTATGTGACCAAGGTCTACCGACCTTTCTGTGGGGAGAAGTTGCAAACACTGTTGTGTACATACAAAACCAAGGCCCGCATTTTGCTCTGGACTCCAAAACTCCCAAAGAGGTTTTCTCTGGTAAGAAACCAGACGTCTCACATTTTAAAGTTTTTGGATGTCTTGTTTATTTTCATGTGCCGAAGGAGAAGAGGAGCAAGTTGGATGCTTCTAGGAAGAAGGGAATGTTTGTGGGCTACAGCGAAACTTCGAAGGCCTATAGAGTCTATGTGTCTGGTCAAAGGGAAGTGAAGATATGCCACGATGTTACCTTTGACAAAGATGCTTCCCTGAGGAAAGTAGTCAATCTTCCGAGATCTGCGGAGATCTTGAAGCAAGGCCTGGAAGTCAAGAAGAACCAAAGGATGAGACGATTCCCGATGTTGAAGGACCAATGGACCCGATTGATCCACCTCCTTCGATGAGGAAGAGACCATCATGGCTCAGGGACATTCTCGAGGATGTCGAGGGTCATATAGCCCCAAGGGGGACATTCCGTGAAAGCAAGAAGCCGAATAGATACCAAGGGTATCTAGCAGCCATGAGTACTATTATACAATCTGAGCCTGGATCCTTTGAGGAAGCCATCAAGCATCAAGTCTGGAAGGATGCTATGCACGAAGAGTATGAGTCCATAATGAAAAATGATGTTTGGGATATGGTTCCAAGATTGGAGGACTAAGCAGTTGTCACCTCGAAATGGCTCTACAAGATCAAGCATGGATCTGATGGAAGTGCTGAAAAGTTCAAGGCAAGATTCGTTGTCCGTGGCCTCTCTCAAAGGAAGGCGTAGACTATGATGATATATTTGCACCTGTGGCCCGATATACCACCATCCGATCTATCATAGCCCTTGCTGCTACGCAAGGATAGTCTTCATCAGATGGATGTAAACACTGCATTTCTACATGGTGCGATAAAGGAAGAGGTGTATGTGGAGCAACCTCTGGGGTTCGAAGTCCAGGATCGGGACACCCATGTCTGTAGGTTGAAGAAAGCCCTCTATGGCTTGAAGCAAGCACCCAGAGCTTGGTATGAGAGGATAGATAGGTACCTAATGAAGCTGAGCTTCACTCGTAGTAATGCTGATCCAAACCTTTACTTCAAGGTTGATGGAGAAAAGCCTCTCATTTTGGTGCTATATGTGGACGACCTCTTCCCGACAGGTGCTGACCCTCTCATTCATCAGTGCAAGAGGGAGCTCGCTGCTAAGTTAGAGATGAAGGACCTAGGACTGATGCATTACTTCCTAGGCCTGGAGGTCTGCCGAAGACCTGGCGAGATTTTCCTTTCTCAAGGAAAATACATTGTGAAGCTTCTAGAAAGATTTGGTGTGGTGGACTGTAAGTCCGTGTCGACACCTAGGGAGCTCAACTTTAAGAAGTTGAGTGGCAGCGTTGCTGGGTCCATGCTAGCAAATCCTACTAAGTATCGTCAACTCGTAGGGGCCCTGATGTTCTTAGTGAACACCCATCCGGACGTATGTTTTGCAGTGAACACTTTGAGTCAACATATAGCTGAACCTCATAACATTCACTGGGTTGGTGCCAAGAAACTCTTGAGATATCTCTGGGGCACGATAGACCATGGGCTGAGATACACTGCCGGGAGCATGACACTCCATGGATATACTGATGTCGACTGGGCGGGCAGTGTGGTGGATCGCAAGAGCACATCTAGATGTTGCTTCACACGTAAGTCTACTTCGAGCAAGACGCAGAAGTCAGTAGCCTTTAGCACCGCTGAGGCTGAATACATTGCAACACATATGGCCTGTTGTGAAGTCACTTGGTTGCGAAAGCTCTTCAGTGAGTTGTTCGAGCATGTGCTAGATGCCACCGTTATCCTTTGTGATAACCAGAGGGGGATTGTTTGTCAAAGAATCCCGTATTCCACGATCGATCCAAGCATGTTGATGAATGGTACCACTTTATCCAGGATATGGTACAGCGAGGCGACGTAAGCCTCCATATAGGAATTGATGAGCAGGTCGCAGATATTCTCACAATGCCCTTGGGGAAGGTCATGTTCCTAACCTTCCGTGAGAATCGTGGAATCGTGGAACAACCCTATGCTGATGGTCATGTTGGACGATGAGCTCTTGGAGCTCTGGGGGGCTTTGGGGATTGCTTCTCGGAGCTATAAGCAACAATAGGGCTAGGCTTGCCTAACCTTGTTGGTGTGCTTCTACCACACCATTATGATGATTGAGTTGGTTCACCTCTCATGATCTGTGCCCTGTATGCATCCTACCCATTTGAGTTCCGGACTCATGGGAAGTACCTCTCATTTGGCCAGTGAGGTGGGAAAAGCTAGAGACTAGTAGCAAAGACTGATGGACGCATCAGAGATATTCGTACTCTCTATCTAGGATGGCACGGTCCAACCACTTGATATGGGATCAAGTCTAGTGAGATTTTTGACCTCCAATTGACTTCGGGTCAGTGAAACTAACTTCGGGTTAGTATATGACTCTCTTGAGTCCAAGTGAGGTTTCAGACCTCCAACTGACTTCAAGTCAGTGAAACTAACTTCGGGTTAGTATATGATACTCTTTGTGAGTCCTATAGAGGTTTCGGAACTCTGGGCTGAATCAATCAACCAGGAATGATGTCTTTGTGACTGACCCACTTCTGTTCTGAAATAAAGAAGCCAGCAAAGCAAGTTACGGCGGGATGACGCACGATATTTGGGTTGCACAGGTGGATGGAGTTCTCCCTAGTTGAGAGGGAGTGTTAATTTTGGACAACTAGGTCCAAACTCCATCTTGTGATGCTCAGATGAAGATGCCAATATTTTTATTGGACTCCTCTTTCGGAGAGGTGCAAGTCGGCCTTAAGGTTTTGTGCCCCAACAGTGGTGTCACACACACCCTCATTGATGGATATATATTGGTCAACGTTGGAGGACATTTTCACTCATCTCATCTCACACATTTCTCTCTCCTCATCTGATTAGTTCGATCACGTTGGAGGTTGGTCTCTTCACACGTGGGAAAATTTCAGCAGCAACTCTTTTTTGTTTTCGGTCTAGAGTTTCTACAGCAACTTTGACCAATGTTGACTTTGGTCAACGCAAGGTCAAACAGACCTGAAACTCTCCCTAAATTTCAATTTTCCAAATCCGCATTTTTTGACACTATTCCCGAGGCAAGATGTTGACTTTGACTTTTTGCATTGACCTAGTTGTTGCTGCTGTTTGCATTGACCGTTGACTGACAGCGTTGACTTTTGAGTTGACTGTTTTTGTTGTCCTAGAGGGTTGTGTGACGTTGCTGGTTGGCTGACCATATTGAGATTTTGTTGGTTGAAGCATCTTGTTGATCGTCGTAACGCACCAACACACTTAGATATTTTTGGCTTGTCTTCTGTCGATCTACTGGTGTGTTCTATCAGCATTTTACTTTATTGCGATTGTTTTCTGATATTGAGATAAAAAGTAAAGTTGCATTAAGCATAGAACATCTACACAAATTTACAGTGACACATGGATTTTTGGACATAAGTCCCCAGAAAAACCCAAAGCGAGAAAAAACAGGTGCAGCAAATGTGAAGATTTATTTTATTAAGTAGATTTTGAGTACAGTAAATCTGGGTTCCAGATCTGGAATTTGTTCTAGAACCAGATATCTGACTGATCCACACTCTCAAACGGGATTTACAAGACTCACCCAGATCTGGCCCTAGAAACCCCAGCACTGCCCCTGAAGCCCCAGCGTCAGCCTTGCTAGCCTCAGAATGCCACTGCGCTGCCTAGAGAGAGACTGTGTAACCCCTGAGAGGGTGACGCAGGCCTTACGTTGGCCCTGGAGACCCTATGCGTAATTTTTGAAGCCCTCTAGAGCCTCTGCGTTGTCCTGCGTAGCACCTGCGTAGCTACTGTTGCTGCCCTCTACTTCTCTGCGTTGCCCTTGTTTGTTGCTCCTCTGCCTCTTACTGACTCTTAGCTTCGGGATCAAATCATCCCCTCATCCATTACTACCCCTCGCTGCAGAAAATTCCTCCGGAAATTCTTAGCAAACCCGCCCTAGAATTCCAGATCTATTTCTCAACTCTGCAACTGTGTGTGTGTCTCCAACTGACCCTCAAGCCTTTATCTTATAGTTTTTCGTTCAACCCTTCAACGATCGAGATTAAAACATTCATCAACAGCTGAGATTAAAACACTACTTGATCTGTGCCTTTTGGAACATTTTAGCACATGTGTCAATTAATTCACTTTAGTTATTTAATTTTCCTAAGTTTAGACTTAGGAAATCCATTAAAATAATTAATTATTTGAATAACTTTAACACCAACTGAAATTTCTCAAAACACTTTCTGGGTTTTGTAGTTCAAGAGTGTCCTAGCCCCTCCACAAAATTTCAGGGCTAGAGCACACCCGATGCTACACCAACTATACAAAATCTCAACGGACTGTCCTTCAAGGATATTACAGCATTAAGCCCTAGAATTGTTCCACAAATCCAAACTTACACAGATTGCCCAAACATTAACCAGGTCTGTCCTTTAGGTTCGAGGGTGACAGATCCTTTGCAAATCTGAACTTTTGTTAGGTCCGTCTTCCCACAAGTGGTTGTCCTTCAGCGCCGAAATCTGTAGTCCTCTTGCAAACCCAAGCCTCTCCAAGTTGATTGTTCACTGGTCCAAGATTGTATTTCTTCATTAGGTGGTGGTTGTCGTGGTGTATCCTTCTTACGAGGACACTCTCTAGCATAGTGGAGAGGGCCAGAAAGCAATCAGGAAAATCTTAGATTCCTGGTTTCACTAGAGGGCCATCAAAATCGAATGATTCCAAAGGCAAGGCCAAGGAAGACACTACACATGATTCTATTAAGGAATTAACTCAACTCATCAAGAGCATGGAAGCAAACCACACTAAAGAAATGCAAGCCATGCAAAGTAGGTTGGTGGCCATGGAAAGATCACAAGTGCAAAGATTCCAACCTAGGCCAAATAATGGATGGCAAAAGAATAAAGGCCCTCGACAAGATTATAGGCCTCTAAATCCATTGGAATCCACTAACATGGTCGATCAAATTCCCCCTTTTTGTAGGCCATGTAATGAGTTCCATCAAGAAGCCACATGCTTATATGTAAAGAGAATTATGGAAGGTAGCATGTTGGGAGATGAACATGTAGGAACTAGTGGTCAAATCAATATGTTCTCCATGGAAGATCAAATATACACCATTGAAAGAAATCAATAGATTGACCATAGTCCTAATAATCTTGGGGTTGACAATATGATTGCAAATTTTGACAAAGTCACTAAGATTTTTGGGGAACAGCCTACATCTGGACAAATGCTTGCTATGGCAAAACAAAAAGGGATGACTTATCGGAGAAGGGATGACTAAGATGCGTTAAGGGCTCAACTTTCAAGCCATCACCCCGGCTTTGGGGTAATGCAATGAGTGAAAAAACCTAGAAAATTATTTGCCGCTAAAAAGAAGGAATAATTAACCAAGTAAAAAAACACTCCAAGGTGTACTTGCATGTTGATCGAGTCCCAACATCCTAGGCTTGTTACATGGCTTTACTCATCATGCTAGTGACATTTATACAATATCTTCGAAGGGCTGCGGAATCTGAAGACTGAAGAAGAAAATGATAAGACGAAGTAGAGTTTAAAAACTTTGTTGAACTGATGATATCTAATGATATCTGATGGCACACGTGTCCTCTGGTTCATCCTTGGGCATGGAGTCTTCACATAATCATCATGCGCCACTCAAGTGGTCAACAAAGCCTACACCAAATGGATGTCAAAACTGCTTTCTTGCATGGCTCGCTTGAGAAGGAAATTTATGTAGAGCAACCTGAGGGGTTCTAAGTTCAAGATCAAAAGTCATGTGTATGCAGGTTGAAGAAATCCCTCTATGGGTTGAAGCAAGCCCCTAGGGCTTGGTATGAGAGGATTGATAGTTATCTTATGAAGCTGGGATTTGCAAGGAGCAAAGCTGACCCGAAACTATACTTCAAGGTTGAAAAGGATAGGGCTCTCATTCTGGTCCTTTATGTGGATGATCTCTTTCTGACAGGTGCAAACCCTCTCATTTATCAATGCAAGAGGGAGTTGGCATCTGAAGTCGAGATGAAGGACCTGGGTTTGATGCACTACTTCCTAGGCTTGGAGGTCTGGCAAAAGCCAGGTGAGATTTTCCTTTCCCAAGCAAAATACATTGTGAGTTGCTCGAGAGATATGGGATGGTGGAATGCAAGTCTATGACCATTCCGATGGAACTCAACTTCAAAAAGCTATGTGGAAGTGTTCCTAGGTCCTAATTGGCAAATCCCTTCCGAGTATTGACAACTTCTGGGGGGCCTAATGTTCTTGGTAAACTCTCGTCCTGACATATGCTTCATTGTAAAAACATTGAGTCAATTTATGGTCGAGCCTCATCACATACATTAGATTTCTTCCAAGAATCTCTTGAAATATCTTCGGGGCACAATCAACTATGGTTTGTGATACACTGTTGGGAATTTGAGGCTACATGGATATACTGAAGTTGACTGGGTTGGCAGTGTGGTGGATCGTAAGAGCACATCTAGATGTTGCTTCTCATTGGGATCTACTTCGTTATCTTGGATGAGCAGGAAGCAGAAATCGAGCACCGTCGAGGCCGAATACATAGCTGCTAGTGTGGCATGTTGTGAAGTTGTTTGGTTCAGGGAGCTTTTTAGTGAGTTATTTGAGCATGTGTTGGATACCACTGTGATCTACTGCGACAACCAAAGTGGGATTCGCCTTTCAAAGAATACCGTGTTCCACGACCGTTCCAAGCATATTGATATCAGGTACCACTTTATCTGGGATATGGTACAACGATGAGCAATAATGCTCCATCACATCAAGACTGATAAGCAAGTCACAAACATTCTCACGAAGCCCTTAGGGATGGTCAAATTCTTAACCTTCCGTGGGAGACTTGGAGTCATGGAAAGACCCTCCTATGAGGGTCCTGCATGAGTTGGACATTGAGCTTTGGGAGCTCTTCGATGCTTGGGGTACTTCTTGGAGCCATGAGCGATCATAGGGTGAGTGATTCACCTTCCCCTAGTGGTGCGCTATGTACAGGGTGAGTGGTCCACCTTCCCCTGTGAAACCCATGATGGTTGACATGTCTGTAGGGTGAGTGGTTCACCTTTCCCTACAATTGCGGACACATGTATGTAGGGTGAGTGGTTCACCTTCCCCTACTGATGATGACATATGCATAGGATGAGTGGTTCACCTTCTCCTATGGCATATGAACAAGATGAGTGGTTCACCTTCTCCTGCGAATCCCCAGTGAGAGATGCATTCAGGCATCTATGTGTGGACATGTCAGTGGGACGTGGTTCACCCTTTCCCCACATGTAGGATGCTCATTCCCTACAATTGATGGTTGACATGTCGATGGGATGTGGTTCATCCTTTCCCCATGAGTAGGATCCTCCCTACGATTGATTGGTTGGCATGCATGTAGGATGTGGTTCATCCTTTCCTTACTCTTAGTGGTTTGCATGCGTGTAGGATGTGGTTTATCATTTCCCTATGTGTGGTTGTGATATATGTATGTAGGGTGAGTAGTTCACCTTCCCCTACGATTGACATATGCATAGGATGAGTGGTTCACTTTCTCCTATGGCATATGAGCAAGATGAGTGGTTCACCTTCTCCTGTTGATGCCCCAACACACATCCTACCCATGTAGTCTAAGACTCGTGGGAAGTACCTCTCATCTGGCCAATGAGCTAGGAAACAAGGGTAGGGACCATAGCACTACCAACGGACGCATCGTGTACTGTCGTACTCCCTATGTCTAGGATGAATTGTGTTCAACCACTTGATCTCAGATCAATTGAGGTTTTACCTCTGGACTGACTTGTGTCAGAGGAGAGTGGCAAGGTCTTGTGACTCACTCTCGATCAATTTTTCTCCATTATTACTTCATGCTTCAGCAGAGTAGAGTAGAGCAGAGATGACGAAGATGGTACATGATGACAGGTTGGCATGATGATCAGTGACAGGAGTTGGATTGGCAGATGAGATTCTCCCTAGATGAGAGGGAGTGTTAAATTTGGCAACTAGGGCCAAATTCCACCTTGGGATGGCTCATTTGATGGAGTTGATGATTGCATTGGATTCCTCTTTTCGAGAGGTTCAAGATTGATATAAAGATCATCTCATTCGGTCAAGCAAAAGTGTAATTTTGAATTTATTCTCTCACATGTGCAAATTGTTCAGATCGGCCTCAGCCAAATGTAGGCTCAAGAAGCCCAATGGACGTGTCTCTTCACCCACAACGAATTGTATAAATAGGAGTGACCTCTCACCTCATTTGGACATCATTCACTCACACATTCTTCTCTCTCTCTTCATCAGATTGGTTCGTACAACTTGGGTATACTTTCTCTCACACACGTGTGGCTAAAGAACGAATTTCTGGGACAGATTGCAAGCCGAAATTTTAGATTGTTGACCAGCATTGACATGGGTTGTTCTTGACCTCGTTTGACTGCATTTTGATGGTCAAACTTTCTGATTTTGAGAGACCACATTGACTAGCACTAAATCCAAGAAATTATGGGCATGTTGACCACCATTGACTTCAAGGTTGACTGCAATTTGACCATAGAAAATTGCAGCATATTTTCTCTCTCCTTTTACCGAGTTTGACAGAGTTGTTTTGGGTTGCATTTAACCTCCTATTCAGGCCGAGTTTAACCAAGGAAGACCGAGCTGCATTGAGGAAGGCTTGTTGTCGATTTGACCAGTGTTGACTTTCTGGTTAGGGCAGAAGTTTGACTACAGTTGACAAGGCTGATTTGACTGTATATTGGGCAAGTGAGTCTGTTTTTTGTACTCTCTCTCTCTCTCTCTCTCTCTGTTGACCTATTGAATAGAATTCATCAAAGGGTTTCCCCACATTGCGATTTTTCCCTGCCATCTGCCATAACCAGTGTTCTCTTGTCTTGGCTTGTCTTCTGCATTTGTTTTATGTTCTATCTACATTTACTGTCAATGTGATTAATGGTTAATGTGATAGCTACTGGAAATAATTGGATATTGTTATTGGGTTGCTAAAGGATCATTGAAGTAAATTGTGCTAAGCATAGAACATACCATTGTTAACTAAAATTAACAGTAAGTCTAGAACAGAAATTCAAGTATTCACTTAGACCTCCAGCATGTTGTAAATGTTTAAGTAGCAGTAGAAAAGTTATGTTTGTTGATATGCCTAGGATATACCATAGGTAGAAAATCCTTTTGGGAAGTTTATTTAAATTCTGGAACAAGGCTTTATTTTATTGCAGCTAGTCTGGTTTCCAATCTAACAAACCAGCAAACTCGGATGTAAATTTTTGTTCTACTGTAATATAAGGTGGTTACTCTGACTTACAAATATATATATATAGTTAAAAAGTGCTTTCTAGAAGGGACAAGTTATCAGATTTCGGCCAAAAATATAAAATACATAGCAAAATATAAAACAGTTAAAAAATGTATTCCAAAAAGGATAGATTACTGGCCAAAAATATAGAATATATAGTTAAATATAATTAAATATTAAATAGTTAAAAATGTATTCTAGAAATGACAAATTGGCCCAAAAAAAATATATTATGAGCGAAATTGTGGCTTGAGTAGACAATGTCGTTTAAAAAACACCAAAAAAATAGTTAAATATAAAATATATATAGATAGTTAAATATTAAATATATATAGATAGTTAAATATAAAATATAAATATAGACAATTAAATTTTAATATAAAATAGACAATTATTTTAATAAAAGTTAAAAAATGTATTCCAAAAAGGATAGATCACTAGCCCAAAATATAGAATATATAGTTAGATTAAAATATAATTAAATGTTACATAGTTAAAGAAGAGTTAATATAAAATAGTTAAAAATGTATTCTAGAAAGGAAAAATTGGCAAAAAAATATATATTTTGAGCGAAATTGTGGTTTCAGTAGACAACGTCGTTAAAAGAACACCAAAAAAATAGTTAAATATAAAATATGTATAAATAGTTAAATATAAAATATATATAGATAGTTAAATATAAAATATAAATATAGACAATTAAATTTTAATATAAAATAGACAATTATTTTAATAAAAGTGGCACATATGGATGGATTTCGATAAAAGTAAAAAAATAGAAATCATATATTATTTTTTTTTATTAAATCTTATGTTAATAAATTTTGTGGAACATAGACAAAAGTAAAGTAATATTAGATCTAAGACTTTTGTGATCCATAATGTAGAAAAATGTCTTTCGGATTAATCACATAATTATTAAAATCCTTATTATGTGATTAATCCGAAAGACATTTTTCTAAAGTAATATTAAAAAATTGTATATATGGCATTTTTTTATTAATTTATTGATTTTTCCTTAAGAGGCCACTTTTAGGTTGAAATTTCCTGTAATGTAAGTAGCAAATAAAAAATTATGAGCACAAGAATTTAAGTGAGGAATTATATTGAAAGAAATATGCTTGAAATATGAGTCAAGGCCACAAGTCCCTACAAGATAAATCGAAAGATGAAGCCTTGAGAATTAGCAAATGTGGGTTCTCCTTCGAGTATTTCAAGAATGAGTTGGTTCCTTCAAGAACTTTCCCTTACGCTTGAAGCTTGATCCAAAGAAAATTTTCTACACAACATCACATAGACAAATTAGATCCATATGGCTTAATCACATGCAATGATTAGAAAATTTTAGAGATATATTGGACATCTACTAAAGCATTCTCTATCTAGAGCAAGTAAATAAACCGAATGCTAATGTAAGATAGCTATACATCAACACAACTATAGTACAATATAGAAGAATATGGAGTTAAAAAACTCTGATGATATATGAACTCTGATGGTACATGAAGCCTCTGACATATCCTCGAGCATGGAGTCTTCAAGTGATCTTCAATGGTCAACAAGTCATATTTGGGTCACATGGATCTTGAGGATGATAAACCAACAATGGTTGATCCTTTTTAATGTGATTGTCGTTATCAGCAGCCTGGTTGTCAAGCTCTCGCTTCCACCATTCCATATAATCAGGAAGACTTGATTGTTGATGTATTTGAGCCAACTTCAGATCTCCCTGTCATCATCCCTGAGTCATATTCGAGTCACATGGATCTTGAAGATGATAAACCAACATTGGTTGATCCTTTTGAATGTGGTTGTCATTATCAACAACCTAGTTATCAAGCTCTTGCTTCCATTTCATCCATTAGTCCCTTTCATAATTCATGGTCATCTTCTTTTCCCGCCTCGCACCCTTGTGATTCAATATGTAAGTGTTACATAGATGATTGTGATGCTTTCTTTTTTTATATCATAATTCATCATAGGGGCAGGAGATGTTGTCTTAATTTAATAATGTGTTGATTACATTGGTAATATGCCTATACCTAGGTCACACATTGTATGCCTGCATTGCATAGTAGTGTAGGTGCATTGCATATTCTTTTCACAAGCTAATATCATTCATCTCCTGTTCCTATGTAGATTAGAGTAGATTTAGATTAGACTTTACTTTTCGTATGGATTTATTATTTTCATATAAAACATGGGTGATTCCCTACACCAATTGCACATGCTCCCAAACAAGTTGTTGCAATGTGCAAGTTACAGGTCTGCAGTCCCAAAAGATTGTTGCAGTTCTCATGAACTCCCCATTTGAGTACATGGATCATGCGCTCTACGATGAGCTCATGTCCCAATTGCAGCCAGATATTACCCACCAAAAGTGGGTGACTCTTGTTGAAAAGTCAACAAGAAATGTGTGTCTAATATAATTTTCCCTTAATTAAATTGGACAATAAAATGTAATCTTATCTCATAATCACTTGTAATAGTTAACTAAGTGTGATAAACTCAGTTAGCTCATGAATTTCGAGTTGAGGGTGGTTGGTGAGGCATGTAGAGTGATTCTATTAGTTATGGAGTTCGAATTGCAATTAGTGCATTAGTTTAATGCATGAGAAATCAATTAACCCAATTTATAGAGTTAAACTCAGTTGAACTAGTTGTAACTGTTTGTTGCACTAGTGAGAGATCAAGGGAATTAAATCAGATTTAATTCACATGTAGTGATATGCTATGCAACTGATCATTTACTATTAATAGCTGCATGCATGTCAGTTCTAGTGGAGACCCAGTTGAGACAAAGGTTAAAGGGATGTTAACTATCAGTTGTATCATTAGTAGGTTGCCCGCATGCAGCGAGACAACCATTGGATTGCCCATGAGCATTGCGCAGTTTTGGAAGGCTGAAATTCCTAAAGAATAGGGATTGCATTCCACATGAATTGCGCAAGCAAGGCAGGCTGATTAGAGGCAGGAAATTGGCTAAGTGTTCGTCGATTTTGTCCGGGTCAATGTGAGACAGTTGTGAGAGTGCAGGAGACTCTTGTGAGAAGAGTGCATTGTAATTGTTTCATGATTCCATGGTGAATATACAATAGAAGATAGAGGGGTTTTGAGCAGCAAGCTTTCCCCGGGAAAATATCTGTGTTGCGGTTTGATTTGCTTCTTTCTTTACTTGTTGTGATTGGCAATCGTGTTCATTTTCCGCAATTGATTTGTAGAAGGATTCAATATCTTTCTTTAGTACATTGCGTGATCGGATTGAATCCATTGGAATACATATTGTTTGTATAATTTCTACATGGTATCAAAGCGCAGGAAATCACTATAGTGAAGAAGAAATTGAGTTTGTGACTTAATAGAATTCGAATTTGCAAAAGTATTCTTGGTGCGACGGGCGGATCAGGATCAAAATGACTTTCAATGGCTTGAGATTGGAGTATGCACTCGAGGGCAATTGCAATTATATTGCGTGGAAAGACAAGATGAACGCAGTTCTGGAGGACAATGGGTTGAAAGAATTCATTGATAATGACATTCCCAAACCCGCTGCAGCAAATGCCACAAATCTTGATGCTTGGCAAAAGAAGGTTGCAAAGGCGAGGAAGCTCTTACTGGAGGGAGTGCGAGACCACATTGTCTCAAGTCTCCACGGCAAAGCGACACCATATGCAATGTGGAAGGCTTTGACAGATCTGTTTCAGAGCAGCAGTGATCATAGAAAATTGGCACTTAAGGACAAGCTTAGGAAAATCAAAATGGAGAAAGGCGACACTATTCCGAAATATTTAACCAAGTTTGTCCAATGTCGAGATGAGCTTGGGAGCGTCGAAATTACTGTAGCGGATGATGACTTGGTGAGCCTAGCTCTTCTAGGACTTCCCAAGAGTTGGCATAGTTATCAAGACTCTCTCAATGGGAGGGAGAAGCTGCCAAATTAAGAACGACTTTGGTCGGATTAGGTGCAAGAAGAATTCAGGCGAAATACCAGGGATGGATCTTCATCTAAGATAGATGATGAAGAAAATTGCGCTTTCACTGCTAAGGCAAAGAAGGGGAAAGGAAAGAAATCTTATTCCAAATCTGAGTCTGACAAAGAAGGCAAGAAGCGCGACATGTCTAGAGTGAAGTGTGTTCACTGTCACGAGCATGGACATTCTGCCACTAATTGTCCACAAAAGAAGAAGAACAAGAAGGCTTCAGGATCTGCAGCTCGTGAAGCCTTGGCCTCGCAATTTGAGTTGCACTTCTCGCTCATTACATGCATGGTGTCAAGTGCAATGGGATCAGTGTGGTACTTGGATAGTGATGCATCTTTCCACATGACGGGAGACAAAGAACTTTTCAGTAGCTTGGAGGAGAATGACCTCCAGATGCATATCGAAATAGGTGATGACGAGCGGTACAGTGCTACCGGTATTGGTACAATTACCTTCCAAAGATAGTCAGGTAAACCCTTCTTATTAAAATATGTAATGCATGTACCAGGCTTGAAAAAGAATTTAGCTGCAGTCGCAATGTTGGAGGATAGAGGCTATGATGTGGTTTTCGGTGAAGGGAAAGCTTTCCTTCAACACAAAGCCACGGGACAAGCCAAGAAGATTGGGATTCGTGTAAAGAATCTCTATAAACTTGATGTAGATGGTTGTGCAGCATTGATGGGTAAGGCAGACAAAGTGGTAAGCCGAGATGAGGGTGAGTTATGGCACAGGAGATTGGACCATCTACACCATGGAACCTTGAAGGTCATGCAGCAGATATCTACAGGTCTTCCCAAGGGTACTCTTGCACAGATAGACACATGAAAGGGAGAACTATGGGGAAGTATGCAAAGGCCACTTTTCACAAGAAGGAGAACCAAGCTTCAAAAATCCCTAAGACAGTTCAGTCAGACGTGTGTGGACCATTCTCCACAGCGTCGACAGCAAAGCACAGTTATTATGTGATCTTTGTTGATGATTTTTCTAGAAAGTGTTGGATCTACTTCATGCAGAAGAAAGATCAGACGTTCTCGAAATTCTGTGAGTTCAAAGCAATGGTGGAGAAAATCACGGGGAAGCATGTGAAGGCTCTTAGGAGTGACAATGGTGGTGAGTACATCTCCAATGAATTCAAGAACTTCTGTAGCAAAGAAGGAATTCTGTAGCAAAGAAGGAATTCGGAGAGATTTGATTGCGCCTCATAACCTGCAACATAATGGGGTCGCAGAAAGAAAGAACAGAACAATTGTGGGTGCGGCATGAGCGATGTTGCATGATTAGGGCCTATCGTTGCATCTGTGGGCAGAGGCATGCAACATTGCCGTATTTGTGTAAAATTGTAGTCCTCATCAGAGTTTCTAGTAGTACTTGGCATGAGTACACTAGAGGAGGCTTTTTCTAGTAAGAATCATGATGTTTCATATTTTAAAATTTTTGGCTCTTCTATCTATTGCCATGTGACCAAAGTTTCCAGGAAGAAGCTCGAACCAACAGTTGAGATTAGGATATTTGTGGGGTACACTCAACTCCCCACAACTATCGGGTGTATTTTCCAATTAGCATGATAACTGTTGTGAAACGGGATATAAAATTTGATAAGGAAAAAGCCATGTGATTGTCCCTTGAGAGGGAGTTGGATTTGCATGCAGATGAGGAACTCTTGGTTCCAAAGAATGAACCTCAACATGTGGAGCAGCCACATGCAGAGGATCATGAAGTGGCAGAAAACACTCACGCAGATCCATCCACAAGAAATGGTACAAGGTGCACCACGAAAGCTGATAGATTGAGACTTGATGCGGCAGAGCATGTAGGAGCACCTACTTCACTGCGCAGACAAGGACAGTCTCCAGACAGGTTTTACTGGTTACATGGCTCTTATGAGCAAGTGTATTGTGACAGAACCATCTTCCTTTAAGGAAGCAGTGCAGCAACCGATTTGGATTGATGCTATGGTTGAGGAGTATGACTCCATCGTCAAGAACAGTGCATGGGAAGTTGTCCTAAGACCGATCGAAAAATCAGTGGTTGGATCTAGATGGATCTATAAGGTGAAGCAGGCGGCAGATGGGAGTGTGGAGAAGTACAAGGCTAGATTTGTAGCCCGGGGATTCTCACAAGTTGAAGGGATTGACTATGAGGAGACTTTCGCACCAGTTGCAAGATACTCATCGATTAGATCTATCATTGCACTCTCAGCGCAGATGGGGTGGCAAATACATCAGATGGATGTGAAAATTGTGTTTCTCAATGGAGTTATTGAGGAAGAAGTGTACATAGAGCAACCAGAAGGTTTTGAGATCTTTGACAGTGAGATGCATGTGTGTCGACTCAAGAGAGCACTGTATGGGCTGAACCAAGCATGTCGTGCTTGGTACACTAGAATTGACAGCGATTTCATTGCGTTGGGCTTCACCAAAAGTGAAGCGGATGCGAACCTGTACCAAACTATGGTTGATGGTAAGCTCTTGATTATCATACTTTATGTTGATGATCTAATTTTGACAGGTGATGAGCAGCTGAAGGACATGGGACTCCTTCACTATTTCCTTGGTTTGGAAATATGGCAGCAAGATGGTGAGCTATTTGTTTCTCAAGAAAAGTATGCCAAAGAGATTCTGAGTAAGTTTCACATGGAGTGTTGTAAACCCATGGAGACTCCTCTTCCAGGAAACTGGAGAAAGGAGGATGCTACTTCAGGAGAAGTAGTGGATGCTACTGTTTACAGGCAGCTAGTGGGTTCATTAATGTACTTGGTGAACACCAGACTAGACATTTGCTACGCAGTTAACCAGATGATTCAAGCTATGGTTAAGCCGACCAAGCTCTTTTGGAAGGCGGGGAAGCATGTCTTGAGATATCTCAGGGGAACTACAGAGTATGGATTATGGTACAGACGGACAGAGGGAGTGAAGCTTCAAGGCTTCATCGATGCAGATTGGGCAGCCAGTCGATCAGACAGAAAGAGAACATCAGGAGGAATCTTCAGCATAGGATCGACAACAATTTCTTGGTACAGCAGGAAGCAGCGATCTGTGGAACTTAGTTCAGCCGAGGCAGAGTACATGGCAGCAAGTCACCCTGCATGTCAGGCCATCTGGTTGAGAAAGATCCCGGTTGGTTTGTTTGGTTCTCAGATGGATCCGACGGTGATACATTGTGATAATTGGAGTTGCATTAAACTCTCGGTTAATCCGGTATTCCATGATAGGTCCAAGCACATAGACATTTTGTACCACCATCTCAGAGATTGTGTTCAGAGGCGCATTATGTTACTTCAGTACATTCCCACGAAAGATCAGGATGTAGATATTCTGACAAAGGCGCTCGGCAGGAGCAAATTCGAATACCATAGAGGTAGGATCGGGGTGGCAGATAATCACTTTCTTGTTGAGAAGGAGTGTTGAAAAGTCAACAAGAAATGTGTGTCTAATTTAATTTTCCCTTCATTAAATTGGACAATAAAATGTAATCTTATCCCATAATCAATTCTAATAGTTAACGAAGTGTGATAAACTCAGTTAGCTCATGAATTTCGAGAGTTGAGGGTGGTTGGTGAGGCATGCAGAGTGATTCCATTAGTTATGGAGTTCGAAATGCAGTTAGCACATTATTTTAATGCATGAAAAATTAGTTAACTCAATTTATTGAGTTAAAGTCGGTTGAACTAGTTGTAAATGTTTGTTGCACTAGTGAGAGATCAAGTGAATTAAATCAGATTTAATTCACACGCAGTGATCTGCCATGCAACTAATGATTTACTATTAATAGTTGCATGCATGTTAGTTCCAGTGGAGACCCAGTTGAGACAAAGGTTAAAGGGATGTTAACTATCAGTTGTATCATTAGTAGGTTGCCCGCATGCAGCAAGACAACCATTGGGTTGCCTATGAGCATTGCGCAGTTTTGGAAGGCTGAAATTCCTAAAGAATAGGGATTGCATTCCACATGAATTACGCAAGCGAGGCAGGCTGATTAAAGGCAGGAAATTGGCTAAGTGTTGGCCGATTTTGTCCGAGTCAGTGTGAGACAATTGTGAGAGTGCAGGAGACTCTTGTGAGAAGAGTGCATTGTAATTGTTTCATGATTCCATGGTGAATATACAATAGAAGATAGAGGGGTTTTGAGCAACAAGCTTTTCCCGGGAAAATATTTGTGTTGTGGTTTGATTTGCTTCTTTCTTTACTTCTTGTGATTGGCAATCGCGTTTATTTTCCGCAATTGATTTGTAGAAGGATTCAGTATCTTGCTTTAGTACATTGCTTGATTGGATTGAATCCGTTGGAATACATATTGTTTGTATAATTTCTACAACTCCATAGGAGAATTTTTTCTCCCGTCACCTCTCCCACTTGGCCAGCCAGCAACCCTAGACAACTATTAGTAGTCGATGATGATGTGTCACTCATGTCTTCCCCACCTACATTAGTCATATGTTTCCTTGCCCATTTTGCAAGATCACACTTTGGAAGGTGGGCTTCCAACCATCACCTTGTTCCCTCACCTTAAATTGGGGGTTAATTTTCATCCTAGTCTAGTGGTACCTCCCCTCATGGCCCAATGGGTATAGGAGGGGCACTACTTGGGAAACCTCGATTAAGATAGTGTACTCCCAGCTCTCCCTAATCCATACTTACCACTTTCCATCTTACATTACAAGCCCCATATTCCACCTCCTTTCTTCGAGTTTGACTGTGTGAAAATTCCACAAAGGGAATCCCTACTGCGGCAATTTGATGTTATTTCTTCTGCTTGTTAATTTTGAATCAATTTATTTACAGTGTTACACAGTAAACATTGAAATAAATACTACTGCAGCCTTCATAACATAAGAAATTCTGTGGAAACCAGTACTAAGCAAGAAGGAAATAAACACACACATATACATCGTTGTTTTTCGACAATGTCCCCAAAAAAAACCCAATGTGGGAAAATCAGTGTAGCAGCTGAGGGTTTTAATTAGATGCAGTAGTTTCTGAATACAATTTATTGGATGGATGCCCAGACTGGCAATCCGATACAGGGAATAAACTAGCAAAAAGATAGTGAGAAATTATCTCACACTGTCATTGGTGATCCGTCACTGATCTAGCCTTTGAATGGCTAGCCCCACGCTGCCTTTGCTCAGTCACTGTGTTGGCTCTACGTCACAGCTCCTAGTGACTGCGTCACCCCTCTAGTTGATCGATCTATTGAATGGATGCTCAGATCTTTGGCCCTCCAGTCTCACACCCCAGCTCCCGACACTAGATCTGGACTGCTCCTCAACAAAACTGAGGATTACTCAATGAATGAATTGAATTTACAATGAGCAGTGAAGCTCAATAAATAATACAACTGTATTTATAGAAACAGCAAGTTTCTACTAAGAATATAGAAACAGCAAGTTTCTAACAAGAAACTGCTAATTACAGTCATAGATGAGCAGTAAACACTAAAATAGCATTATGCTCAATCTATTTACAACACCGATAGACCCTCTGAATTTTACAAACTTATCGGGACCAAGAGGCTTAGTGACGATGTTCGCTGACTGCTCCGTTGTGGGAACATATAGTAACTGAATGCATCCGTCTTCAACAAGCTGGCGAATGTAGTGACAATGAGTTTCCACATGCTTTGTTCGTTCATGGAAGACTGGATTCTTGGCGAGTTTGAGCACTCCCTGATTATCACAGAACAAGGGAGTAGGACCTGCCTGGGAAACATGCATATCCGCAAGCATACGTCGAAGCCAAACTACCTCGCAAGATGCCTTAACTGCTCCCCAATATTCTGCTTCTGTCGAGGAGAGAGCCACTACCTGCTGCTTCTTACTAGCCCATGTGATAGCGCCGGATCCCAAACTAAACACATACCCAACTGTAGATTTACGGTCATCAACTGAACCAGCCCAGTCTGAATTTGTGTAACCACTAAGCGTAGGATCTAAACTTCGAGTGTACAGAAGTCCATAATCAGGGGTTCCTCTTACATAACGCAGCACATGCTTTGCTGTTATCCAATGATCAGCGTTAGGAGCTAACATGAAGCGTGAAATGTAGCTCACTGCAAAACTGATATCAGGTCGAGTGACAGTAAGGTAGATGAGGCTGCCCACTAACTGCCTGAATAAAGTTCCATCCACAAGTGGTGAGGATGACTGAGCTGAAAGTTTGAGCCTGGTTCCATAGGAGTCGTGGTAGGTTTGCAATCCTGCATTCCTGAACCTTTCCACAAGATTTCTAGCATAATTGGACTGAGAGAGAAAGATGTTGTTCTCAGTCTGCCAGACTTCCACCCCTAAACAGTGATGAAGAAGCCCCAAATCTGTCATATCAAAAGTGCTGCACAAATCCTGTTTGATCCCATGGATCAAATGTGCTGAACTGCCAGTAATAATAAGATCATCCACATAGAAAACCACAAACAGAATATCATCGCCAGTATGTTTGATATACAGGTTTGCATCAGATGGACTCCGCTGAAAACCATGATCTGTTAGGTACTTATCAATTTTCATCTACCAAGCCCGAGGGGCTTGTTTCAGACCATGGAATGCTTTTACTAATCTACAAACTTTCTGTGCTTGATCGGCAACCTTGAATCCTGGAGGCTGCATCATGTAGACTTCTTCCTGTAAGTCACCATTCAGAAAAGCACTCTTTACATCCATTTGATGGACTTTCCAACTAAACTGAGCTACTAAGGCAAGGACAAGCTGTATGGCACTCATCTTGGCTGTAGGAGCAAAGGTCTCCTCATAGTCTATGCCTTCTTTCTGTGAGAATCCTCGAGCAACAAGACGAGCCTTATACTTGTCGAGGGTTCTGTCAGCTTTGTATTTCACTTTATACACCCATTTGCAGTTAATGGGTGTCTTCCCTGCAGGAAGATCAGAAAGGGTCCAAGTGTGATTCTTCTGAAGACTCTGGAATTCAGCCTCCATAGCCTGTTCCCACTCAGGTATGCCCTTAGCCTCTGAATAGGTTTGAGGCTCAAAAACACTGTGTATGTTAGCCATAAGAGCAAAATTTATTGTAGGCTGCTGTTTGCTCTTATTTCTGGAAGTTCTACCTTCAAGGAGTTCATTATCCCGAAGATCACCAATAGTTTTAGCCCACCATTTAGGTCGGAGAGTAGAAGAACCAATATCTGGAGGAGGTGGAGGAGGCTCAGGAACAATAGGAGTAGCAAGAGGAGGATTATTTTCCGGAGGAAGCTCAGGTAGTGCATCATCAAAGACTGATGCTGCATCATCCCTCCCATCAGGTGGACCTAACGGAAGAAAAACACTGTGAGGCCGATCCTCAGAACACTGCTCAGAAGGAAGGGACTGAAAGAACCCTCTATCTTCATCAAATACCACATCCCGACTGAAGATAAGACGATCAGTGGCTATATCTATCAGCCTATAGGCCTTGTGGTGATCACTATACCCTGTCATCATGAGTTTCTGGCTTTTGGAATCCAACTTAGAGCGCTTAGCACCGGGAATCCAAACATATGCAACTGAGCCAAAAACTTTGAGATGGCTGATCTTAGGCTTTCAACCAGACCAAACCTCTTCTAGAGTCTTCCCTTTAACAGCCTGAGTAGGTGATCGATTAAGAAGATAGACTACAGTAACCACTGCTTTAGCCCAAAATTTGTTCAGAACACTCCTATGTTGTAACATAGAACGAGCCATTTCAACCACTGTACGGTTGCGACATTCTACAACACTGTTCTGCTGAGGAGTGTAGGGTGTGGTTAACTAGCGTTTGATGCCATGGGTATCACAGAAGTTGGAAAAAGCAGAAGAACAAAATTCCCCCCCTTAATATGTCCTAAGAGTTATGATATTACAGCCAGACTCTTTTTCAACTAAGGACTTAAACTTCTGAAAGATGCTAAATACATCAGATTTATGTTTTAAAAAGTACACCCACATTTTTCTACTGAAATCATCTACAATGAGCAAAAAATATTTGCAACCAGTAATTGAAGATGTATTCATATGACCACAAATATCAGCATGAATTAACTGGAGTACCTTAGATGCGCGCCAAGATTCTCCATCCTTGAATGAAGATCGTTGTTGCTTGCCAACTTGACAGGCGCCGCACACTCCCAAATGTTGTGTCTGAATATTAGGTAACCTTGACACAAGTCCCTCCCGAGATAGCTGAGAGAGATACTGAATGTTTAAATGCCCATATCTATGATGCCACAAAGTGCTGATAGGAGAAACACGAGTTGCTAGAGCCACTTCTGGGGAATCACTGGTGTCAAGAAGCCTATATAAACCATGATCCTCTAGGCCAACAGCAACCGTAAGCCAAGTGTCCCTGTCAATAATGGAGCACTTGTGCGCACTGAACACCACATCGAGCTGAGGAGCGTTTCTCATAATCGGGCTGACAGACAGCAGATTAATTTCCATACCAGGAACATAGTACACATTCAGGAAGATGAGTGTGCGCCCACCAGACTAGATCTGAATTGTACCTCTGCCAACCACCGTGTACTCACCTCCGCCAAAGACCACAGAATCACTGAAAGATGAGAAGTCAGTAAACCAGTCACGCCTGTGAGAAAAATGATGTGATGCACCAGAGTCAATGTACCAGGCAGATGACGGGGCGTGATCTGAGTACCTTTTAGCCATAAAGGCATAAAAGGCAGATTCCTTCTGCTCGGAATGTTCTGCGACATTTGCTTGCTGATGAGACCCTCCCTGCTTCTTCTATTCAGAAGCAATCCTCTGTCGGCAATCTTTCTTCAAATGACCAAACTTGTGACAGTAATTACACTGCAAATTTTTATTCTTATCAGGAACATAAGACTGAGAAGAACCTGTCTTCTGAAATGACTGAGAGGACTGATATTTGGCAACAAAAGCATTTTCTGAGGAGGCTGATGAAGCACCACTACCAAACTGCTGTCTCCAACGATCCTGCTGCAGAAGTTTGGTGCATAGCTCTAGAAACTTCAGATCAACATTAGTGGAGGTAATGTTGAGAGTTTCTATAAAGTGTTCATAAGATTTTGGTAGACTTTTCAGGGTGATGACGACCATATCTTTTTCCTCCATGGTCCGACCAATGACCAATGGCTTCGAGCTGATCTCGAATGGCTTTAATCTTGTTAAGATGTTCCTGTAAAGACATATGTTCATCCATCATGATGGAGAACAACTGATTCTTTAGAAAGAAAGCTCTTCTCTTGTCGGATGTCTCATGCAATTCCTTCAAATGTTTCCAGATTTCGGCAGTTGTCTTGCCGAAAGGGATCTGTGGTAACTGATCATCAGTTACAGAGAGTTTGAGAAGCATAATAGCCTCTCAATTTCGATCATCAAACTTGTCTTGATCTGCACCAGGTGTACCAGGACGAGGCTCTTTGCCCAAAACAAGCTGGTCAAGACGCCTATATTCAAATATGGTCAACATTCTTTGTTTCCAGATTTTATAATTGTTACCATTAAAGCATTGATTGCCTTCCAACATCAGATTGGTTAGTGAGGCCATTGTCGGATATCTTAGATCACTGATCAGAGATTCCTCTGATGCACAAGTCCAAGATCAAACCCCAAAAACCTCAAAAATGAACAGAATAATAGGGAGATTCACGACATACAAATCAAAACCCATAAACTCCACAATTCAGCTCAAAAATACAGATGATCAGCCAAACGTCAGCAATCCTTTTTCTAATCGAAAAAAAAAAAGAATAACAGAAGAAATCCGATACAACTAAAATTCAATGCCCAAAAACAGCATTTCACTAACCACAATTACTACTGCAATACCAAAATGACAGGATATGCAGGAAAGTGGCAGAAACAGCAAGATAGAAGGCGCAGTCTCGGAGATCTGCCAGAGAAAAATTTACCCAAATGATGAAAAGTTGCAATCTGAAAGATCAGTGTATCGAAAACAGTATTTCATGAACTACAATACATCAATTGTGAGGAGAAACGAGCAGCATTCTGGAAGAAATCTGGGCAGCTTTTGATGAAGAGATGCCTCATAAGATAAGTCGAGCCACAAGGGATCAGAGAAAACCAGATGCTATGCAATCAATCGTATCTAGGAACCCAAAGCGATAACTCATCAAGGGGATTAGCAACGGGGATAACACACCAGACGCCCGTAAACGAGAGATTAGACAGCAATTTAACAGTCTCACACTGTCTGCGTCAATCTGAAGGCAGAAAGAGAGGCCCTGCCCAATTTATAAATTGTAATTCTTATCGAAATGGCGGCTCAGAAATTGTGACGCCAAAAAAAAATTTCAGACTTCTAGAGAGCTATTTCGAAATGAAGCACAGAATTTTTCAAATAATGAAGAATTATTTCGAAAAAAATACCTAAGCTCTGATACCATAATCAATGAATGAATTGAATTTACAATGAGCAGTGAAGCTCAATAAATAATACAACTGTATTTACAGAAACACCAAGTTTCTACTAAGAATATAGAAACAGCAAGTTTCTAACAAGAAACTGCTAATTACAATCATAGATGAGCAATAAACACTAAAATAGCATTATTCTAATAAGGATCTCCTCAGAGGCTCTACACTGCCCCCATGTAGCTCTACGTTGCCTTAGCTCTACGCTTCCCAACGTGGAACTACGCGGCCCCTCTGAACCTCTCTTTGCCTCCTCTGCCTTGCACTCTCTGGATCTGGAAAATCTTCCACCAGCAAACAATCCCTGCCCCTCACTGCAAGAAATCAACTTGATCTCTCTCCTGCAACTGTTGCACTGCTCTCTTGAGAATTCAATCTCTAGATCTCTCACTCGATATTTTTTTCCAAATGCCCACCAAGCCCCTTATAATCTCTCGTTGACATATCAATGGCCAAGATTAAAACATAATAAAAGGCTAAGATTAACTGGGACTTGATCCGTGTCTTTATCTAGAAGATTCAAACCCGATCTAATTAATACACTTTAATTAATCACATTTCCTAAGTTTAGACTTAGGAATCATTAAAAATGATTAATTATTTTAATTAAATCCTTTCCGGGTGGAATTTCCCAAAACACTTTTTGGGTATTGAGGAATGCATGTGTCTTAACCTCTCTGCAGAATCTTGAGGCTAGAGTACATCCGATGCTACAAAAATAAACACTCCCTCTTAGAGAGGAATGTGCTCAAGTGTTGCAACGTCCTGAAGCATCACTCTGACTTCTGCACCATCCCAGTTGCGTTGTTGATGCCTAGCTGTTGTTGCCCACCAACTACTACATAGCTCTCTTTGCGCTGCATCTATGTTGTTGCTGACTCTGCATGTTGTTGTCAACTACTGCATCTGCATTGCAACTCTGTTGTTGCTGCCACTGCAACATCTGCAAGTCCTCTCATCTGTTGTTGCTGCAACTGAGAGATGTCCATCAACTGAACCAATTGTGTTCATATTGATGCATCTGTCGACCAAGATCTGACTGCTACTAGCCTTTGCGCTGTCACTGAAGCCTATGCGTTGTTGTTGACTCTGCATTGTGCCAACTGCACTGCTGCCAACTCTGCTCTACGTTGCTCAGTTCCTAACGCTGCTAACCACTGCATTTGTCACTCTGGCACCTGACTGCACCATCTGTCACTGGTCCATCTTGCGACTGTTGTCATGGGCTCCCGTAGCAAGGTAATGATCCAAGAGGTGGACTCCTCAAGGATACTGCCCATCCTGTAGCTCTATGAGGCTGTGTTATGAATAAAATACTCATAACCCTCAATTAAAATAAATACAATATTAAATAATTAAGTTAATTAAATTAATTAATGTCTCATTCAAATATGAAGAGACATGAGGTCAAAAGCCCCACGGGGGTAGGCGAGTTGGTAATTGAAATGCGGTGAAGTTCGTTTGTAAGGCGAGCCCGTACAGGAGGTCACGAGTTCAAATCCCCCGGACTAAAGCAGAGCATGTAGAGAGGGGCAGGCGCATGTTCCCAGTGGGTATAGTGGTAGCGGTCAGAATCGACCCCGTGTAACGTGAGTCGCGACGCTGCCCTAGTTGTCTATCCCACTGTATAGAAAAAAAAAAAAGAAAAAAAAGAGACATGAGGTCAATAGTCATGACTTTTTATCTTCGTGGCCAGTCAATGCCTATAAAGGCACACTACCACGAATAATTGTAAACCATCCATTCATATCTTATAATCAGATTTACTTACTTACTTTACAAAATACAAATCAACTTACAAACACAACGGTTGTGTAATATTCTTAACGCTCCAGTGGTATCAGATCCATTCATGGAATTCCGCTACAATTCATTCTTCTCATCATTCCCTCACCTCACGTGCTCCGTTTTTCACACCCATTTCCACTCCACCTGTTCCCTGCGTTCCTGTCGTGCCCCTCCCTTATTCAAACCCACACTTTTGCTCCATTGTTGCCTGCGTCCCCAGCCCCTATGTTACTCGTGCTCCTCGTTTCCGTCCCTTCCACCAAAATCGTCGACCCTGCACACAGTTAGTTGCCGCCTTCGATTCCACTGCACTCGTCATCCCTGTCAGCGCATTGAATGGTAGCATATTGCCTGCCACACACCCTTCTCCGCCTTAAGGCACCGCCCCGACTCCCCTGACAACCGACCATCACACCGGTCAAAACAGGGTCAACCGTTGCTCGATTCGACTCTTTCGGTTAATTTCGTGGTACTCCGTTGTATCCCACTGTGCCACTACATCTCTGCAAATTGCTGCACAAGTCGTGGCTTATGACAGTCAAATTTTTGCACAAGTCGTGGTCGAACAACTACGGGTGACTCGGCACTGCTGTGGTCAACAACGGCGGTCAGGAACGGGTTACGAAACTGTGTACAGGTCTTCGAAACAATCTATCGTGTGACGTTTAATCAACAAACGGATTTTACGGTTCGATTTTAACTATAATCATAATTAAAATTTATAATATATATAAGTTTAATTATCATAGTTAAAAAAATAAATAAAAAAAAATTATACAGTTTATAACTATATAATATACAATTTATAATTATATAATTTCTTATTATATAATTATTAAAAGAAAAAAGTATAGTTTATAACTATATAATATACAATTTATAATTATATAATTTTTTATTATATACTTATTTAAAAAATAAAAAATAAAAATAAAATTATTATTATTAAATAAATAAATTTGGGTCAAATAAGAAAAAGAATAAGTCCCAAATTGGGAGCAATAACAATGACGATATTAAAAAAATCCGAGATGAGCTCAATAAGATGAACGACCGCATCAACAATGTCGAAAATCCAGTAAATGAGCAAGATAAAATGGCCAAGGATATTGCATATTTCAAAGACATGATGAGCCAACATTTTGGGAAGGCTAATCCACCCTCAGCCACACAGTCCGAAGACCCCAAAAGATGAAAATTCTCCAGATCACGACTTCCTAAAAAATCTACAGACACGAATACCACAAGTGCACCTTGAAGGTACTCAATACTATACTAGGTCTCCAGAAAGGAACCTATTTAAAATTAAAAATGAATTACCTAAATATGATGGTAAGGATCATAAGGGCGCCATCGTTTGGGTAAACAAAATGGATGCCATTTTCTCAGCAAACCCACCATTAGGTTCGCAAGAAAAGTTCATAACAGCATCCAACTACATAGAAGGAGAAGCATACGACTGGTTTATGTGGTGGTCCTCTAAATGTAATGGTCTTTCGTTCAACTGGGAAAATTTTAAGAATTCTCTGTTGAACAAGTTTCATGACGAGGTAGAGGATGACGTATATGAAAGATTTGTTCACCTTAAACAAAAAAGATCGGTGAGTGAATACACTCACAAATGGGAAGTATTGGCAATAAGGCAAAGAGGGTTTTCAGATGATGAATTATTAAAAATGTATCGTTGTGGCCTCAAAGATTGCATTCGGGAAGAATTAAAATTATGTAAACCCCAAACCATCGAAGATGCTAGACATGTAGCATTAATTATTGAAAGAAAACATAAGCTCAGAACGACCTCGTTCAAAGAAGACGGAGACCAACAACTACATTCAAGAAGAAAAGAAACTAACAAATGTAGGTATTGTGGAAACGAATGGACAACAAGACACAGATGTCTTAACAAGAAACTGTATAATTATGAAGTCGAGAGAGAATCAAATGTTTCAAGTAACGAACCAGAAAAGAAGATTAAAAACAAAAATAGTTGTCGCAAATGCAGAGAACATTGGTCTCCAAGACATAAATGTGAAGACGCATCCCTACGCTACTATAAAATAGGAGGGAGGCAAGTTGAAATTCGGACATGTGATGAAGAGATCATTGTCACACACAGTGAAGAGTCGGATTTTGAAGAACCGTCATTAGCGGCAATCTCATGTGACTGGAAAATCCATGATGAAAACTCCCCCAAAAATAAAAAACAACGAGCAATTACAAAATACGTTCCACCACATCTTCGAAAGAAGAGAGACCAATCTTTAAGAAGAAACATTAAGCATATTACGCCACCAACAAATACGAGGAAGAAACCATGTCCTAAAACCCTAAGGCTCAAAGGGCTCATTAAAAGCAGAGATGTCAATATACTTATAGATTCTGGTAGTACTCACAATGGTATAAACATTAATCTTGCTAAACAACTTAATCTTTTTATATGCCCAATCAAGGACCTCACCATATATGTCGCTACTGGGCAAAAGTTCAAAGAAACAAGAGAATGTCGTAATGTCTCAATCCAAATACATGAACTAGAACTGCAAACAGATATATTTGCCCTGCCACTCAAAGGAATAGATATAGTTTTGGGCAAGGTTGCGGGGAAGCTTCACCCCCCCCCCAACCACCCGTTCCCTCTCCCGAAACGTGCTCCTTTCGGGAGCATTTTGGGAGCGCTTGGAAATGCGCTCCCGAAAACGCTTCCTGAAGGGAGCGTTTTCAGGAGCGCGCTTCCGAGCCTGTAAAAACGCTCCCTGCCTTTTCGAGAGCGTTTCAGGGAGCGCTCGAGAGTGAACGCTCCCTGAGCGCTTCCGCCATTAAAAAAAAGCTTCGGGAGCGTTTTTTAAATGCCGAAAGCAGTCGGGGAGCGTTTGCTCCCGAACACTCCCCAGCAGCGTGAAAAAAAATTCTTAAAAAATTCGTTTTTTTTAAGAGGGAGGGCGGAGGGTTGGGTAAATAAAAGCCCACCCTCCCCCTCAGTTTGTGTTATTGTTTTAGTTGAGTGAGTGAGAGCAAGAGGAGAGAAGGAGAGCTTGGAGAGGAGTCTGGAGAGCTTAGAGCAAGAGTTGGAGAGCTTGGAGAGAGCAAGGAGCAAGCTGCAAGAGAGCAAGAGGAGGATTGCAAGAAAGAGGTAGGTCTTCTAATCTAGTTTTGTATTTTCTAGGATGAATTTTTAAGTTGTTCAAAAATGAAAACTTGATTTTTTTTTCTGAATGTTGCATTTTATTGTGTTGAAAACTTAAAAATTGAATTGTTTTTTTCCTATGTTGCATTTTCTATTCCCATTTGGCATTTCTCCTTTTTTTTGCAGGCTAGAAACTTGAAACTTGAAACTTGAAACATCATGGCTATATGGCTAGGGATTTTCATCATGCTGGTTCCTTTCTTTGTAATAATGGTGTTGGAGAGTAGAAGAAAGAGGCAGATTAGAGAAGAGGAGGATGAAGACGTGGGTTATGATGAATTTGATGAAAATCCTGAAGAGGAGGAGCATTATGCTGAGGATGAAGGGGGGAGTGGAGAAGATGCGGCCACAAATACCCCAACTAGACAAGACCAAACTCAGACACCTTTGTGGAAATATGTTCAGAGGTAGGAAAGAGGGAAAGGTGGTGGAACCACTCAATTTCTTTGCCCCCACTGCAATAAAGAATATCATGGTTCATACACCCGTGCGAGAAGGCACCTTTGTGGGAAAATGCCAGGGGATGGAGACAGAAATCTAGGAATCAAAATTTGTGTTAGTGTGCCAACAACACACAGAGAGAAATATAGAAAGGAAGAGGAGGCTGCCCTACAGAGATCTAAAAGATCTAGGGGTTTCATTGATTCTTATACACCATCAGGTCCATCACATCATGGACAAAGAAGCCCATCAACTTCCACCCATGGCAGTGGTTATGGAGGCAGTGGCACACCTGGATTAAGGCGTAGAACCATATCCGATTTCCTTGACGAAGGGTGTAGGAATGATGTGGATTCAAAAAATTTCCAATTTCTATATGCATGTGGGGTGCCATTCAATGTTCTTCGCTCACCTTATTGGCATGAAATGGTTTTTGCCATTAATGATGCCCCCAAAGGATACAGGAGCACAGGGTATGACAAGGCCAGAACCGTGGGTCTTGATCATGGAAAAGCTAAAATAAACCATTCTTTGGCTAGAATGACAAATTCGTGGAATGAGCATGGGGTGTCCATTGTCTCTGATGGATGGACCAATGTAAAAGGAAAGCCATTGATAAGTGTTTTGGTTGTGTCGGTTAGTGGTGCAATCTTCCTGTCAGCATATGATTATTTAGACAAATTCAAGACCGGCATTAACATTGTAGAACCATTACTTGCAATAATTGAAAAGACTGGGCCATACAATGTCATACAAGTCATCATTGATAATGCTGTTAACTGTAAGGCAGCAGGAGCAATTATTGAGGATAAATACCCCAACATATTTGAACCTTTTGATGCATGATATCATTAAAAACAAACAACCTCAATTCAAATGTCTTGGTGATTTGTACAAGAGAGGTAAAAAAATGATAAAATTTATTACAAATCATAGCAATACCCATGGGCTTTTCCGTACTCACTCCAAATTGGAGTTGTTGAAGATAGCAAAGGCTAGATTTGCTAGCTATTACCTCACCTTCAGGCGCCTTTTGAAGGTAAGAGAGTCATTGGCTGCAATGGTATCAAGCCCACACTGGCAGGTATCATAGCAATACCCATGGGCTTTTCCGTACTCACTCCAAATTGGAGTTGTTGAAGATAGCAAAGGCTAGATTTGCTAGCTATTACCTCACCTTCAGGCGCCTTTTGAAGGTAAGAGAGTCATTGGCTGCAATGGTATCAAGCCCACACTGGCAGGTATTAAAGGACAGGGCAGCGACAGTAGTTGACAAGCAAGGTTTTGAACATACGGAGGAGACCGCCCTTGACCCTTTGTTTTGGGCAAGTGTGAGGGAAATTTTGAACTTCACCAAGCCCATTTATCACATGATTTGGTTTGCAGATACAGAGAAACCAGTGATTGGGGAGGTTTATGAGCAGATGGATAGCATGTTGGGCGAAATAAAAGATGTTGTTAAGGATAATGATCCCAACTTGTATGCAATGGTTCACGACTATGTGTGTGCACGGTGGAATAAACTCAATGTTCCACTACATGCCTTGGCATATATCCTTATGCCAAAATACTACTCTCCATCTTGGTTGGGCCAACCTACACCTGGAGGTGGGGTTAGGATCAAACCTCACACAGATCCAGAGGTACAACAGGGATACATGAAGGCATTAGACAAGTTGGTACCCGACAGGGAGGAGTGTGCTAGATTGCGCCTTGAATTAGGCAAATACTTCAGTTGCACTGCTAACTTTGGTTCTTTCCATGCAATGGAAGACAAAGACAAATTTGATGCTCTCACATGGTGGGAAGCATATGGCAGCATGGGACTTTTGCCAAAGTTGGCAAAAAAAGTTCTCTCACAGGGTGTGAATACTTCTTCTACAGAGAGGTATTGGAGCACCTACAGCTTCATACATAATGTGAGAAGAAACAGGCTGAAAGAAAATCGAGCTGAAAGCTTGGTTTATATTCATTACAACTTGAGGTTGTTGAGCCATTACTGTGATCGGGCATATGAGGATCAATCATACAGATTCTGGGACAACAACCCAGAGGATGATAATTTGGACGACGGCATAGTACATATGGAAGAATTGGAAGCAGAACTTTTTAGGGATGATGATGAAGCATCAGTAGCACCACCACAAATAGGGCCAGTCCCACCATCCAATAGCAGTGTGGGTGCCAGTGCCAGTGCCAGTGCTCGATATCCAACTATTGTTCTGTTGCAGATTCAGCCTCCACCTTCTAGTCATGGTCGTGGACGTGGTACTCCTGAGAGTACTAGAAGACCATCATTTCCTCGTGGCTCGCACAAATTAGACATTTCTCGTGGGCGTGGCAAGGGGCCAGCCAATAGATAAAATTGATTTGTTGTTTACTAGTCTTTTCTATTTTCTAGTAGATTTTATCTTTTATAACTGTTGACAGTTGACTGTTGAATAGTTGAAACTTGACTCTTTCATATATTTAATGACAATTTAAGTTTGAAGTTTGAATTTGAAAGGTGAAACTTTGAAGTTGGCATTTATAAGTTTACAAGTCATTATGAATTATGAATATGATGCTTCATGAAAGTTATATGGTGATCAATGAATCAATGATGATAAATGTTATATATCAATGATGATAAATTGTATATATTGAATTTTGAAATCAATGAATCAATGATGATAAATGATATATATCAACGATGACAAATGTTATATATTGAAATTTGAAATCAATGAATCAATGATGATAAATGTTATATATCAATAATGATAAATGTTATATATATATATATATATATATATATTGAATTTTGAAAGTTTGAAACCTTTCAGATTGATGATTCGTGAGACTCAAGAGTCAATATGTTGTATGCTTTCAACTTGTGGGCGTGGTTGATGAAGATTATAACTTCTAGATGATTGATGTTATATGATTCAATCTATGTTTTTATGTTTTTTATGTCTAATTGATCATTCTACATGCTTTTGTTGACAGATATGCATCAAAATATAAAAAATATAAAAAATAAAAAATAAAAAAAAATAAAAATAAAAAAAAAATATATATATATATATAAATGCTCCTCGAAATGCTCCGGACCGGGAGCTTTTGAAAATGGCGCTCCCGCTCCCAAGCAACCATGGTTCTGGGTGCAGAATGGTTGACACAACTAGGGAGCTATACTACAAATCTTGAAGAACAATTCATGGAGTTTAATTGGCAAGGACGACATTATAAACTAAAAGGGGTTAACACTTCTAGTTCCAAGGAAGTTACAAGTACTCATGAAGAAGGCACCATTCAACAAAAGGATGCCACTCCATCGCAACCATGTTCAATTAGAGAAAACCTTTCTGGTTGTGCTTTGAGGACAAAGCATCTCTAAAGGGGTTGGCAATGTTATGAATAAAATACTCATAACCCTCAATTAAAATAAATACAACATTAAATAATTAAGTTAATTAAATTAATTAATGTCTCATTCAATTATGAAAAGACATGAGGTCAATAGTCATGACCTTTTATCTTTGTGGCCAGTCAATGCCTATTAAGGCACACCGCAACAAAGAATTGTAAACCATCCATTCATATCTTATAATACAATTTACTTACTACTTTACAAAATACGAATCTACTTACAAACATAACGGTTGTGTAATATTCTTAATGCTCCAGGCTACAAAACCATATCACCCCACCTCTCCCCTGGAGGTATATGGGCTATCATTGCAAACTCCTCCAATCTGGAGGACAATCTATCGATCTTTGCAATAGCACCTTACTAATCCTGCTCCTTCTCCTTGTCCTTCTTCCGAAGAGGACACTGAGAACTAAAGTGGCCCATCTCACCACATCGGAAACACTTGATCTTCAAAATGTCCTCTTTCGCCTGCCCTACTCCTCCTGCCCCTTAGATGCAAGGGTTGCATTTTCCTCTTCCTTCACATCTGCTTTCTGCACGCAGCTGCTGCTGCTACCTTCCAGGTTGCTTTTCACTAAGTCACACTTGGTCTCTTCTTGTTGGAGATCAACCCATATCCTCTCCCAATCCGACAATTTTTCTCTTCCCAGAATGCTCTAGATGAAAACTTGTCATTCTTCTGAGACGTTGTTCAAGGCTAATCTCACAAACGCTAGCCTGAGGCATTAACCCTACAGCTGCCAGTTGATCCCGAACATCATGAAGCCTCATAAGGAAGGGGTATCCTCATGCATCTCATCTTCTCTTCCAAGTACATCTTTCGCTGCTCGGAAGATGCCTGATATAACGTGGCCAATGCATCCCACATTTCTTTGGTTGTGCCTTTGCCTATTATGTCAAATACAATGTGTTTTCTCACTCCATCGAGGATCAACCTCTTGGCCTTCGTCATATCCTTCTCATAAGCTTTCAATGGATCTAGATCTGCAGGGAATACTACCACATTATACATGAAAGTTTTAAGATCATGCTCATCTAGAAGGAAGGAGATCATTGCCTTCCAGATGACATAGCTCGAGGCACCCTCCAACCGATCTTGATCTCTCAACCTAGTCGTCGCCATTTCGCCAAAAAAATGTCGAACTGCCTCCTCTCTCCTCTGCGCAGTTGTTGACTGGCTCTACGCACTCCCTGTTGGAGTAAGTAGATTTGCTCCCGACTACTGCGACTCTACAGAGAGAAATCGAATTCCTTGACTCGAAATTCTCCGAGGAAGAAATCCCCTTATTATGTGATCTTTCCTCTTCTGACGCTTTTTTGTCCCAACAACTGCTACAGAAAACTGTGTCCCAGCTAAAGATCTGCTCTGCGCTGCTCCCTCTGCCTCTCACAAGATCTTGATTTGAAAAATTTACTTTCTGTCGACTCACTCAAAGAAGAAATTTTCCACGAAAAACAGCCTTCCCAGCCAATGGATTGTGTAGCCCCTCTAAGGTTTGATTTGTTGCCTACGTAGTCTTTTCAAACTCCCTCTTCTGCTCAGCATTGGGCTCTTCCTGCTTCACATGCGCTCCGATACCATGTGAAAATTCCACAAAGGGAATCCCTACTACAGCAATCTGATGTTATTTCTTCTACTTGTTAATTCTGAATCAAGTTATTTACGATGTTACACAGTAAACATTGAAATAGATACTACTGCAACCTTCACAAAATAAAAATAAAAATATTGCAGAAACAAGTACTGAGCAAGAAGGAAATAAACACACACATATACATTGTTGTTTTTGGACAATGTCACCGAAAAAACCCAATGCGGGAAAACCAGTGCAGCAGCTGAGGGTTTTAATTATTATGCAGTAGTTTTTGAATACAAGTCTTTGGATGCCCAAACTGGCAATCCGATATAGAGAATAAACTGGCAAAAATATAGTGAGAAATTATCTCACACTGTCACTGGTGATCCGGCACTGATCCAGCCTCTGAATGGCTAGCCCCACGCAGCCTCTATGCTGACTCTGTGTCACAACTCCTAGGTACTGTGTCACCCCTCTAGCTGATCGATCTGCTGACTAGATGCTCAGATCTTTGGCCCTCTGGTCTCACACCCCAACTCCCAGCACTAGATCAGGACTGCTCCTCAGCAAAACTGCGGATCTCCTCAGCAAAATTACGGATCTCCTCAGAGGCTTTGCGTTGCCTCAACGTAGCTCTGTGCTGCCCAGTGTGGCACTGCATAGCCTCTCTGAACCTCTCTCTGCATCCTCTGCCTTGCACTCTCCGACTCTGAAAAATCTTCCACCGACAAACTATCCCTGCCCCTCACTGCAAGAAATCAACTCGATCTCTCTCCAGTAACTGTTGCGCTGGTCTCTTGAGAATTCGATCTCTAGATCTCTGACTCGATATATTTTTCAAATGCCCATAAAGTTACTCCTTATAATCTCTCGTTGACATATCAGCGGCCAAGATTAAAACATAATCAAAGGCTAAGATTAACTAGGAGTTGATCCGTGTATTTATCTAGAAGATTCACACTCGATCTAATTAATACACTTTAATTAATCACATTTCGTAGTTTGGACTTAGGAATACAATAAAAATGATTATTTTATTTAATTAAATCCTTTCTGGGTGGAATTTCCCAAAACACTTTCTGGGTATTGTGGAATGCATGTCTCTTAGCCTCTCTGCAAAATCTTGAGGCTAGAGCACATGCGATGCTACAAAAATCAACAGACTGGCCATTGGTTCTCTGGGATTGGAACCATATATCCTCATACTTGGGTTGGGCCCGGAACTTGGCCCTGGGAGGTTGATGCAACTAAAAGAAAAAAAAATCATATGATCACCACAAGTAAAAACAGATAAAATCAAAATTAAATGAGTTTCCTCACCCTTAAGGGCAGCAATCAATGTTCTACATCATACAAAGCAAGCTCTAACCCTTTGAGCTACGAGCATTAATACAAAGAAAAAACCAAGAAAAAGTAAAAGGCGCACAAGAGAGGTGGAAAAACAAAGTTCGAGTTGGTAACTCATGTATCCATGATTTCTCCCTGCCCACATATATACACTCATGATGAGGAGCCCAACATAGTTGGTCCCTTTGACCATGGCACTTGGCCATGATGTCTTCTCCCCTCCATTCCATGATCATTCATTATTCACATGACACCTATCAATTGAAGGGTGGACAAGGGACATGTCATTTCCCCTTAGGGATTGGAAACACCTAATAGGTGATCTACTAGCCACCTCCTTCCTATGGAGGTAACACTATTTTGAGTTCAAAGCCTAGATTTTCAAAGGGTATTCTTGTTTGAAGTGTCAAATTTCCCATTACTTGCAAGCTTGGTTCGCTCAGATGCAAAAAATGATTAAATGTATCTAATCATGTAGATGCTAGAACTAGATATTCTGTGTAATTGTCCGATGGTTCCACAACCATGGCTTAGGCAATTTAACTGGGGCTCAAATCCTTCAAAGGAGCATATAGACACCCACATGTGGAGCATTGAGAGCCATGTGAATTAAAAGTCCTAATGGTGAACTTTGGTAAAGCTCTCCCATGAAAATTCCATTTTCCATTGCATAGGTAATTGTTTGAAGTCTTGCTGCTAGGGCATCAAGATTTCGACCTCCTTAGAAAACCTTTGGTTGATCTAATGCATCATAGACTCCAGAATCGCAAGGAGTAAGGCACTGGCCTACTTTGTTGGTGATCAATCTCTTTTCTCATCCATAAATTCTTCTTCTAATTTCAATATCTTCAAGGAGAAGCTCATAATCTAGGGCTTAGTGTAATTCCTTAGGCAAGAGATGTTTTCGGGATTGGAAAGCCTAAACATCAAGGGGAAGGTATTTGTCACGGAATCTCTCATTTTGGTGAGCATTCACTTCAATCTAATCCATGAATTTCTTTACCCTAGTTAGTAGCCCTAAGGTTAAATCCTAGTTTGTGTTGCTTCAACTTAGAGGCTTGTTTGAGGGTTTCATGTACCTTTATTTCATTGAAAATCAATATTGGAAACCTTTTCCTTGCATCTTAGCCTAGGTCTCTCCAACACTCAACCAATTAATCAAACCCTGTGTCATAGATTGCCTTCCCTAGGTCTCTACATAGAAAGCGAATTGCATCCAATTGGAGCCTTCTGCCATTATTATGTCTTACTTTTGGAGTGCCTATTTGAGTCACCTGATACCCTAACTTTTGAATACGTATCTTTGTTTACCATATCATATATCGAGACTCCTCCCATCAATGAAAATTCGTAAAGATCAAGGAGTCTTGGCTGTGATGACAGTGAGCCACTACGCCATTGTTGTCTCTTGGTCTAGTTTTAGCCTTGTAGGGTCCACCTATTTAAGGCCTGCAAGATTTTGGGGCAACAGGACTTCTTACCAATCTTTTTAGCAAGGCTACTAAGGTCTTGCCAATCTTGCTAGATTGGCACAAATAAGGGAGGGACCCACTGTCACCTTAGCTCAAGCCCCCACTATTTAGGCACAACATCTCCTAAACAACCAAGGGAGGATTCCCTAAATATCCCCAAACACTCTGGTACGTGATCAATGCCTTATATGGAGTCAATGGGATGAAGGTGTTCTAGACTTGCTTGTTGTCCTGTTGATAAGGCAATGGTAAAACGGTGCATATTTCTAACAGCAAACTATTAGTAGCCAATACACTCCAGATATGCATTGTAATCTATGGATTTTGGTCTACGAAATTTATCCTAACCGATTATGGAGTTATTTCTCTATTTAGATACATGATTTAGGAGTTATAATTGAAAACAACTAGTTGTCCTATGGGACACACCGCTAAGCCTGCATTAAATTGCCGGGGCAACAAGCTTTCTGCTATGGTTAGGCCCACTTACAGTGTTAGAAAACCCCTTCGGAGTCACCCAAAGGTATAAGGGGCTAGAGGGTGATTATAGAGTCGTTGGGAAGCCTCCCCTCTACTTGTTTGGACTCAAAATGTAATATCCAGTTACCTGGAAATTAATCTTCAAAAATATGGGTCATGCTAATATGCCCAGAAAATTCCATATTTATATCCAAGAGAAATAACTAGAAACTGCAATCACTCAATTGTTGAGATTTTGTGTATTTGGGGTAGCATCAGTTGTGCTCTAGGTCCCAAATTTTGAGGAGTTCACTTGATCTACAAGACCCAGAAATGGATTTGGGAAATTTCATCTGGTTTAGTAGATATTAAATTAATTAATTATTTTAATGTATTTCCGAAGTTAAAACTTAGGAAAATAAAATAATTAAAGTCAATTTAATTAAACATGTGATGAAATTGTCTTAAGTCACACGGATCAAGCTTTCTTTTAATCTTAGCCATTAATTAAAGATTTAATCTTGACCGTTGATTTGTCAACGAGAAAAGTATAAAGGAAAGGCTTGGAGACATTTGTAACACACACAGAGGCAAAGCACTGAAACTTAAGCTAAGATTCTAGGGCAGGGTTGCTAAGAATTCTCAAGTGTTTCAGTTGCAGAGAGGGGTCTAGAATACACAAGAGACAGAGAAGAGATCAGGAAAGACAGCGCAAAGGAAGGCAGCAGCAGCAGCAGCAACAAGGACAACGTGATTTTTAGGAAGTCTTTTAGGGATTAAGCAGAGACCCTTAGGGGCAGCGTAGTGACTGCGTCACCCAGTCTGGGGTAACACAATCCCTTCCAGTGACAGCGTTGAGCATTTGGAGGCCTTCAAAGGCTGACGCAGTGTCTTTCATGGGAAGATCTGCGTTTTTAAGCCTAGATCTAGCTGAGTTCTGTAAATCCCATTTGAGGGTGTGGATCAGTCAGTATTGTTGGTCTTAGATCAGCAAGGCGCTGCAGATCTAGAGTTTTCTCTGTAGGGTTTTCCAGATCTGGAACCCAAAGTTGTGTATTCAGAAATATTCTTAATAATAGAGCCCTCCAGTAGCCAGAGACCGGTTTTCCCACATTGGGTTTTTCCAGGGACAGTTTGTCCAGAAATAACTGTCACTTTGTCTATGTGTGCATCTGCTTATTCTAGATCTGAATTGGTATAGATCTGTTATGTGTTTTGCTTTGATGTTAACTTGAATTTATTCAGTTGATAACTTGTATAAGTAGGAGAAGCTTAACCGAGTTAACATAAATAATTTATGCATAAGAATTAAGATTCAAAAATTTCTACATCAACTCTAAAATCAAAAAATATAGCTATAAATTCAATGTAGAGCTAAAACAACCAAATCCTTATGAAATGTAGCTACCTGTGAGTTTGTGGGATTGGTTAGAGGTGGTTGGAAATGCAGGTCCAGCGAGGTAAACACTCTCCAAACCTGTAGATCTTCAACCTGATGACTAGATACAAGCATCAAATATGCTTTATAATAACTTGTATCCTTATGAAATGTACTTATCTATGAGTTTGTGGGATTGGTTAGAGGTGGTTGGCAATGCAGGTCCACCAAGGTAAACGCTCTCCAAACCTGTAGATCTTCAACCCGATGACTAGATACAAGCATCAAATATGCTTTTATAATAACTTGCACCTAAATGGCGGTTTTAGATCTGACAATTTTAACACTTATCCCCAATAAAAAATCCTATTCTAAATGAAAAGATAAAAATAGAGATATGATTTTTCTCTTTTCTTTTCTTTTTTTGTTGTCAAAATTATACCTCGAGCTCGTGGAACTCACCAATTGTCAAAATGTCAAGTATTCTTCCTCCTAGATCGTTATGCCTAGTGTTTGTTAATGGAGTAGGTTTCATCCTCACGGAAGTTGCCCCCAATGTTGCTTAACCTTCCTTGCGCCTTTCGATCCCCTTTAGAAGCGGCCTTTCCTTAAAGCATCTGCAACCTTTGTTCTTTGTGCACAAAAGAACACGAAGCCCTTGAGATAGTAAAGCCTTCAGAGAAATGGTTGAAAATCCACAAGTTGATCTTACCTACAAAACAAAACAAACAAGTAGGGAGAATCTAGTTGTATTCCTCCACGTAGTATGATAACTCCTTAATGGAACAAAACATTAGTTTTAAGATAGATTTACTCAAGCACAATTTAGATTAGATATTAAAATTAAAACCCCGAAACATTAACAAGAAGAAAAAGGATAACAATAGCCACTCCACAATGAAAAAATAATGTTTGCAAAATGAGCTTTTTGTATTGAATAATACTTGTTTCTTACAAACAACAACAATTAATTATGATAGAGGCTAGCCTTTTATAGATAAATCTCTAACAGCTAGATAATGGTTAGTTGGACTCTCTCAATAAAATTTTGCTAGTCTTCCAAAAAACAAGACTTTGCAATTTTTTAATTCCAAAAGCATTACAAATACTTAAATTAATTCATTAATGGGGTCAACTTAGACAAATCTACCAAAGAAGAGCACGATATTCCCTTTGAAAGTGGTCAACAATGGTCTCCAGTCAAGATAGTAGACTTTTCACCCCAATGTTCCCTCTCCTTGGTCCATCTTGGAATTCAACTTGCACAATAGGTAGAGAAAATTATTCCTTGAGGCACTCATTGGTCATCTTCTTCATTCTCAAGCTTGCAACGGTTATTTTTATGGTCCATCTCTTAACTTTCTAGTCCATGATGCTCCAACAGCTATTTGACTTGACTTTCCAATGATGACTACTTTTTCACGTGATTTCACCTTCATGCAGAAAATAGTAGTGTAATTTGGCCATCTGAAATAGTAAAATTCATGCTAAGCGCTGGCCTTCTAGGCCTAGCGTTCCATACTATTATGACCTTCAAGCCACATTAAACTCTCATTCAATTAAAAAAAGTCCAAATCGATGCCACATCAGCATGGTCAAACCTTTGAATGATTGGTCTAAATTGAGATTTTCAAAACCGCTTAAGATAAAATAAATTCTGAAACATGGGTTTTGTTCCTTTCATTGAGCATATGCATTTGGACATAATGCATGTCAAAACTGGTGGAACGTTGTAGTTGATACGCCCTATGGAAGTTGCGCACCGTTGTTGGACCACTTTTGATCAGCCATAACTCTTCATCTAATGCTCGGATCAGAAATTTACACATGGCATGTTCTCATCTTTTTGAGCTCTACAATCTGGGACCCTGTTGACTTTTTGACCATTGGGACTAGTTTATATTGGGAACCATGAACTGCCTCAAGAGATGTGAAAATAGTCACAAGAGACGTGAAAATAGTCACAAGAGACTATTATGTTGTAAGAGTTGTCATGAGGCATACTACACCAAGGCCAAGGTCACCTACAGACTCTATAGACTCTAACGATGTGGGATTGGGACGAGATTGCCTCAGTGAAACTTTCAAGGGACTCTATAGACTCTATAGACCCTTGAATAATTAGGTCCACATGTTAAATCCACCAAGGTCCTCCAATTTGGATAGGGACGAGATCGCCTTAGTGAAACTTTCAAGGGACAGGACATGGTTCAACCAAATCACAAGATACAGACTCAATCAACAAGACACAAATCTAGGATAGTTAATATAGGGCCTCACAAGGTTTTTACATGGCTTTGAGTTGTGACCTTGGGCTTACAATGGTGGTGAATGTTGCATTGGGAAAATATATGTAAGCCCACTAACAAAGGGGTAACAAGGCCAAGCAAAGTCCACCTGACTTTTTGCACTGTTGGAGGTATAATGTTTTTCTCAAATAGTCACTTTATCAAGTTCAAAGTAGGTTTAAGCTCAGGCTCCAACAAGCTTGTTGAGTTGATGGCTTTGATATGTCTCCCTAAACTGGCAATCTAAAAAGAGATTATACAGTTACAAACATATGGAAACTCATCGTTGGTGATGAAATGGATGAAAAGAGATTGTCAGATTCAAAATGTTGCTCCCAATCCTAGAAGATCTACTTAAGGAGGTTTCAGTACAATTCCAATGTTATGAATAAAATATATATAAATAAAATAAATATAAATAATGATGATAATTGTAATAAGGATTAGTTAATTAATAATTAGTGTTGAAGAGGCATGTCTAAATGGGACATGGCCTTCCATGGAGAGGCATTACCTAGGGTATATAAGCAAGCCCTCACTCTCATATGTATCATCATTCTCGTTCATACTTTTTAATATTGTTGAGGAGGTAAATCCCCTCTGCGGACAGAGGCGATCCCTACTAGCCCAGCAGGGGTCTAGCAACAATCAAACAATGTTATGACGCAAGCTCCTAGTTACGAATGAAAAGACTAGGAATAGAAGCCTACCTGGATTCCAACGCTATGATCTGAAGAAGAAACGTCCCCATTCCTCAGCCCCGGCAGATCACAATCCCTCCATGATCTCCGCGGATGAACACCTGCACATGGAAGAAATGACAAGATACAAGCGTAAAATCTGGCACACGTAACTAAACATCAGTCAGAAAGGATGTTACTCGCATTAACATGATGGAAAACGGAGTGGAACCATAATCATAATCATCTATTAAATAATAAACGAAGAGAGATTACAACCAAGTTCTGACATCGCAGCCTCCTTCGGACGGGTCTCCAAGCTCGCCAAGGAAAGGGAAAACCTCTCCGGAGTCTCTCGACAATGGTCTCCTTACTTGAGTCGGCCTTAAGGGAAAGAGGGGATTCTTTACAGCACAAAGGCTCTTGGGAATATGGAGATTCAAAGCTTAGGCACTTCAAGACTATCAGCCTTTCAGCCCCTTCATCAATGGATGAAAGCTATATTTATAGAGGAGAGGAGGAGGTTGGGATCCCTACAATAGTGGAAGGGAGGCCTTATCCTTTGGGAGGTTCCCCATATGGTGGAAACAAGAGGCCAAAGGAGGAAGGTCGTGGTTATTCAGTCGAAACCACTTCTGATGACTCATCCACGAAGTTGTTGTAATCGAAACTTCGCCTCCTTTTTTTAAAAACTTTCCATAAACAGAGTGGCGCGGGTACAACACTGGGACAGAGCGCCAATTGGCGCGGGCTCAGTGTAAATTTTCCCCCATTGGCGCGAGTACATAACGGGCTACCAGCGCCAAGGCAAAAACAGGTGTTTTTAGAGGTCTGCTCAGGAAATGATCAACAGAAGGAATGTTGTCCTCATGGAAAGGGATGCAATGATGGTATTTGCAAGGCATGACACTGCTTATTGGTCACAAAAACGACCCTCCAATGGGCGAGATGGGAATTGCAGGGACGGTGACAAATTACTGTGTAACAGATGCCCCCTAAAGCATGAAGCCCGAGAGAGAGAGAGGGGTGAAATGCTTTACGAGAACATGTTCAACTGAAGCCCCGCCGTCAGAAAACCTGCGCAGAAAGATACAACTGATATCTCAAGTACGTGATGTATATGTGGTATGGACGCAGCCATCCGAAACAGAGTATGCTATAATCCGGATCCAGGGTATGGGCGCAGCCATCCAACTAGGATCAAACAAATAGACTCAGGTATGGTCGCAGCCATCCAATCAGTGAGTCATGTACATAATGATAATAATCCACAATCGCAGCCTGGATTACAACAGACACAATCGAGGGTCTTGCGCTCCATCTCAACCCAAACAAAGTACAAGTTCAAGCATGCGAATATGTGAGCTGAAGTCGAACATGCAAGAACATCGTCTGATTACCAGCCAATGATGAAAGCTGTTAACAGACGCGAGAGAAACCACCAATAATGACAATGGTCCTCAAGGTACCACAGGTACAATCTACGGCGTGCGAATAAATGAGTTGACGTCGAACACCCGCAGAATCACTCGATCGGAGGCCAATGATGTAAACCTCACGTCGAATGCGACGAACCTGCCATTGAGGCATGCAGGCTCCAAGGTACCATGAAGGAGTCTCTAGACCAACTTCCTGGATAATGAGCTGACGTCGACAGGAAGTGACCTTGATCGAAGGTGGGCCATAATTTTCCCCACATCATCGACACGAGACAGAGGAACATGATGTTTTTGTTGTGAATCAAGATCGTATGAGAAACAGAGGAAGGTTGATATTTGCAGAGGCCAACTTCTCTTGAACACATGAACGGCACGACAATGGACTTGGCAGTATTTGACATCAACGGATCGAAGGTCATGGCGACGAGGCAGTGAACAGATGAGAGGTCAAAAGAGATTACCCAAACCCATGGAAGCAAAGTGAAGCAGCGAGATGAGATGTCCCCAACCCGACACGAATGCAGACAAGTGCCATGTTCAAGAGCGACATACTGCCGATGACAACGACGATGGTTCCATTTTTCCCCCACCATTTCTGGCGAGTACCCCAATTATTTTTGATAACAAGCTTGAAGGGGATAGCATATGCTTGTAATATAAGTCCACCCTTCCGGCGAATCCATCCTAGTGCATTTAACGAGTCCTAGGAAGGAGGAACTCGGAGAACGTCATTTCGACTGGATCCGATGTCATCAGGGTTTAACGAGTCTGACAAAGGAAGAACTCGGCGTCTTTTCATGTTTAGAGAGTTTGAAAAGACAGCAAAAAGTAAACTCCACAGGTCCCTTTTCGTAAATAGTTCCCCAGATCCGAAAAGGTAGAAAACAATATCCGGGAAAACCTCCTAGTCGCGATAGGCTAGGGTATTCCTTTTCGTAATCAATCCATCCCAGCCCGAAAAAGGGTTAAACTTATACTGGGTGGATGTCGATTCGTGTCCATTTTAACGAGATCGAAACGACAAGGGCCTCGGCAATCTTTTCATATTTAGAGAGTCAGAAAAGAGCTGAAAGATGACTCCAGATTGACTTTTTCGCGTATTTACCGAGTCCGAAAAAGTATAAAATACAACTCGTTTCCATCGTTTAAGTCGCAAAAACCTGCTGCTGCACATACCAAGCAAGCATAAAATCCATTTTCGACATAACATATGCAAATATTTGATAAAAATAACTTTTAAAACTCATTTAACGTCGAAAAAGTTATAAATATGTCAAATTGGTAAAAATAAAATTACTTTTACTATTTACCTTGGTGGAAAGCAACAGTGGTCCTTTTGGAGCAGAAACTTCCGACGGTGATTGCGACAAATCCAGTCGACCATTCAACTTCTCGTCTGTCACAGGTAAGAGGCGCTCGTTTGCTCTTCATTTTCATTCATTTTTTAATAGCTTTCCCTTAAAAATCAGTTCTGTGTGGCCATTTTTAGAATTTTAGGGCTGCGCCCATTGGCGCGGGTATCGGGCACGAACCCGCGCCAATGAGCTCTTTTTTATAAAGGGCTCGCGCCAACAGCCGAACCTCAAAGTTCGCCCAAAATTTCGACATTTAGACCAAATTGTATGGAATTTGGAGCTCATCAAAGATCTAACTAAGGGTTTTTGACCATGTGAATGCAGGTAATCACTCAAAATGGCAATCGAATGGAAAGAACGAGAGCACGGAGAAGAGGATGAACAAGCCATGCAAAGCCAAGCTTGCATGAATGCACTGAGAAACTGTGGATTGAAAAAGTTCTTCCTCACACCATGTTTACGAGCTCAGCCCGAGCTCCTCCAGTATTTAATCAGTATCTGGGACGAACATGAACAGGTGTTCAGGTTACGAGACCAGGTGTTAGAACTGGAGGTCACCGATGTTTATTTCATCACTGGATTGTCCCGCAGAGGTCCAATCCCCGTATTGACTGGAAGCAGACCATTTGGGGAAAAGATGGAAGAAGTAATGGCACGGGTGTGCCGAGGGGCACAAACAGGATCAGGGAGCAAGAAGGTGGATATCCACACCATCCCTGATCTAGCACTAAGAGTAGTTCTCCATACCATTATGCGGGCTACTGGGTCGCAAGCTTCGCACGAGGCCACGAAGACCCAACTCCTGCTGGCCTCAGAATGCATGGGTCCCTTACTGTTCAACTGGGAAGAAGCAGTAACTATCAATATGAAAAGGCAGCTCACAAAGTGCAAACAGGGGAAACTGAAGCAGTTCGGTTATGGTTCCATCTTGGTATCGTTCATTCTGGAACGTTTACCAATCTTCCAGGGCCAAGGGGCCGCAGTGGGGAGTCCGATACCACGAGAGCCCAGAATGGCTCGCTGGGCAGCATTGATGCCCAGATTCGGAGGTGGCCAACAGATGTCCTGGAGGCCAGAGTTTTTTAGGTGGTTACGGCGCCAGCTGATTGTCGTGGAAGACTGGCCCTATGCAGGAACTGACTTTACCGGGGACCCAGACCTCCCACTACCAGAAGGAGATGACTGGGACGAGGAGCTGGGTAAGACCTCATATTTTTGATTTTATGTTTATATGTTTTTTTTTGTTAATACACATTCGTCTTAACACAATTATATATGCTTGCAGATGTAGGACCCGAGAGACCAGCCGGGATGTCTCCAATCTCCCGGAGGACACAACTCGCCCCTGAGATTCAGGGAGAAGGCGCCGGAGAAGATGAACTGATCCAGAACCTCGAGGGGATTGCCCATGGGATCCCAGACTATGCCCGGCTAGCAGACGTACCGATGGCATACCAGCGCCACACGGTGGGGGTTCCGAATCGGATCCACCGAATCCTGAGGCGCCTAGTGCGTGCAGTCACGTGCTATCATGAGCACCATGCGGATTAGTCCTTAGGATTTATACCACACCTATTTTTTGAGAGACATAGCGTCTCCGGATGTACTAAGACGATTATGTATATTTTTTGAGTTTTACGTGACACACTCTATGTAAACATTTCGATATCTATATATACATATATGCATATCTATTTCCGGATGAGTCTTTCTTTACATGTGATGATGATTTATAAATTGCGCAAATGTCTGTCTAATACCAAATTTGCTATTGCATCTGTTAATGTATTCAAATGCCTGGGTATATGACGATATGTAATGTAGTCAAAATTCCTTTCCAGTAATCGAATACGCAAATACAGACGTAATATGGACGTGTTTCTTACCGAATAGTGTCCGTTCAGCTGTAACACTACAAGTTTTGAATCTAGATACACGAGCAATTCACGGATACCAAGGTTTACTGCCTCGGTTGATAATTCCAACACGGCACTATATTCCGCGATGTTGTTCGTGGTATGTCCTAGACACACACCTTGCAGGTCAATCAACTCACCAGCAGGATCGTAGATTACCCAGGCTGCGGAAGACAGATTCCTGGTACTGCGGGAGGCACCATCCGCGAAACCAACAAATGGATGAATAGACATCTTCACAACCAGGAAGACCCGATCAGCAGAAAGATGTTTACAAAGCACACCACACTATGCACACAAATGACAATCACACACCTATGTACACACACCACACCAAGAAATCATTTCAGGCATAGTACTTTTTAAGGTACAGCCCATTCCTGGGCTGCGCCAATGGAACTCCTTCGTAATCTATAAGCTCGTAGGCCCCATTTTTCAAAACACGCTTTACTATATAGGGCCCGTGCCACATTGGCTGGAGCTTACCGGCTCCAAGCTTATCATGTGCCTGATCGTACAAGAGGACGAGGTCTCCTTCAATGAAAGAACGGGGAGAAACAGATTGATCAAAATGAGTTTTGACCCTCTTCTTTTGTGCTTCGCTGATCAAAGCAGCTAGACGACGGGTTTCATCTAACCGTTCGAGATACAGAAGACGTTCTTCCTCAGGAGAAGTATCCGGTAAGAGCTCCACAGCTAATTTAAGCGAAGGAATTTCACATTCAACCGGCAGAGTAGCTTCCAGACCGTACACCAATTGGAATGGTGTGAATCCAGTTGCACTCTTAGCAGATGTTTGGTATGCCCAGAGAGCTGAGAACAGTTGGAGATGCCAACTGGATTTATGAATCCCAACTGTTCGCTGAAGCATAGTGACCAAAACTTTGTTCACCGCTTCAACCTGACCATTCGCTTGAGGGTAGTATGGTGTTGAGCTGTCGTGATGCAAGCCCAACGTTGAAGTCAGCTCCGCCATCATGTAATCGCGGAAATGAGTACCGTGATCAGTGACGATGGCTTGAGGAACCCCGAACCGTGCAATAACGTGGTTGAATATAAATGAAGCAGCCGTTTTCCCGTCAGCAGCTAGTGTAGGCATCGCCTCGGCCCACTTAGTGAAGTAGTCGACAGCGACAATGATATACGCATGCCCCCCGGCCGAGTGAGGGTTACACGTCATAAAATCCACGCCCCATTTCGCAAAAGGGCCGACGGTAATAACGGGATGGAATGGCAACGGCGGCGCGCGCATCTTGCGCTGAAAAATCTGGCATGGATGACATTTACGGACTGCAGTGATACAATCCTTGAATATGGAAGGCAAGAAATAACCTGCCCGCAGAATCTTCTGGGCAGTAGCATACCCGGACATATGTCCGCCACAGGCGCCACTATGGCAGTCATTTAAGACTTTCTCAGCCTCTTCTAAGGTAAGGCATCGTCGGAGGACCGAATCTACTCCAATACGATATAAGGTATCTCCTACTATACGGTAGGGTTGGGACTGGTGCCGAATCCGACGGCGGGCAGTTTTATCCAACTCAGACCGAAAAGTCGCGGTCTGAAGATACACTATGATGTCACCGTACCAAGGATCACGAGTACTGATAAGAAAAAGTGTTTCGTCCGGTATGTGGTCTTCAGAGTGTGAGGGAACAGAGTCTGTAGGGAGAGAACATATAAAATCCGCGAAGACCAGTGATTTAGTTGACTTGGCAGTGGTGAACTCCAAGTCAAACTCCTGCAGGATCACGATCCATTTGGAGTACTTTCCCCCTAGTAATTGTCTAGAAAGAATATACGTCATAGGGTTGCAGTCTGAAACCACTGTTATCGTGCGCAAAAGGATGTAATGGCGAAAGCGTTGTACGACGTGTACTGCTGCTAAGGCCAACTTCTCGACATGTGCATAACGTGTTTCCGGGTCGAGAAGGTTTCGAGACAGGTAATAAACAACATGTTCATCACCGTTATCGTCATCCTGCACCAAGACCATGGCGATGGTGCTAAATGCGGCGGCTAGATACAAAGTGAAGTCGCGGTGGTAGTCCGGAGGACGAAGCAACGGAGCATTGACTAGCAATGTCTTCAGCTTCTCAAAGGATTCCCGAGCAATTTCGTCCCAGTGAAAGGGAACATTCTACTTTAAAAAACGAGTGAATCCTTTGGCTACCTCGGCATAATTCGGGATAAAGCGCCTAAGAAAATTTGCTTTCCCTTGCAGACTCTGTAACTGATACAGGGAGGAGGGTGATGGGAGATTTATGATGGCCTCAACCTTTAGAGGGTCAAGGCGAATTCCGTCTTTCGAGACTATAAATCCTAAAAGACGGCCAGAATCAACGCAGAAGATGCACTTATGAGGATTGAGCCTGATATTGTAGCGTCTGCAACGAAGAAATATCTGGCGGAGATGCTCAGGATGGTCCTCTCGCTTACCCGAATGGGCTGGCAAGTCGTCCAGGTAAGGCTGAACGATATGGCGAATGTCATGAAAAGCATAGGACATCGCACGCTGAAACATGGCGCCAGCGTTCTTTAAGCCGAACGGGAGTTTTTTGTACGCGAAAGTGCCCCACGGACAGATGAATGTGGTCTTATGTTGATCCTCAGGTGCAATATTGATTTGGTTATAACCTGAGAAACCGTCCATTAAGGAATAGATCTCACTCCCAGCACATTCGTCGATGATCTGGTCGATAAACGGAGTGGGATAATTATCCTTTGGACAGGCGCGATTGATGTCGCGATAATCCACACAGACTCGAATTGTACCCTGCTTTTTATCGACAGGGACAATATTGGACACCCATTCTGTAAGGGGGATAGGATAAATAAACCCCGCGTTCAGAAGTTTTTCAACTTCTGCCTTGATAGCGGCGGCTTTCCGAGGATGCATGGGACGCAAGCGTTGGCGCACGGGTTTCGCACCCGGATAGGTTGGAATCTCGTGCACGACAATACTAGGATCAATTCCCGGCATTTCCTCGTAGGACCACGCAAAAACATCTCTGAACTCTTTGAAAAGTTCCGTATAGACCTGAATCTCCTCGGGAGAACAAGTCACACCCACATGAACGTTCTCAACAATCAACGATCCCTATTAATCCTTTATCAGATGTTGATTGAATAGTTTCATAATGTTACCTGACCACCTCCTCAAAATACCGTGTAATAAGACTTGTTTGAAGAGGAGGGGAAGGAACCGAGCAGGTTAACGGTCGCATAAATCAGCCATTGCCCCTAAGCTGGGTATAACGAGGAGCGATGATGTCCATCGCTCTGTGGCGCCCAAGAGACATAGTTTCAATGATAGCCTAGTCCTAAGAAAGTCTTTATTTCGAGAGGATCAAAGTAGACCTACCGACCAAGCCAGGGATTGAGAGTAGACGCGAGAGCCATGCTCAAATGAGCATGTCGAGGAGGTGAGGGTCCCGATGCGCAAACAACTTCGCGTAGCTGAGGAAGATCTGCGTAAAGGCATGGATTTGCCAAACTCATATACCGCTCGTGTGTAGGAATAAGCCAGGGGTCATCAGACCTGGACAACATGTTGACTTGTGCGGTATGCGGTGGTGGTGCAGGAAATATACCCATGAGGACTGGGTCCTTGAAGAGACCAGGTCCTACACTGTCTGGGGGATTCGGAATTTGATCCACGTATGGCACGTTGTTCTCAGAGTTAGAGGTGAAAAATGACAACTGATCCACCGTGACAATCTTGCCCTCGTGAGGGAACTTAATGAATCGAAAGACGGTAGACGGCACGCAGAGCATGGCATGGGTCCAGCTGCGGCCAAGGAGTATATTGTAGTTGAGTTTAGCGTCAACCACTTCCACTTCCACGTTGACAGTTTTTCCCTGTAATGTGATCGCAAGACTCTCGAGAACTCCCAGGGGTTTAGATTCCCGACCATCAAATGCCTCAAGGGCATTGGGAGATGACGACAAGGCTGGAGAGCCAATGGCCTTCCAGCAAGCGGAGGACATAACGCAGGTAGATGCACCCTCATCTACGACGGCCCTATGAATGTTCAGACCGCTAATCCCGACTTGAATAACCAAAGCGATTTGATGTGGAAGCCGGGGAGTAAAATTCTCCAGATCGAAGGTGAGAAGGCTCGAGTCGGCGGGATCGATGCCACCAATTGCAGACAGTAAAGCCTTCCGTTGTGAAGGACAACTTTGAAGAACCTCAAGTGCAGACATAGCACATGGCGCCTGTGCCAGATCCTCAACAATGCTGTAATGTTGAGCGGCACGAGCATTTGGATTATAAGAGGATCTTCGAAGAACACCCTTGGGAGGTGGTTTCACAACGGGTTCGAGAGTCGGCTTCTCGATTTCCAATGGACCGGAGGCAGGTGGGGGAGGTGGCCCATCCGCAACTGCCTTCCCGGGTGCCTGCCGCGATTCATTGTAATCCTTCGACCGCGTAGCGATAGTGATAGGTGCATTAGTCTTCATCATGAAAACTTGAGACCCAAACGGTGCAGATGGTGACGCCTGTTCGACCATCTGGGTTTGCTGAGATGGAAATGGCTCTTTTAAAACAGCCGGAGTCCCTTTAGAGCCTTTAAGAAGTTGACTAACCTCAGACCGTCGTGGACAATCCTTAGTGTAATGGTCACCTTCACAGATGAGGCAAGGGAATTTCGGCTTACGTTGGGAGCCATCCTCAGTTCGAGATTTAGATTCCGGTTTCGGGGCATCAGATTTTGATTTGCCTTTGCCCTTTTTCTTCCCCTTGGAGGATTTGTCCGCAGGATTGGCCTGGACGGCATTCACCTCCGCGGTTTTACCAGAATCAGATGAGGCGGGATTAGCAGAGGTATTGTTGGAAGAATTAGCCTTCTGCTTCCCATTCGAAGACTTCTTCGAATTTTGAGAGACGGAACTAATGACACCATCCACCGCAGGGGTAGGTGGAGCCTTAGTGGTTCCGGGCCGTGGAGCATCAGTCAAGATGTCATAAAGCATGCCAGACTGCGAATAGACAAGATCCAAGTACTGGGCACGCGCAATAGCTTGTTCCTCCGTCACACACACTCCCATCGCGATATCCTGAGCGATTTTATTCACAAAGGAGGTGGTGAACCAGTGAGTCAAAATCCCGATCGTGCATGGGAACTTTGACTTCACTGACGATCACGCTCAACACCATGAATGTGATTCCGAGAGGGGCGTGGCCTTGTCCTCGCTTCGTAGAAGTCAGGAGGTGCGTCCCGGCTTCATACCGAACCGGTAACTGGAATTGCGTGAGGAAAGCCATGGCTAACGAGTTGAAATATTGGAAAATGCCACGAGATAGTTCTATGTACCACTTAGCAACAGCTCCTGTTAAAGTACGCTGGAAAAGACGCAAACGGATCGAATCGTCGACCCAAGAGTTAGACGAACACCAGAGGTGATACGTCATCACATGCGCCCGGGGGTCTTCGCCAGCCTTTCCCTCAAACTTGGGACAATCACCTGGTATCTTGGTGGGAACCGGAGGCCAATATGGATTATGTAAAATCGGATCATTGGTCAACTTTGAAACGTCCGGCAGTTCCAAGGTAGCCAGGAACGACAATGGAGGGTTAACTGCCATGCCGGGCCCAGGATGAGGTCCGGTACCCATACTCCACGATGGTTGTGAATATCCCTGCCCCCACGGGTTCTGTAATATTTCCGGCAGGATTCCGACCGTAGGGGGTATAGTCAGAGCAACTGCACCGATTTGGATTCTGTAACCATAGTGCGGGCTTGATAACCGTGGTTCGGCCCTGACTAGGCGTTTGTTCAGAGTGCTGGAATGGCTTGGATTTCGTCGTCGTGGCGCCCTTTCCAACTTGGATATGGGATAATACTGAGAGCCTCTGGGGTGGTTATAGTTCGGTTGAGACTGACCATGAGAATAATAACCACCCTGAGGATGAGTAGGCTGCTGAAAAGTGGAACCCTGCGGAGCCTGATATGTAGGGCGCAGCTGTTGATTTGGCCGCGGCATTGAATGAACAGTCATTGAAAGCAGTGAACAGTAATGAGAGGGCCGCTTCAATGAACATGTTGGCCCGATCGAGAGGGCCGGCCCGAATGACTGTGGCCGCTCCTGGATAAAGGCGCCGGCTGCGTGCCGACTCCGGCTTGTAAGGAGCCCTGTGTTGTACCGCATGAGTCGGCCGGCCTCGGGAGGTGGGAATGGTGACCAGGTGCTTGCTGGAAACCGGTTTGACCTGAAGCAGAACCATAGGATGGTCCCGGCTGATATGCAACGTTAGAAACAACAGGATACTGCGGTTGCATTGGTAAAGAAGGCTGGATTTGCCCCCCAGGACCATAGACCGGTCCCGGTTGATACCCCGGCTGAGGCTGAGCAGGTTGACCAGCAGGGCTATAATATGGTCCTTGCGGATTGTACAATGGCCCTTGCTGGCCCGCAGAGTAGCCTTGGATGGGCTGCCCCTGTGGGTCATACAGATAGCCAGGTTGGCCCGCAGGTTGGCCTTGGAAGGGTTGTCCCTGCGGGTTATAAGCCTGGTTGTACGGTAAACCTTGAGCATACAGATAAGCCTCAGGAGCAGGAAGGCGCAAAACCTCCCCGTGCTCGTCAAACTGACCTGGGAAAGCATACACGGGAGTGCCATCCTATGCATAGTGCGAAAAGAAAGATCGGTAAGGATCTTGGGGGAATTGTCCAGCTTCGGCGTTCGGCTGTTGCAAGGACAACCGATACTCCTCCGGAGAGATATTCTCCGGTATAGCAGTAGCTAGATAAACATCTTCAGGAGTTGGCCCAGCCCTGGTAGCTGAGACAACAGAAGAAGAGGCAGCCACACAAACAGTGGGCCGAACGGGAACAGAAGTGACGGGCGTCGAAGGGGACACCCCGGGTGTAGTGACAGTTGGCCTCGAAGCAGGAGATGATATTCCCATAGAGGCTGCAGCTGAAATGATTTGACCCAGAGATCTATATCCCTGTGGTAAAGAAGGACTGGCTGACGACATGGTAGCCAGCTCAGAGTCGTCTCCCTTAAACAATCTACGCGGGATGCGCTGATAGTCGTCAGACGCCGGAATTTCCTCACCAGAATCACTCATGGTTGATCTTGCCGTTAAATCACGCAAAAGACGGCGAGGACTAGGAGGAAAAACAGCAGCAACAAACGGTGAACCCGATGTAAGAGAAAGGAAATCAGCTCCTAATCTCAATTCAGACACAGGGTCTGAAAAGGGCCAGTTGAACTCAACTGGTTCTCCAAAGGGTTGCTCAGCGAGGACCAGTCCCCCGTCAGGAAACTCAGAAACAACAGGCTGATGTGGTTCAACAGAAGGCTGAGAAGCTTCTGAAGAATCGTCCGTGTAAGGACTACCAGTAGACGAAACCGAAGGTTCCGCCACCGTGGCAAAAGACTAGAAGAAAAGAGCAAACACACACACGGGCTGAAAACGAGTTAAGACACACGATCAAACAGTCAACAAGCAATGTCTAAACAGGTGTGTAATCGTGGGCAATTAATTTTACCACATTGGAAAGTAAGAAATTCTACCGTTTCATGTTTTAAGAGTCGAGAAACGATAAAAAGATGACTCTATCTCTTTCAGAGTTGATACAAGCGTGAAAGGACAAGCGCTTGACGGTCTTTTCAAGTTTAGGGAGTCAGAAAAGACCAAATGACTGCTCAGGAAAAACTAGGTACAAAGGGTGTACCAAATATCCGTGAACTTCAATATACACCTTGGTTTCAAATAATGAAACAGAAATCGACCAAGGACTTTCCGTACGTGCAGGTAGTCTCCCCGAATGCTGTGTTCGGTGTATCACGGGTATAGGGCGGCAGACTCGGCTTCCTGTGGATAAAAGATTGAAAACCTAGAGGGGTCTCCCTTTATATACGCGACGGTACGGGGAGCGCAAGTCCGTACTAGCGCTGTCTAAAGCCAACAGGCGAACGACAGCTGCTAGGTTTAACGACGCCGGAACACGTCTCTAGCCTAGACTTTCTAAATATGTTTCGTTAAGTTCCAATGCTGCCTTAGGTTAATTGAAATAAATTTTACAGTTGATCTTCAATTAAGTTTCAATTTTCAGGCCCCATCGTATGTAGTGTCTCGAAGGACTCCTAAATGCAAAGCTATATGCCACAGTGCAACATTTCGTTCGATGAAAACTAGTTAGAGAAGAGTTGAGAGCTTTTACACAAACAAAATGAATGGAAGACAAACAATGAGATCTCTAATGCAACTAATGAAATTGAAAACTTTTCATTCAAAACACTAATCACTAGCGATATAGAAAAGATCACAATTTACACTAATTAACAAAAGCAAAAGAGATTTTTTTTTTTTTTTTCAATGTTTAATAGCTAATATGCACTAAACGAACTTGAAAACAAACGGAACAATTTGAGAAACGATTTTCAAGAGAGCGAAACAAACAAATTTCACTCAACAACACAAGCAATCAGATCCCCAAATCGACCAAAGTCTCTCAAAACGAAGAAAAGACTCAAAAGCTTCCAATGGACCGTGTGATCTAGATCCAAGGCAAGACCAAACGAATTTCGAATGAATGAATGAACAATCACCCAAAAATCGCAACAAAACAATGAACAACTACTTAGAGGATGCGGAGAATCAATCAGATGGTTGACAAGACAATCAAAACACCAAAACTCCCAAGGAGGGCTCGATACACTAAGCCACTAGATGCCCTAGGGCTTAAAACGTGAAATCGGTAGATAAAAGCAAACAACCAAAGGACAGAGGTGAATTCCCAGTCAAACAGGACTCCAACACACTCAGGCAGTCGGAAAATCAAGAAGAAAAACACTGATCAAATTCAGAGAGCTCAAAAATGAGGAAACTCAAAAACCTTACAGGGGTGGCGCGACTGTGAGGGGAAACTGGCGCCAGAAAGCAATTGGCGCGGGCTGGACAAAGGCAACGTGCGCCAATTGGCGCGACTGTAGGGTTAAAAACCGCACCAGTCGAGTTTCTCAGCCAAAAATTAAAAACAAGCTACTCTAGAAGCAGACCAATGCAAGCTAAGCAAACCAAGAAGCAAAAACAATGAAAGAACCCAACCCAGAAGGTTCATCAAGCAAGGAAAAACATAAAACAATCAAAGCGAGACAACACAAACGAGACAATGAAATCCGGACGATCCCCAGTGGAGTCGCCAAATTGTTGAGGAGGTAAATCCCCTCTGCAGACAGAGGCGATCCCTACTAGCCCAGCAGGGGTCTAGCAACAATCAAACAATGTTATGACGCAAGCTCCTAGTTACGAATGAAAAGACTAGAAATAGAAGCCTACCTGGATTCCAACGCTATGATCTGAAGAAGAAGCGTCCCCGTTCCTCAGCCCCGGCAGATCACAATCCCTCCACGATCTCCGCGGATGAACACCTGCACATGGAAGAAACGACAAGATACAAGCATAAAATCCGGTACACGTAACTAAACATCAGTCAGAAAGGATGTTACTCGCATTAACATGATGGAAAACGGAGTGGAACCATAATCATAATCATCTATTAAATAATAAACGAAGAGAGATTACAACCAAGTTCTGACGTCGCGGTCTCCTTCGGACGGGTCTCCAGTCGTCCACGTCTCGCAAAGCCCGCCAAGGAAAGGGAAAACCTCTCCGAAGTCTCTTGACAATGGTCTCCTTACTTGAGTCAGCCTTAAGGGAAAGAGGGGATTCCTTACAAGACAAAGGCTCTTGGGAATATGGAGACTAAAGCTTAGGCACTTCAAGACCTATCGGGCGTCACCCCTTCATCAATGGATGAAGGCTATATTTATGAGGAGAGGAGGAGGTTGGGATCTCGTACAATAGTGGAAGGGAGGCCTTATCCTTTGGGAGGTCTCTCATATGGTGGAAACAAGAGGCCAAAGGAGGAAGGTCGTGGTTATTCAAATAAAACCACTTCGATGACTCATCCACGTGTTGTTGTAATCGAAACTTCGCTCCTTTTTTTAAAAACTTTCCATAAAATGAGTGGCGGCACAACATCAGGGACAAGAGCGCCAATTGGCGCGGTCGTTGTTAATTTTCCTCCATTGGCGCGAGTACACCCGGTCACTTTGGGCCAAGGCAAAAACAGTGTTTTTAGAGGTCTCAAGCCAGAAATGATCAACAGAAGGAATGTTGTCCTCATGGAAAGGGATGCAATGATGGTATTTGCAAGGCATGACACTGCTTATTGGTCACAAAAACGACCCTCCAATGGGCGAGATGGGAATTGCAGGGACGGTGACAAATTACTGTGTAACAAATATATATATTATTGTATCTCAATGGAGATCTTTATATTCCAATTCTTCTGTAGTATTTGACTCAAGTACGAAGTTTGTTCATTCCATTTGGTATCAGAGTTGTTCGATCCTCTAGTCGCTCAATCGTTGCACAAGAGCTCCGTTCTCTGATCCATGTCTTTGACAATTGAAATTCGTCAACTTTGTTGTCGTTGTGATTGAAGCATTTTGCTATATTAGAGTTGTTCGATCCTCTAGTCGCTCAATCGTTGCACAAGAGCTCCATTCTCTGATCCATGTCTTTGACAATTGAAATTCGTCAACTTTGTTGTCGTTGTGATTGAAGCATTTTGCTATATCGTCTCTGGAGATTCTCTATTTCGATATCAAGCCTTTGGCCATAAAAATAAAAAATAAAATAAAGAGTCAAAAATTATTTAAGAAAAAAAAAAATTATTAAGAAAACAAAAAGGGTGGAAAATTATATATGAAAATAAATAAATTAAAAAAACAAAAAAATGAAATATAAAACAATATATATAAAATAAAAAGTTTATATATTAAAAAAGGAGAATTATTTAAAAATATATAATTTAAAATAATAATATAAAATCAAAAAATCAAAACCTCTTACCTATCGCCCGCACCCCGACCTTCGACAGTTGGTTGGCTGAAACCACTACTTCCAGTCGTTCAAAATTTACAGCTGAATAGTCGCCATCATCTGCCTCCACCATTCAATGCAACGCCACTGTCGAATGCTAAATGACTCACCGTCTCAATTCAACAGACCGGCCATGGTCACCGCCACCTCTGTCAGGTCGGTCATTCCGGCGTTGCCTAGTCGTCCTAGTTTCGGTCTCCATTGCACAGCAAATGCGTCGAACAGTTCCTCCACCGCAAGCAAATCGCATGTCACCATAAACTTGTGTTGCCCTTCACCTATACCATCGACCCCTATCACCAAGTACGTCAATCGTGTTGTGTATCTCAGCACCATATTCAACCCTCGTCCCTCGTCTGCGTTGCCCCGACCAGTCGACAGCATCTGCCGTCAGTAACGCCTATCCTCAATCTTTTTTCTCGTCCACGTTTTACCCCGTCTCCACTAGCAATCGTTGATTGTTCTACGCTCTACCATCGTCTTTTCGGACACCACCCGATAGTCTGACATCCCCTATCCCAAGTCCGACAGTCATCCGTCATGTTTCGTCCAACAGTCAACCATCGCTTCGATTAGTTCAGTCAATTCATATAGTAGTTATAATAATAATTAAGAATTATAATTAATATAATTAATAATTATAATTAATTTCATTATAATTGTTATATTATAATTTTTTTTAATTATTTAAAAAAATTATTATTTAATATATATATATTATTAAAAAAAATTGAGTTCTACCAAAAAGAAAAAAGAAAAAAAAAAGAGAGAAGGTATTTATATAATATTAAATAAAATAAAATAAAAAAGGAAAACAAATAAAAAGGAATAGATATTGTTGGAACACCTAATCCTACATGGGTAGGTGTGGAATGCGAAAAGTCACAATGGAGTCCAAGTGACCTTGGAATGTGAAACCAAGAGTCACACCATTGTATTATAAATGTACATCATGTATAATGGAAAAATAAGAAAGCCTCACGCTTATCCTTCATTATGTGTTGAGTCTCTCGTGTGTGTGTGTGTGTGTGTGTTTATTTCCCCACACACCATGTGTGTGTTTAACATGGTGTTTAACATGGTATCGTATAAGCTGATACGTTCATAACCAGCTCAACCTTGAGTGAGCCATTTGTGTTTATGGCCTGTGCATATCTGCAAAAATTTTGTTGATACATTCATAACCATCTCAACCTTGAGTGAGCCATTTGTGTTTATGGCCTGTGCATATCTGCAAAAATTTTGATAATTTTTGCAGCACTTAGAGATTCTCTGCAGCAGTCCTTTTTGCCGCATTCAAAAATTGGCAGCATTCAGAAATTTGTTTTGAAGAAGAGCAACATTGGTTTTGAAGAAGAGCAGCATTGTGCATCTGAAGGTTTTCTCACTGCTCATTCTTCCTGTAATTTCTGCATTTTAAAGAGCTGCTGGAATAGTGTTTCAAAGCAGGTTTCTAAAAGGAAAATTTCTAAGTTTTTCATTGAAAAATTCTGCAAAGTCTGGGTTTTTCTGCTGAAATTTAGTGCATTTACTGGAAGAAAAAATTCTGCAATTATCTTCAAATTCAGAGTTTATTGCATTTTCTGGAAAAATTCTGCATTTATCTCGCCCTCTGCTGCTATCTCAAATTCAATTTACTGTTGTCTACTGGTTTAAGAAGGAAAAAAAAAAAAATCTGAGTTGTTTCAAGCCTTTCAGCCCCCCCTTTACCCCTGCAACCCAATTTCTCTCCCTACCCGTGGCTACCCTTTCCATTCCTCAGCCCTGCACCCAACGCTCACGACTCCACTCTTATCGCTCAACCCATACGAACCCTCATCTCTATCCCCTTCTACCCGCGGCCTGCTCCTATCCCACGACTCCTGCCGCTCTCCCTTCACGGCGCACACCACACAACTGCCCCCTCTCATATCTCACAGCGCACTCCACACAACCCATTCCACCCCCTCTACCCTCACGGCCCTCCCCCTATCCTACCTACCCACCCCCTACGCTACCCTGCGCACTCCCCGCTACTCTCCCACACTCCCCTTGCTATATGCCCTCACCCTCTGCGTATATCCTCGGCCCTCCCTACGCCCCTTACCCCGCTCACCCAATGCTCCTGTCGCTCCCCCTTATCAATCCACTCCCCTCCCCATGCACTACCCCTTACTCCGCCCCAACCCACGCTGCAATACGCTCACCCTTCCCCCTCACCCCTTGGCTTAACTCCACCCTCTACACTACGCTCTACAAACAACAGTCCACCCGCTCAAATACGCCGCCCTACCCACGCTACCCCGCCCCTCCTTATCACTCCAGCACTCCCCCGTACCCCATACAACAGCGCTTCCCCAACTCACCTTACGCCTAACTCTCAACCCAAATCACATAACCCGCAGCCTCTCCATACCAAGCCACTCGCTCCATACTCCAGTTCAAACCTGCCATACTCCGCTTAGCCCACACCTATGGCTCTACGAGCTCACCCGTAAATTACCTACGCCCTATGGCTCAACCCTTACCCTCCCTCTGCATACACTCAATCCCTTTCCGCCTTTCGACCCCCTCTCCAACGCTCTGCAACCCACCCTCCCTACGCCACTACCCTCAGCCCCGCCTACACTGTTGCACGCTCCCCTTCCCTGTCCGTCCAATCCCAACCCTTACCACGACTCCCCCTCCTTTCCCCTATCGCTCCCCTTCCGCGTCCCCATTCCCAACGACCTTCCGGCCCTCCCCCTCACTTGGCCGCTCGGCCTCCACACTGTATCTCCCTCCCTCGGCCCTCAAGGCCGCCTTCAAAAATTTCGATTCCCTTTCAAAACTTCGATTTTTTTAATTTTTTTAAAATCCCTCCCCCCAATTAAAATCCCCTCTCCCCACATCCTTTTAAATTTCTCTTAGTTCCCCCTCCCCCTAATAAGTTTCCCAATTTCAAGTTTTTTTAATTTAATTATTTTAAAAGAAATAAAGAAAAAAAACAGAGAGAGAGGAAGAGAAAAAGTAAACAACAGAAATGGCATATGAGGAGCAGATGGACTAAATACATAGATAAAAGTGCAGTTTATATTTGTGACATTGATATAAGGGTGATTTTCTGCAAGAAATTTACATGTGAAGATTGGTCCTCATTTTGAAAACAGCTCTTTTGAAGAAAATTCAGCTGCCTTAAAGGCTTCTTGCACAGTGTTTTTGCTGCACACTCATACAAAAATTTTGCAGAAATATTGTATTGAGTTGACATTGTATTGTGAGTGGATATTGCTTTTTCATAGTTGCAATCAAGATTTGAAGTGTAAATTTGAATTGTTGATGTAAGTCATTGTTGTTTGCCAGTTAGACATCCAAGTCTATACCTTGAGGAGCAGATTTTGCACTTTGAGATTTCCATAGTTGGAAGTTCTCTTAAGTCATTTGTATTTCTTGTTAAATCACATTGTAAACGGGTGCATTTTCGGTTGAAGCCGACACCCTTTCATTTGTTGAGCCTAAGTTGTTGAAATGGCTAAAATCAATGAGACATTAGAGTTGTTGAATAACCTCATTCATTCCAATGTTGATGATATGATAAAAATGAGCAAGAATACTCTTTGTAACATTCAAAGTTGTTTGCAAGATGCACAAGAAAAGATTGAGTTTTTGCAGTTGGAATCTCAGCTCCAACAAGATGAACTTCAACAAAAGAGTCACCATTCTGAACCTGCTTCTGTTCAGAAGATTGAGAAAGACTCCAATCAGCAACAAGTCAATAAAGTTCCAGTTGATTCTCATTCAATTCCTTGTACAAGAGCAGATCTACATGCAGATGCAGCAGTTCAGCCTGCACTTCTCAAGCCCATCATCAAACCTTGGGAAGAGCTTGTCCACAACAAGCACCGAACTGGTCTTAGATATGACAAGGATGTGTCCTTTCATATTCCAGACTACACCAAGCCCATCATATTTCAGAGTGTCGGATTCTTGTATGACAGTTCACCTGCAGCTGTTCCAGATCCTACTTCGTTTCCACAACAGATTGTAAAATGCCAACACTGTGATCGAGTTGGCCATATTAAATATCATTGTTTTGATCTTCATCCATGCAAGCACTGTGGTCGGCACACCCATTCTTCACACAGATGCTTCAGAAACAAGCCTCTTGCAAGAACAAAGATTCATCTTGGATGGATCGCTTCTTGGCAATGGGCATCGGCAGCCAAGAAGATGTTTAAGACACATGTCAGAACTTGTTCACAGATATTGAACAAACTTGCAGTTGAGTTTTCGCCATCATCTCACCTTGTCCCTGACAAGGGGGAAAATGGTGGTCATGTACAAGCTTCTACGACAGATCAAGCGAGCCTGAGCCACAATCTCTCATTCCATGTTCAAAGTTGTAGCCAGAGACACGACAGTTCAAGCGAGCCTGAGCCACAATTCGTCATTCAAGATTCAGAGATGTAGCCAGAGACATAGATGCCCATGAGCATGCCTTTGGTTGGTGGACAACCTTAAACCATCATCTTTGGTTGGTGGACAGCCTAAAACCATCACAGGTAGTAGACCTCCCTTCTTTTAGGTTGAAGGTCTCCCTTTCATATATGAGGAACACTTCCTCTAGCAGAAGCCTTCAGCTTCTTGCCAGCTTTGGTTGAGTTCCAGGAAATGCTTCAAGCATTCCAGTGTTGTTGGTAATCCTAAAGTCATCACAGGTAGTAGACCTCCCTTCTTTTAGGTTGAAGGTCTCCCTTTTTTATGAGGGACAATTCCTCTAGCAGAAGCCTTCAGCTTCTTGCCAGTTTTGGAAGAGTTCCGGGAACTGCAACAAGTATTGTGTTCCAGTGTTGGTGGTCATCCTTAAACCACCTCTTTTTTCCAACATTTCAAAGAGTTAATTCAACCCAAGTGCTACCATGTATACTTTGCAGATTTGTATTACAACTCTCTTCTTGGACTCACACATACCCCTTCGGATTAAGGGGGGATGTTGGAACACCTAATCCTATATGGGTAGGTGTGGAATGCGAAAAGTCACAATGGAGTCCAAGTGACCTTGGAATGTGAGACCAAGAGTCACACCATTGTATTATAAATGTACATCATGTATAATGGAAAAATAAGTGAGCTACAAGCTTATCCTTCATTGTGTGTTGAGTCTTTTGTGTGTGTCTGTTTATCTTCCTCATACACCATGTGTGTGTTTAACATGGTGTTTAACAGATATTAAAAAAAATAAAAATAAAAATATTTCTAAGGGTAAAAGATTACCAAGGGAGAAATTGTTTATAAAGTCAAATTACTATACTCTTAAGATCATAAAGGGGTAATTGTGAAAGTATTAAGGAGGAATATATTACTTTTCAAGTCAATCATTTATCTACAAAGATTAGGAAGGAAGGGGAAAAAAAAAGGAGTAATAAGGATTTATCACTAAGGTCCGAAGGAATAATAAATTTTTGAAGGTTTTGAAGAAAAAAAAATATAGGTTTCTTTTCAATATGTCCTTTTTGTTCAGAAGGATATCCTAATTGTCAAGAGACATTCAAAAATCAAAACTTCGTCTACACAAAATGTTACAAAACTTTTACTTTAGTTGAATGTCGAGTGATACAGAAAAGCAATCATTAGCAAGAGATATGAAACAATTAATGGCAACAATTGGGAAACAACATACAGATTGTAAAAAGGAAATGAAGAAGACAGAATCCAAATTACAAGATAAATGCCCATCATCACCCTTACAAAACGATGTAATCCAATGTACCGAGAAATGGCAGCTGAAAGATCAAAAAAAAAAAACAAAATAGCCAAACTTCGGCAAAACAAAAAAGTGTTACAACAGGAATATGAAGATCTTGCATATATGCATTACAAACAAGTAATGGAAAAAGACGAAAAAATTTCTTGCCTCAAGGACCACGTTGAAAAATTAATTGCACAAGTCAAGAAGACTAAGGTCACAAAGAAGGAACTCAAGCAGCACTTATCAGAACTCAAGCAGACAACTAAGTCAATGTACATATTTGAACCATTCAGAACATAAACAACAAATTTATGTTCCAAGGAACTCTGAAGTTTGCAAAATTCAGTCCTATAATAACCATTCATTACAAATTTTGAATAATCGGAAGATTCCTCAAAAGATAAATCTTGGATGGTCAGATCCATTCTCATTCCAACAATCTTGCTTATCACTAAGAGCATCATATCAACTTGTATCAATGAAGATGACAATTCTGAGATGAAAAGACATTCGAAACTGAAAACGAAATCAAGCCTTTTCATCAACAAGTTTTGAGGACAAAGCTTTTTGAAGAGGAAGGCAATGTTATGAATAAAACATATATAAATAAAATAAATATAAATAATGATGATAATTGTAATAAGGACTAGTTAATTAGTAATTAGTGCTAAGAAGCATGTCTAAATGGGACATGACCTTCCATGAAGAGGCACTGCCTAGGGTATATAAGCAGGCCCTCACTCTCATATGTATCATCATTCTCATTCGTACTTTTTAATATATATTCTTATATCTCAATGGAGATCTTTATATTCCAAGTCTTCTGGAGTATTTGACTTAAGTACGAACTTTGTTTGTTCCATCCAATTTATTTCACTCTACATGTTTTCAGGCAATTAAACCAGTGTTACCAAAATCTGGATTAAATCCCAATAAAATCCCCAAATCGTGAGTTTTTCACCAGACATTTTTAATTTTGCCGATTTATTCAATATTCTCCCCATTTTTACGACTTTTTCAATTTTCGGACCCTTGCCGATTTATTCCCGAGTATGACTTTTGCAATATAGAGTTAAACACAGTGGCGGATGATCTTTCAAAGGAGGGTCAGCAGGTTGAGGAGTTGTGCATCTGGAGGATTCCTAAAATGGAGTCCTATCCTTATAATTTCAATCTGTTTTTTGACTTGTCAATTTTTTCTTTAGCTGTGTCTCATACAGTTTCTGTTTCAGTCTGGGAAGATTATAGGGTCTTAACTTTTTACATAACTTTTGGGTCTGTATAAGACCAGGTGACTGAGTACAACTTTGTCAAAGATCTCTATTAAGTGATCCTTTATATAGCTGAAGATATAGATCTTAGTCTGACGATGTTAAGCCAATATTTGTATGAACGACTAAACAGCATTTCAAAATAATTATCAAAAAACCCAACTAGGACTATAACCACCTATTCTATCTGACATCACAGAACCGACAGGTGTACTATAGCTCAGTTCTTTAATAAGAGTTGTAAATCATTTCACACTACTGAAATCAAGGATCATCTTTCAAAATTATGTCCAGATCTTTTAAAATTTTATGTTGCCATTCCCATAAAAATTGGACACAGCCCACATCTGTATCAGAACCTCATTCCCTTCCCCTATTTTCAAATCTCCTCCCTGAACCTTAGGGTAACAAAGTGCAATATATATAATAAAAAATTACAGAATTTAATAAAATCTAGTAAATGCATGTGACAATAATATATTCATGTATTTTTTACTTGCTAAAAATAAGATATATTGTTATGTATTCTAACACATTTTCAGACCATCGTATTTATATGGAAAAAATGTATTCACTCTAACTGTGCTGCAAAACACGCTAAGAATTTACATTATCACCTGCTGATACAGCTGCTCGGCTCTAGCAATCATTCTTTTTCCGCGATACACACCCCAAAGAAATTTAGTAAATGTAAAGACCTATATGTTGTGCACCAGGTCAATCCTCCAGTTAAATAAGAGCTTCCAAATGAGTATCTACATTCAAAAATTATGAAAATTTGGGCAGAATTTAGAATTTGAAAAGCATACCACTGGAGAAACTACAAACAAAAATAAGTAATGTTGGGAGATCCATTCTTGAGTACGACACTCAAATGGCTTATATCGTTCTGCCAACCAATCAGGACACTTGAATTCCTCCAACCTGTACAACATATGAAACATATGAACTATGATTTTCTCTGATCAAAATAGTTAAATGTGCGTAACTTAGTAAATGTCCTTTAAAATCAGTTAACTTAATCTTGACGGACAAACCCGTCAAATGTTGTCCTCATCTCAAATGAGTTGCGTATGATCTCCATTGCCTTTTCTTCTACAAATGCAACCTCCTCATCAGTGTTCAGGCTGGGCTGCATCTTTAGCAGAAGTTGATGCACTTCTCTTCTAAGGTCATTGTTGGGAAACTGAAACAAAAATATAGTTAGTTATTACTGGCTAAATGAAGCCCTTTTATCAAGTCCTAAATGTGCATGCTTTCTCAATGATAACATTCTTCCAGCCTGTCCTAATAACGCTATTTCTGGATTAATCTTCATTTGAGATCTTGCCTGCTAAGAGATTAGACATGAACTCATAAAATTCAAGGAATCCAGTTGTGGAACCAGACCCAAAGTATCCCAGCTCCATTGCACAATGATTGAGCATGCAGTCCACAAGCAAAGCCTTCAATCCATTCAGCCTGTATATCAATACATAGTATAGAAGTCCTTCAATAAAGCATAACCCACTTTCAAGTTTTCAACTAGTAAAAACAAAAGCACAAGGCACTCCTTGTAGATAAGCAGAACTAGCATGCAACTTACAAGTTTTTGGGCTTTCTTCTCAAGCTCTCTGTTTTCTTTACACAATCCGTGATACTTTTTGAACCCAGGAACACATTCCAATTTGCCTCCTGAACATCTACCATGCTCTGGACAAGGTATACAAGAATCTGCAAGATGAGAAGCATGAACAAGTTAATCACAAACAGAGCACAGGAATAATCCTGAAAGGTATACTGGTCATCATCTTGAGAAATATTGAGAAGACTAATTGATCATCATCATTTACATGAACTTCCTTTATGCTTCTAATAAACTAGATAATGATCCTCTCATTTTATATTTTACTATAACTAGATAGTTTGTGATAAATCACACTAGGATGATATGGTCCAAATCAGTGTTTTGAAAATCGCAATTTTTTCGGAAGGCTGATTTAATCAGTGATTTTTTGGGCGATATTTTGGATTTGAAAAAATCGCCAAAAAATCGAGATTTTTTCGGAAAAAATCGCAATTTTTTCGGTAAAAATCGTGGGCCCATCAAACAGCAAACCAATAAGTTCAAAAATCGATTTTTTTTTGTCATTATTGCTAGAAGTCATCTACAAGGGCAACAGAGGAGAAAAGTGAAGGAATTTAGCAACCCAAGCCAACAAAATTCATGTTTGGACCAAGTTTATTCGGCAAAATGTTTTTAGATGCGATTGACACCACTGCTGCATGGAGGGTTGAGGCTAAGAGGCCTATCATGGAGTCACCCCCTGATTGGATAGAGCAGGAAGTAGTGGAGGGGGAGGAGCAACAGCAGGTGACACCACCTACCCCTGCTACTGGTAGAGGACGTGGTCTACCTCCTTTAGCTCCTGGTGCTTTAGATTCTGGCACTTTAGGTTTTAGAGCACAAGAGAGTCCATTGCCAGCCCCGCCTGTTTCTTCATCTAGAGGGAAAGTTGTTACATTTTCTCGCAAGAGGGGCAAAGGAAATCAGTAGTATAGGTTATTTGGTGCATTCCTTTGTATATGACATTACGACTCATGATATGAGATACATTATTATATTTTTTGTTGATATTTTGAGGCTGAGTTGGGACTCAGGACTTAGTATTCAGGACATGATTCACTGTTATGTGTAATGTAGCACTAGACATGATATTACACATCTTATATATTAGTTTTTTTTCATATTTATGTGTCAATGCATTTATTTTATGTTGTGGATGCTTTAGATATTGAAAAAATTGGAAAAAAATGAATATTTTGTATGCGCCGATTTTTCCCCAATTTTTACCGATTTTTTCCCGATTTTTACGATTTTTTCCGATTTTTTCCCCTTGCCGATTTAATCCCGATCGCGATTTTCAAAACATTGGTCCAAATGACCAGAGCAGAAGGTACAAGGTAATAATTATCAATAACAGACATTGTAATGTGTCTTGCTTCAAGTGGCACGCTACTAATACAAGTCCATGTTGCAAATATGAAATATCTTGTTAGCAGATATATCAGCAATGGTCTAGAATTCAACTTATCAACAAAATTAGAAAATATCAGCAAACTTGAAAAATTACAAAAATATTCATTTTTGTAATTTTTTTCGTTTTTTTCATTTTTTGGACTTTTAAAGCAACAAGAACATCAAATAAACACACTGCCACATCACAGATAGATACTAAATCCTGATAGCTCTCCTACGTCCTAACAGACTAATACAAAATCGTACCAAAAAAATAAAAATAAAGTATCTCATGATTCATCACCATTAGTCATCTGGAATCTAAAACGCTAAATTTTGGGTTTGAGGTGGAACTCACGGGGCTGAGGAAAAACCCAAGGTGGAAGTGAAATATCTCCTGCTAGCTACCTATCTTTATAAAGGTGTAGCAGCCATGGTGCGTTCTCAACCTCCTCCCCTAAAGGTGTTTGCATTGGAAGTGGGAACATCCTCCTACTCTTCCTCCCCCTCCCCTACCACCTCCACCCCCACTGAGCCATGGGGTCAATATAATGTTGCAAAAAGTGGGTTATATATATATATGTGTGTGTGTGTGTGTGTTGCATTTATATTCAAGAAAAGCATCCAGAAAGCCAAATTAGTTGGAGAAGATAGAAAACAGAGAGCATCCAGAGTACATTAATGATTAATTATTCGAACATCAACCATCTAGTATCAAGATTCTATCAATTAAAAACAAACATACAAATTTTTAAGTCATATAATAGAAATTAGACCATTAACTTATGGAATGAAATAGGTTATCTAGCAATTGTCAACAATAACATGAATAAATAGTGATGTTTACAAAATAGGCCATCTACACACTGAAATATGAAGATCCAAAAGGTCCAAAACAATAAACTGAGCTAGTTGCTAAACACCTTTCTACAAAAGAGGTGTTCAACAATTGTGAAAGCACCCATGTTCCCAAATGTTGTAGCTGTGGGGTAGCACCGCCATGCATGTTCCAACCCTCTTTGACAAACAATGTTCCACCATAACTCATAGAGAGATCCTCATCACTAGTATCATCCTTCATTCTTCTCCTCTTGTCTAGCCTTTGTCTCTACCTCAATTCTCTAGGGACATCAATCAGCATAGCCCAATTTTGATCAAAATTCAAACTGCCTAATCTAAGCCTTAAAATATGGTAGAAAAAGCTCAACATGCCTGATCAATGATTTTGATTTGAATGAAGGGTAAATTTTCACAGGCCATGACAAAGGAGTTCAACAATCAATACCACCAACACTAGGGTACATATAAGGCTTGGTGTTCTTGATTAAATGTCAATAAAATACCCTCATACATGATAGAATCTAATGAAATGCCGTAATCCCGTGAAATTCAAATCCTGAAAATTGTAAAGTCAGCCGAATTTTGAATGGGATATGAAATTTGATTTTCTTCATATGACGCCCTATGAGGTTGGAACCATTCTTAAACACCCTAAAACAATTAAGGGTAATGTGAAAAAACTAAGTACAAGGATGACTCCTTTATCTTTCATTTTCATAACATTAAGGAGCATTTAGGAAGCGTCTACGGTGTTGAAATATGTAACTAGGTTCGGTCTTCATAATGACATGTGTAATCATGATTTTATGCAATCAATGAAAAAGAAGAAAAATAAAATTATTTTTTTGCTTGAGACATGGGTTTCTTGCTCAAGGAATTTTATTATAGATCAAGCTCCCATTGTGAGTTGTTAGGATTGGTCATTAAGTCATAAAGTCAATTAAGTCATTGTCATGCATTGAAGACCCATTTGGTCATGTTACAAATTGTAAAAGAAGAATTTATTTGAGTCATTACAAGAGTCAAAAACCCTACAAGACCTTGTCACAAGTACTCAATCAAGTCGGCCTTCCAAAGAAGATATAGATCGTTGTTAAATTTGGACAACTAGGTCCAAACTCCATGTTATGATGCTCAGATTAAGAAGCTAATATTTTTGTTGGAATCCTCTTTCGGAGAGGTGTAAAATCCATATATAATATGTCTTAATCCGATGAGCAGAACATTTATTTTGAATTTATTATTCTTAATAAATTATATGTGCAAGTCGGCCTTAAGGTTGCACGCCCCCAGCAGATGTGTCACACGCCCCAATGATGGATATAAATACAGGCAAAGTTGGAGAGCATTTCATCACAACACAACTCACAACAACTTCTCTCATCTGATTTAGTACGAGCTCCTTGGAGGACGAGTTCAGCCACACGTGTGAAGGAGAAGAAGGACAAAACAGTACGGCTGAGTTGAAGGACGATTTTCTGCAGTTAAGGTTTTGCAGAAAGTTTGACCAGCATTGACTTTGGTCAACGCATGGTCCAATTGGGCTGAAAATTTGTGGGAAGTTCGATTTTGGAAGGCCGTACTATTTGGCACAGAAATCGAGGTCAAAGGGTTGACCAATTTGCTGCTGCGTTGACTTTTAGCTTGCTGCCCTGCGTTGACTTTTTCAGGACAACGTTGACTTTTTTGGAGTTGACTTGAGTTGACTCGTTTGCTGATTGGAGGACTGTTGTGACACATGCTGGGTTGGCTGACCAAGGAGACTTTGCTGGTTGAAGCATCCTGTTGACCGCCGTAACGAACCAACACATTTTTTCTGTTTCTGATTTGTCTTCTGTAAGATCAAATTATATGTTCTATCTGCATTTTGCTTAACTATTTATATGATTGCTGTGAGAAAAGCAAAATTGCTCCTAGCATAGAACATCTACAAAAATTTACAATCGTTCTATAAGGAGATGTCGACCTAGACATGAGGACAAGTTGGCTTATTTACATGGGCAGATCACTATATAAAGAAGGACTCGGCTTCACTTGGAGAGTATCCATCAAGTATCCAAAATCAAAGAAGAAGTGTGAGTAAAGGGTAGAAAGAATCCTCTCATCCAGCAAAGGGAAAAAGAAGAATATCGAAGTGTTTTGGCATTGTTTTTGGGTCATCTTCCTCACAAGTGTGACTGAAATTAGGGCTTCTCATAATAGTCCTTGAAGAAGCCAAGGAAGGGGTCACAAAACAAACATTCTTGCTCGCCGAGATCACAAAGGGAAGTCTCCAAGTCAAGCGAAGAAGAAAAGCCTCAACAAACTCCTCCAATCAGCTCACACATGCGAAATTGCAGTGGTTTCAAGTAAGCCGAGACTTGCAGGATTGTCGAAAGAGGCCGAATTTCAAGGAAGCCGAGAATAGAAGTGCAAGAAGTCAGTTTGACAAGCGTTGTCTTGGACAAGAAGAATAACTGTTCAAAAGGTCTAGTGACTTGATCTTGGAGAGGTTGTTAGGTTAAGGGTCTTAGTCTTGGAATTCATCAATTGAAGATTCTATAAGAACAAGAATTCGTTTGGGTTTTCCTCTCAAGTTGGAGAGGTTTTGACCCTAGTTGATCGCCTACATTTTGTGTCCTTTGTCTCAATATTATTTATGATTTGATAGTTGTTTCATGAAAGAAAACATTAATATAATCAAGTATAGAAAGAAGCTAATAAAGATTAAGTAAAATTGCATCACAAACAGTTATCATCTCAAGAGAAATCACCCCATCTCTCTACCCTAGATTTCTCAACATGGTATCAAGGCTAAGGTGACAAGTCAAGGAAGGGCAGCTCAACAAAGGACACTAAAGCACTCAAAGACCGAAGTTCTAAGGCATCAAGGGCATCAAAGAATCAAGAAGACCCTCTCATCTCCAAGGCTTTTTGAAGACGAGGTATGTACCATCATCTTGAAGTAAGTGTTAAAAACCCTAGATCGAACAAAGAAGAAGTCCACAATTAGAATATTCTTGGGGTTCTCACACAAATCATCATCACAAGGAAGTAGACCTCAAAAGACCCTAATTGAAGGAATCATCAAATCAAAGTATCTTGAAGTATTCTCATCCAAAGGAAGCAAGAAGAAAGGAGTTGTTATGAGAGAATTCAAGGTGATCTCACTCTCTTTGGAGTCAAGGATCACTTTTGAAGAAAACCATCTTCATCAAAGAGAAGTTTTCTATCACCTATATCATCATCACATTCAAGAAGGAAGCAGGTTGAAAGAGCATCTTCACAAGTAAGTACATTTATGTCTACGTCTGAATCTGTCAAAATGTCTTTTTGCAAGGAAAGCAACAAGTTGGTTGGGGCTTCAAACTTTCTAGCATGGAAGAAAAGGATAGATCTGAACGTCATAGAAAATGAGGTCATAGAACATTTTAAGAGCTCAATCACTAAACCTCCAAAGGAAGATGCTCAAGCACTTCAAAGGTATATGAAAGGGGAAGTAAGGGCCCAAAGGATTCTCATAGAATCCATCAAGGATCCCCTCATTCCCTATGTATCTAAATTAGAAACATCAAAAGAAATATACGACAAACTTGTGGAAGTGTTCTTTGTAAGCTTTGCAGGAGAAGTGATCTCGTTAAGGCAAGAACTCTACAAGATGAAGATATCAAAAGTCGGAGTCGGGATTAAATCGGCAGGGCTTCAAGTCAGGATTAAATCGGCAAAGTCGGGATTTTTTCGAAAAAATCGGCAAAACTAAAAAAATACAAAAATATTCATATTTTGAAAAAATCCCGACTTTTTGGAAAAAATCCCGATTTTTTCCAAAAAATCCCGATTTTTTCAAAAATAAAAATAAAAATTATTAAAAAAATTACCTCCCTCACGATTTTTTGGAAAAAGTCGACAAAAAGTCGGGATTATAACGATTAAATCCCGACTTTTTCAACTTTCAAAAAATCGGGAAAAAATCGGGGGATTTTATCGGCGCCTGCAAAAAATCGGGATTTTTTCCACACTGGAATAACTTCATACTTTATGAAGGTATGTGAAATAAGAGATCAACTAAAAGAGTTGGGAGAGATGATGTTTGATAAAAAAATGACTACTATAGTACTAAATGCATTAGCAGAGGAATGGGGTAACTTTACATCAAGCATTTATGGGAAGAAGGAAGCTACTCCATTTAATGATCCATGGTCACTATGCAAGATTAAGGAAACCAGGTTGAAAGAAAAATCTGATGTAGAATCAAATGAGCAAACTGAGGCATATGTTGCCATGGCAAAGAGATAAGGGAAGTTTGGGAAATTTGGTCCTCAGAAAATAAAGAAGAATATGGCAAAGGTTCAATGCTATGGATGTCAACAATATGGGCACTGCAAGAGAGATTATCCTAAGCTCAAGAAGGACAACCAAAAAAGAGGAAGGGAAGAAGCCCATATCATTGAAGAAGTGGAGGAAGTTGAAAAGAAAAAATCCAAGAAAGAGGAAGTAAAAGATCTCTACTATGATTGAGATAGTCCTCCTCACCTAGTTCTATTCAAGTTTTTCTGTTGTAAAATATAGCTATCATGGTAGGAATCATTAAAGGCAAGATAGGATGCATCATGGCGTCATACAAGCATGCGATTGAAAGCAAGAGCTCGTGACATCATCTTAGAGAAGCATGAAGGATAGCTGAAATAGAAGTTTATGGCAGTCACCCATAAAGGATGTAGCTCTTGGTAACCTAATTAGAAGCATAAGTAGTACTTATGGGATAGAACTCATCATGCGTCATTCAAGAGAGGCATTTGAGGATGATCATGATCCAATGCTGAAAACATAATTAGAAGATTCACCGATTAGAAGAAGCAAATCTCTCATCAAGAATTCCAATTTGTAGGGAATTCAAGGGATGATGGTATGATGACAAAGTAAAGCAGGTCAAGATGATTGATGTACATTCAATCAAGAAAGTTGTTGAAGGAAGTCTAGATGACCAAAAGAAAGAAATGCGGTATGTATGCATATATTTTGATAAAATTTAAGTTATGTCATATGGTTGCAGATATCATAAATGAATGTTCTACCTCGAGAGCATGATCAAAAGAAAGGATCTCCTCCCTTGGAAGGATGCATGAAGGCATGGTTCACACATTAACTAAATGAAATCAACATAATGTGTCCTCCTATGAAATACGAGGTGGTTGAAAAAATTTAAGGAACTATGATTGGAAATTCCTAGGAAGAAATGTGTGAATAAAGAAAGGAAGAGATCATGAAAAATGTGACTATGGAAAAGGCAATCAACACCCAAGGACTAAAAGATTTGACTATGATATCTACATGGGAAAGATATGAAGATCCTGATAAACTCTGAAAAAGAAAGAGACCCTTGACATTGTATATATTTTTGGAGATGTGTCAATATATGTGCATGATGTTGATGCAAACACGGAGATGTCATGATGAAAGACCATCACAAAGGTAATTTTGAACTAATGTTCATTTTCTATTTTTAAGCAATATCCAAATGGGCTAATGCAGGGCTACCAAGGGAAAAACTATAGATGTCATCTACAATTGATACTCATTGTAGAAATTTCTATTTCCCACCCCAGTTTTCAGTTTCACCTTATTTCTCCATATCGTTAAATGCCCATTCCCATAGCCTTATATTCAACAAGCTGAAAAAATAAATATTTTCTGAAAACACAAATTCTGGAAATTTTTCACAATGCTGGAAATTGCAGAAATAAAAATCAGCGAAATAAATCATCCACACAGAACATTTAGACACGCTAATTTTTTGTCAATGAGACCCTGGAAAAACCCCCTACAACTCTTGGGGAAAACCAATTCGAAAGCTTCCCTTTTATTTTCTGGATATTGTTTTTTACAGTGAGGCAGAAATTACAGCAAAAATTCCAGCAACTTAATAAATGTACTTATCTCGATTTCCATGCATCTATTCCGCCTTGGAAAACGTGCAAAACAGGAAAAACTCAAAACAAAAAATTTACAGCATTTATGACAACATTAAATGCTTAAATGGCTTTCTCGATTTTTGTGCCCAGTTGTATGGCTGTACTGCTATACAGACTGTACAGAATAGACAGCAAACCCTCCTCAATTTATGTGCCCCTTTGCCTCGAAATCTATGCCAAGGCTACTGTACGGATTTCTCGAAATTCGTGCCACCAACCAGCAGTCTCTCTCCTTGATTTTCGTGCCCAGAATCTGCCCAGAAATTAATGTTGAAGATGTTGTACAGTCTTCCTTGAAAACTGTGCCTCTCCCTCGAAAATGTGCCAACCGCCTGCTGTACGGATTTCTGCCTTGGGAACCGTGCCTCTTTGCTACTGTACGGATTTCGCTGAAGTCTCTATCAGCTGCCCTCCTTCTCCTCATTGCTCAGAAATTTCTCCTTTGCTTTCTCTCCTCCTCTCTCAATCTGCTCATGAAAAAATGAATGACCTTTTCTCTCCTTTTCCTCCCCTAAGTGACTTTTGGGGAATCCCTAAATCCAATCGCTGAAATAGCTTTAGATCTAGGGCTGAGATTAAATGCTCATTTAAATCTCACTTTCTATTTTTTAATTCACCCCACTTTAATAAAGACCCACTTAGTCATTTATTTCCAAAGTCACTTTTCCTTTCTAATTTTACATTGACTTTATTAAAGTCACCTTAAAATTAGACTTTAGTAACTTTATCACTTAAAGTCACTTTTAAATTAGATTTGACTTTATAACTTTATAAAGTCACTTTAGGAGAAAAATTAAATTCTTTTTGACACTTTTCCCTAGGCCAAAGATCAAAGCCTTAGGGAACCACCTATCCTCCGGTAACCAAATTTCAACACTCCCTCTTACCGAGGAAGGTGTTCCTCACCACACCCATCTCGTCTCTAAAGTAGACATGCTTGCCCCGTGGTAAGGCTTTGGTAAGAATATCTGCAACCTGCTCATCAGTGGGAATATACTCAAGCTTCACAGCTCCCTTCTGAACATAGTCTCTGATGAAATGATATTTGATCCCGATATGCTTTGACCTGTCATGAAATACCGGATTCTCCGTGAGTTTAATGCAACTCTGATTATCACAGTAAATCACTGAAGGTCTCAACGGCTGACCAAATAAGCCAAACAACATCTTGCGAAGCCAGATGGCCTCACAACTAGCTAGACTGGCTGCCATATACTCTGCTTCCGCTGAACTCAATGCTACTGACTGCTGCTTCCGGCTTAACCATGACACCACTGCCGAACCCAACCCAAAACAGCACCCTGAAGTGCTCTTCCTATCAGAAGCACAACCTGCCCAATCAGAATCAGTGTAACCTGCCAATCTCACTCCATCCCCTGCCTGTAGTCCAGACCATAATCCACTGTCCCCTGCAAGTATCGCAAAATGTGTTTTGCAGCCACCCAGTGAACCTTCCTAGGCTCACACATAAACTGACTCATCGTGTTGACTGCAAAACAAATATCTGGTCTAGTGTTGACCAAACACATCAAGGAACCAATCAGCTGCCTGTACAATGTGGGATCCACCAACTCAGAATCCGAAGCATGAAGCTTCTTCCAGTTGGTGATCATCGGTGTCGACATGGGTCTACAATCCTCCATGTGGAATCTGCCAAGGATGTCCACAATATACTTCCCCTGTCCCAGGAAGAAATGCCCCTCCTCCCGCCACACCTCCAAACCCAAAAAGTAATGCATCAAGCCGATGTCCTTCATCTCAAACTCCGCCGCAAGATCTCTCTTGCAGTGCTCTATGAGTCTCTCTACACCCGTAATGACCAAGTCATCCACATACAACACCAGAATGAGAGGCTCCTCACCTATCACAATGTAGTAAAGGTTCGGATCTACCTCACTCTTTGTGAAACCCATCTCCTGCAAGTATGTATCTATCCTAGAGTACCAAGCTCTGGGAGCTTGCTTCAGGCCATAAAGGGCCTTCTTCAGTCTGCACACATGGGACTCCTTCCCATGCACCTCAAAGCCCTGTGGCTGCTCAATGTACACCTCCTCCTGTATGAAGCCATTGAGAAATGCGGTCTTCACATCCATCTTGTGGATCTTCCAACCCATCTCTGCTGCTATCGATATAATGGAGCGAATCGAAGTATATCGAGCCACGGGAGCGAAGGTCTCCTCATAATCAACTCCCTCTACCCGGGAGAACCCTCTAGCCACAAACCTCGCTTTGAATTTCTCAATGCTGCCATCTGCAGCATGCTTTACCTTGTAAAGCCATCTGGAAGTAACCACGGATTTGCCCTCAGGCCTCGGCACCACCTCCCAAACATCATTCTTCATGATAGAAGAATACTCCTCCCGCATGGCCTCTCTCCAGACCTGCTGGCTAGCTGCCTCCTCATAGCTAGAAGGCTCAGAGTCAAGGATGCTGGTAGCCATTGCCATATAGCTACAAAACCTCTCAGGTGGTCTGCTCTCTCTGACCGGCCTCTTAGGCGCAGCAACAGATGTGGCCTCTCTCAAGGTGTCCTGAAGCCACTTAGGCTTCCTCTTCCCTGAGCACACTTCTCCCACCGGAGAATGAAACTCCTCCTCCTCATCATCATCAGGAGCCTGAACTCCTGACTGTCTGTCTGCTGTCCTCCTGCCTGCACCTGAACCTGTAGAAGCTGAGGTACCGTGTGAACTGTCCATCAGTGGACTCCCTAGTGAACTGCTCTGTGGACTGCTCTGCATGCTGCCCGAAGCACCACCCCTCTAACTCTGTGAGCCACTGCTCACTGACGGACCTGACATCGTCATAGATGTACCTCCGGATCCTCCTGATCCCTGCCCACTGGATCCCTGTGACTGACTCAGCTGCTGCTGAGGGTCTGGCTGATCCAGATACTCTAACTCCCGTGACCTCCTAAAGGCCCTGTCCTCCTCAAACTTCACATCCCGCCTGACAACAACTTTCCTCTGTGCAGGAATGTAAATCCGAAAGGCCTTTGAGGTCTCACTGTAGCCCACAAAGATACCCTTCTCTGCGGTGGGCTCTAGTTTGGTCCTCTTCTCCTTGGGTATGTAGGAGTATGTGATGCACCCAAAGATACGAGGATGACCAATATCAGGCTTCTTCCCAGAAAAATCCTCCTCCGGAGTCATGTGCCCCAGGGCACGATGCGGACTCCTGTTCTGCAAATAAACAATAGTGTTGCAGGCCTCCGCCCACAAAAACAATGGAAACCCCTGATCATGTAACATGGCTTTGGCAGCCCCTCCAATGGATCTGTTCTTCCTCTCCGCAACCCCGTTCTGCTGGGGGTTGTAAGGAACAGTGAACTCCCTCCTAATGCCTGCCTCCGCACAATAATCAACAAACTCACCAAGGGTGTACTCTCCTCCATTGTCCGACCTCAGGGACTTGATCTTCCGACCTGTCTGAGTCTCCACAAGAGCTCTGAACTCCTGAAATCGCTTGAAGACCTCACTCTTGGTCTTCAACATATAAATCCAGGTCCTTCTAGAGTGATCATCAATGAATAAAACATAATACTCATATCCACTCAAGGAAACATGAGACATCCGACCGCTCACATCGGAATGAATCAAATCAAGTATCCCAATCGCTTTGTTGTCACTGCTGGGAAAAGGGGATTTGGCAAACTTGCCCATCGCACATCCTCTGCAAGTATCAAAGTGATTAGTACTAAAATCTGGCACACCTGTAGTGATCTCCCGCAATGTCCTCAAGGCTCCATGGTACATGTGCCCCATCCTGCAGTGCCAAATCTCACACAGCTCTGAACTGCTAGCTCTATTGTCGGTACTACTGCTCAATGCCAAAAGGGGTTGAAATGCAAACTTGTACACCTTTGCATGGCGTACACCTATCACTCTAGTTGAATCAGCTGGAGCGCCCCTAGGATATATCAGCACCTGTCCTCTCCTGAACAATATCTCATATTCTCTGTCCTCCAAAGCTGAGAGAGATATGAGATTCTTCCTCATCCCTGGCACATATAGAACATCTGACACCTTCAAGGGAGGTTTGGGTTCCCTATCAAATGTCAGTGTTCCCACACCGACTGCTCTAACAACGTTGTCATCTCCGAGTACTACCTCTATATCAGTGCCACTCTCTAAAAGCTCTGAGAAGTACTCACGGACTCCTGTCATATGACGTAAAGCCCCACTGTCAACATACCAGATACCTGACGATGCTCCGCCAATGGAGGAAAATGCACACTCCCTCTCAACCTCCATGGTAGGGGATCCTGCACTAGTAGACTCACAAGCAATGAACCCAAACTCCCGGTCAAAGCAATCCGTGAAGTCCTCTACCTCTGCCGATGTTGTCCTGTTCTGGTTCTTCCCCTTCTTCTTCTTCTTCGGACACACAACTGCATAGTATCCCATCTTCTGACAATTCCAACACTTCACCTTAGAATAGTCCTTCTGCGTGTTCCCCTGTTTACCTTTACCTTTGCCTTTTCCCCCACCACTACTTGTGGAAGCTTGCTTCTTTCCCTTGCCTTTCTTGCCTCTTGCCCACAGTGCTACATCCTCATCCTACTCAACTGGTTTGGCTACCCCAAGCTGGGTCTTGCTGATTTTTGTCTGTATGCAATCATCCCAAAACCTCTCCCAAGAGGGAAGGGTCTCACGTGCACAAACCCCATCAGCGAAGTTCAGCCATGAACTTGGGAGGCCATTCACTGCAATTCGCACCAACTCAGTGGGTGGAATGACCTCTCCAACTGCTGCCAACTCATCTCTCACAATAGTAATCTTTGTGAGATATCCAGCTGCACTATCAGTCTTACCCATCTTAATGGTCTTCAGCTTCTCCCTTAGTACCATTTTTTTGTTCTCATTGGTACTCTGGTAGAGATTGGTTAATGTTGTCCACAACTCATGAGCATTTCTCTTTCCTCTCTCACATGAGGAATGCAATGGTCTTTGATTTCGTCTAGAATCAGTCTCTTACCCTTGTTATTCTTTTTATTATAAGCTGCCAACTGAACAGCATCAGTAGGCACATTAACAGGGTGTTGTGCAGTATGCACCATGACATCCTAGACTTCTGTCTCCTCAAAGATGCTCTGCATTCTCTCCTTCCAAACACTGTAGTTACTATGCCCATCCAACCTATCCTCCACCCTCAAGCCCAAAGACATGCTTGCTGTCCTAAATAAGCTGAAAATAACACTGTTGTAGTAAAGATAAAATTTCCTGTGTGAAAAATCAGCGTGCTGCAATTTCTGAGTGAAAAATCAGCTTGCTGTAATCTTTCCTTCTTGCTGTCCCAAACTGCCTTTTCAGCAAAATAGCTCTGATACCATATAGAAATTTATGTTTCCCACCCCGGTTTTCAATTTCACCATATTTCTCCATATAGTTAAATGCCCATTCCCATAGCCTTACATTCAACAAGCGAAAAAAATAAATATTTTCTGAAAACACAAATTCTGGAAAATTTTCACAATGCTAGAAATTGCAGAAATAAAAATTAGCAAAATAAATCAACCACACAGAACATTTAGACACGTTGATTTTTGGTCAATGAGACCCTGGAAAAACCCCCTACAACTCTTGGGGAAAACCAGTTCGAAAGCTTCTCTTTTATTTTCTGAATATTGCTTTTTACAGTGAGGCAGAAATTACAGCAAAAATTCTAGCAACTTAATAAATGTACTTATCTCTATTTCTGTGCATCTACTCTGCCTTGGAAAACGTGCTAAACAGGGAAAACTCAAAACAAAAAATTTACAGCATTTATGACAGCTGATGAAATGGCTTTCTTGATTTTTGTGCCCAGCTGTACGGCCGTACTGTTGTACGAACTATACGGAATAGACAGCAGACCCTCCTCGATTTCTATGCTCCTTTGCCTCGAAATTTGTGCCGAAGCTGCTGTACGACTGCTGTACAGATTTCTTGAAATTTGTGCCACCTACCAGCAGTCTCTTTCCTCAATTTTCGTGCCCAGAATCTGCCCAGAAATTAATGCTAAAGCTGTTGTACGGTCTTTCTCAAAAATTGTGCCTCCCTCGAAAAATGTGCCAACCACCTGCTGTACGGATTTCTACCTTGGGAACCGTGCCTCTTTGTTGTTGTACGGATTTTGCTGAAGTCTCTATCAGCTGCCCTCCTCCTCACTGCTCAGAAATTTCTCCTTTGCTTTCTCTCCTCCTCTTTCAATCTGATCATGAAAGAATGAATGACCTTTTCTCTCCTTTTCCTCCTTTAACCTAATTTTCCTCCTTTAACCTAACCCTAAGTGACTTTTGGGGAATCCCTAAATCCAATGGCTGAAATAGCTTTAGATTTAGGGCTGAGATTAAATGCTCATTTAAATCTCATTTTCTATTTTTTAATTCACCCCACTTTAATAAAGACCCACTTAGTCATTTATTTCCAAAGTCACTTTTCCTTTCTAATTTTACATTGACTTTATTAAAGTCACTTTAAAATTAGACTTTAGTAACTTTATCACTTAAAGTCACTTTTAAATTAGATTTGACTTTCTAACTTTATAAAGTCACTTTAGGAGAAAAATTAATTTTTTTTGAACACTTTTTCCTAGGCCAAAGATCAAAGCCTTAGGGAACCACCTATCCTCCGGTAACCAAATTTCAACACTCATGTGGTAGGATGAAAGATCCTAAACAAAACAAGGCGTGAAGAAGGTAGCAAAGTATGAAGGAAGCAGAGATATGGACTAATGGATCACTTTCTAAAGAAAAGAAGGATGACGTGACTGACATGATTTATGAATGAAAGTGATGGATGGGTTGTGCCCTACGAAGAAGTCCCAAAAGATGTAGGCTCCATATCAAAGAAGAAATCCGTGACATTGAAAGAGGAAGTCCTACAAGCAGTTGGTTGTCCCATGATCTCCACCTAGAGAGCTGCTGGAATCAAGTCCCTAGTCAAGAGGGAGCTTGGGTACATTCCTTTTATAGGAATGGGTACATTTCTTCATTGGAATGGGTATATCCTCCCTAGTTGAGATGGACAGATAGACACATCATTCTTGTCTTCACTTGGGAAGATAGAAAGGAGGATTGGGTAAGCATCTGGAATTTGATACCCTTTGAGGATGTGATAGGGCATCCAAGATAAGAGTAGTCGTAGAGGACAGGTATTCTTTGAGAACTGGGAATCCAAGATAAGAATAGTCCTGATGGAACATACTCTGAGAGAATCCAGGTGGGGTATGTTCCGAGAGAGACAATGATGGGGGTGTCTATAAATCATTGGTCTTGTCAACATTGTGCTCTGATCTTGTGGAGAGATAGTGGTAAGTCAAGGCCTTTCTATGTGAAAATGTTGGATGATATGATGCTAAAAAGATGGGTTACCAATCCAACTCTTCTTATAAGAATTCTTCAGATTGAGAATGTCCAAGCACTTTGTATGGATTATGAATACCTCCGTAGTTAAGAGGGAGTGTTGAAATATGTAACTAGATTCGGTCTTCATAATGACACGTGTAATCATGATTTTATGTAATTAATGAAAAGAGGAAAAATAAAATTATTTCTTTTGCTTGAGACATGGGTTTCATGCTCAAGGAATTTTATTATAGATCAAGCTCCCAATGTGAGCTGTTAGGATTGGTCATTAAGTCATTGTCATGTATTGAAGACCCATTTGGGCATGTTACAAATTGTAAAAGAAGAATTTATTTGAGTCATTATAAGAGTCAAAAACCCTCCAAGACCTTGTCACAAATACTCAATCAAGTCGGCCTTCCAAAGAAGATATAGATTGTTCTAGAAGGAGATGTCAGCCTAAGCATGAGGACAAGTCGGCTTATTTACAGGGGCGGATCACTATATAAAGGAGGACTTGGCCTCACATGGAGAGTGTCCATCAAGCATCCAAAATAGAAGAAAAGTGTGAGTAAAAGCAAAAAGAAGCCTCTCATCCCACAAAGGGAAAGAGAAGAAGATCAACGTGTTTTGGCATTGTTTTTGGGTCATCTTCCTCACACATGTGACTGAAATTAGGGTTTCTCACATCAGTGCTTGAAGAAGCCAAGGGGTCACAAAACAAGCATTCTTGCTAGCCAAGATCACAAAGGGAAGTCTATGAAAATTCCAAACTGGAATCCTATTGCAGCAACTGGAAATTATTCTCCTAATTGTTAATTTAATTTAACAATTTATTTGTTGTTTTCTACGGTAAATACTAAATAAATCACATTGCAATCTACACAAATAAAGCTGCGGAAGAGTAAAACATTGGAAGCTAAGAAATGCTAGCACACACACATAAAATATAACACAATTATTTTTGGATAAAAGTCCCCGGAAAAACCCAACTTGGGAAAACATGTGCAGCAGTTGATGGTTTTATTATTAAGCAGCAGTGAAATAATCTGAGTACAATCTGAATGTCGAATACTGGCAATCCTGCAGAGAAAATACTGGCAAAACTATCTTCAGGGAAATTACCCACACTCTGAGCAATCCCAGCATTTGACTGCTTACTAAAATCAAGTCGTCCTCCTAGCTTTGTGCAGCTTCTGCATCACCTCTGCGCAGTCTGCTACACACTCAGCTCCGAAAAATTGAAAATCAAGTCGTCCTGCCTTCTACTGACTGCGAAACTGACCCTCCGGCACTCTGGAAATACTTTTTGGCCTCTGGAACTGAAAACCAGCTTCACCCCAACAAAATCGAACTTGCTCACTTAATCTTTTGCGTTGCCTCTGCGCAGCTTCCTGGAGAAATCTCGGCCTTCCTCTGCAATGCACTCACCGAATCTGGAAATATTCCTCCGGCTTCATTGTCTTTGCCCCTCTCTCACTACTTCGATGTCTGGCCCTCTCCAGCAACTGACTGCTGCTACTCTGGAAATTGATTTGCCAAGAAATTGAACTGTTGAAGTGTTTTCTACATCACCACATTGACCTCCTCTTATAATCTTTTGTTGGAGCACCAACGGCCAAGATTAAAACTTAATCAATGGCTAGGATCATCTTGGAGTTGATCCATGTGAGTTTCTAGACTATTCTCGCCATATCTCAATTAATATTGATTAATTAACCATATTCCCTAAGTTTAGACTTAGGAAATATTTAAAAATTGGTTAACAATCTAATTGAGACACTTCTAGGTGGAATTTACATAAACGATTTATGGGTTTGGAGAACTCGTTTATTCTAGGCTCTCCATAAATTTTCATGGCTAGAACACATCTCATGCTACAAAAACTGACACTCCAAGTCAAGCAAAGAAGAAAAGCCTCACCAAACTCCTCCAATCAGCTCACACGTGCAAAATTGCAGTGGTTTCAGGCAGGCTGAGAATTGCAAGACTGTGGAAAGAGGTTGAATTTCAGGGAAGCCGAGAATAGAAGTGCAAGAAGTCAAATTGACAAGCGTTGTCTTGGACAAGAAGAAGAAGTGTTCAAAAGGTCTTGTGACTTGATCTTGGAGAGGTTTTTAGGTCAAGCGTCTTGGTCTTCGATTTCATCGATTGAAGAATCTATAAGAAGAAGAATTCATTTGGGTTTTGTCCCTGGCTGATCTCCTAGATTTTGTGTCCTTTGTCTCGTGATTATTTATGATTTGATAGTTGTTTGATGATGGAAAACATTAATATAATCAAGTAGAAGAAAGAAGTTGATAAAGATTAAGTAAAATTGCATCACAAACAGTTATCATCTCAAGAGAAATCACCTCATCTCTCTACCCTAGATTTCTCAACATAGGAAGCATGACGAGAGCACGGTTCGACATGGTTCCAAATTTTCAAGAACCGCACAAATTGAGCCAGAAGCACAGTTCTAATTTTTGGAAATGTGGTTCTGAGGGCGCTTCGACCAAGGTTCTGCACAATGCGCAATTCCAGCGTCTAATGAGGGTGGGGGGGCTGAGGGAACGATTCCTACAATAGTGTGTCAATCAAATCCAACAAAATGGCCTTCATGTCAAGTTTTTTGTCTATCTACTCCACCCATAGCTCAAGTTCGTAGTAGACATAGACCATGTATTCCAGGTGTTGTGATTCTAACTTGTATGAGGAACAATTTATAATCAGCGGTGAAAGGTAATAAATTAAATCGTTATAAAAATAAAAATCTTAAATTATAACATGTCAAACTTGTTGCCTGTCTTGGTGTGTATTTTTTGAAACACAATTGAACTCACACCCTAAGGTGTTGCATTTATGAAAGAGCACCCACTTCTAGCTTGCTCTCCTCCAATTCAAGGGGGTTCTCCCTAGTAGATCTTAGGAATCTAATGGCCTAGTGAAAACAAGTCAAGGGCCCCCTAAGTCTTCTACTTCTATTACAACCAATCAAAGTGTTTAACATTTAGGGTTTAAGGTGGAAACTGAAGATAGGATTGCTTGGGTTTTTAAGGGTAATTTCTAGATTTGAATTCAAATAGAAGATCCCCAAACACACAATCAAGGAATTACAAGGTGACTTCCAAGAGTAAACCCCAACAAAACAGTATAAAGGATTTTAAAAGGATAAAAGGGTGATGGAGGATAGAAGATCAATGCCTTAACTTGCCAATATACTTTTGAGGGTGTTACCCACCAAAATGGGTAACCCTATAGGAGAAAACTTTTCCCCTATTCTCGACATCCAGTCAGTCAGAAACATAGCCAACAGCCCTTGACGGCCATCAATAGTTGATGACATGCCATTATATCTCTGCCACTTGCATCAACCATATACTTCTCACCCATCTGGCATGAGCCCACAGATGAAGGTGGGCTTCCGACCAAAGGTACTTTAATCATTTTGAAATCAGGTTCTTATGCTTGTTTGTATTTGGGCATTTGGTATGGATTATGGCATGACTTGGAAGAATGAGGGGTTTTGACCATGATCTTGTTCTCTCACCTTAAATGGGGGATTAATTTTTGATCCTAGTCCAATGAGACCTCCCCTAATGGCCCACTGGGTATAGCAGTGGCACTACTTGGGAAGCCCTGATTGAGATAGCGTAGTTCCAACTTCCATCTATCCCTATGTCATACTTAACACTTTCCATCACACATTACAAGCCCTTATCTTATATCCATTCTTCAGGTTCAACTAACCATTAGTTCTTTGGGATTTGGGACCCATACATCCATGCAAAAGATGGTTGGGGCATACGCATTAGCATGTGGGCAAAAGCCTAGCATGAGCTCTACCTCACTCCATCATATCATAAAAAGGAACCCTTGCATGTCCCAACCCTGATGAGTGATAAACCAACTCATCATTAAGGAGTAACGCAACTGTTATATCATTCGAAGCAAGCTCTAACCCTTTGAGCTAGCAGGAGTAATACAAATAAAAATAAAGCAAAAGTAAAAGGCGCACAAGAGGGGCAGAAAAACAAAGGCCGAGTTGGTAACTCATTTATAGATTTCAGATTTCTGTGGTGTGAGTTTTGAGTTGTTGAGTTCGGAATCTCCACAGTGAGCATTTTTGCGTCTACGTTTCGAGTCTAGAACAAGACCCATCATCAAGACAAATCCTATTGAAAAGAGAGGAGGATAGATATCATATATATACACAAGAGTGCAGGATGAAGGCCGACCAACCATAAAATAATCAGTGTTTTAATTTTAATAAATTAAATTAATTTAAAGTTTATGTTTTAGTTATATGCAAAGTTTATCAATTTTCAATAATGATTAGCCTACATTCTTGTAATATATATTAAAGATTAATTGACCTAACTTAAGGATGATGTATTCAAATGTTATAAGTTTTATTAATGTATTGTTAATACTAAACCAATATAAATTAATTAAAAAGATCTTTAAAAGGTGGGGTTAGTTGATTTATTATGTTTGTATTAAAGACTATTTTTATTTTTATTTTTATAAGGATATTAAAATTAATTATTAGTTATAACTAATAATTAATCAATATTATAACTAATAATTAATTTAATATTAATTAAAATTAAGCAATATAAATAACTGTTATAAGTATTATTAATGTATTGTTAATATTAAACCAATATAAATTAATTAAAGAGATCTTGAAAGGAGGGATTAGGTAATTTATTATGTTTGTATTAAAGATTATTATTATTTTTATAAGGCTATTAAAATTAATTATTAGTTATAATATTGATTAATTAAAGTTTTTCATACGCTTCAATGTTCAAAGGATATCTTATTAAAATTAATGTCAATTTTTAATTTAATAAAACTAATATTAGTTAAAATAACTATTACTAATAAATCAACTTGATTTAGAAATTGTTTTTTTTTCGTGCTGCTACTGCTGCGCTGCGCAGCGTGACCTAGCAACGCCACCTCTGCTCTTTGCTCTCTGGGTTCAGCTCCAATGGAGGTCGGTGGGGGTGCCGAACCTGCCCCTCCCCTGCCCGAACTGATTGCATTCAAGAAACTCATTGCTAGATCTCACAAGAGACCAATATCCGAGGCACAACAGAAGTTTGTTAAAACGCTGGACTGCATCCCAATTGTAGAACTGCCAATTGCAGAAACTTGCAGATCTGCAGTCAATCTAGCAGACAGAGGGCTCATCGGACAATTTACCGAGCTCTAGCCCTCTCCCAAATCCGTTGAAGCATGGGTGCAGAGAAATTGGACGCCGCTCGTATCTAAAGGAATCAAGAGCCATTTTGTTGGAAAAGGATTCCATGTGTTCGTGTTTGAAAGCTCGGATGACAAAAATCTCATTTTCAGAAACAGTCCTTACTTCATGGGGCCTCAGGGTTTATACTTGAACAAATGGACCCCTGACTTCGATCCAGCCCAGGACGTCCCGTCTGTTGTTCCAGTCTGGGTCCATCTACCTCATCTCCCATTACATTGCTGGAATCAAAAATCTCTGCAGGCTATCGGCAACTCGCTTGGAAGGTATATCGATCAAGCTGTTCGAAAAGATCAATAGTTCCGCGCATGGATCTGTGTGGAGGTTGATCTGGAGGAAGGGTTACCAAAGGCAATCAAACTTACAGCAGCTGAATGGACGCACATCCAGGGGCTAGATTATGAGCAGCTACCCTTCAAATGTCGGCACTATCACGGCTACGACCACTTCGCAAGACACTGCAAAAAAAAGGAAGGAGAGGAGAGCGAGAACGCGAAAGCAGAACAATGGACCACAGTGCAGAAAGCACGGACAGCAAAACCCAAAACTAAAGAAATACCAAAAGGAAATAACCCCGAACCAACGGGGCAAGAACAAAAAGATGGGACCACCATCCCCACCTTGAAATCAGGAGATCAAAATGCAGAGTCCAGCAAGGCCATAGAAACTCCGGAAGCAAATAGGAACAGCGGCAATCATTCAAGACCCTCCCCTAAAGGGAAAGGAGGAGAGGAGCAAGGGCAAACCCCCGAAGTAGCTCCCTCTCCCTCATATGCCAACGTAGCAAGAAAGAAAGTGTATGATTCACCAAGCTCCTCGGAGGACGAGATTATAGAAAGGCCTGCCAAAAGAGCAGGAAGAAAGTCTCGCAGAGAAGCGAGGGAGGAAGAAGCGAAAAGACAAAAGACTCAAGGAAGTCAACCCACTATAGAAATGTCAATTGGCAGAAACATAAGGACAAGGCCGCCAAAAGGAGGAGGCCCAACTTCCCCGAACAGTAAGTAATGAGAATCGTCTCTTGGAATTGCAGAGGGCTCGGGAACCCAATGAAAATAGAAGCGGTCAAAGATCTTATGAAAGCGGAACCTGCAGACATCCTAATGCTCCAAGAGACAAAAATTGAAGGGGAAGCCCTTGTAGAGATCAGCAAAAAGAAATGGCAGAAGAACACAGGAAAAGCAATAAGCGCAAGAGGCTCCTCGAGTGGAATAACAACCTTGTGGAAGGAAGATCACTTCAGGCTTGTTAATTCACACAACACACAACACTAGTGTTTCATAGAGCTGAAGCATAAATCAAGTAAGTTAACCATTACACTATTCAATTTATATGTACCAGTATTGTATTCTGAAAAGAAAGATTGTTGAAAAACATTAAATGAGTTTTTGCAACTGAATTCTCCAAACAATATAATCATAGCTAGAGATCTAAATTTAGTAATGAATGAAAAAGAAAAGAGAGGGGGTGGGAACAGCAAGGATCAGATGATCCAGGTAGTAGAAGACGTGATACAACAATGGGATCTATTGGACTTTAAACCAAGAAAAGGGCTCTATACCTAGACAAATAACAGGACAGGGGAAGACCATATATCCGCCAGACTGGACAGGTTCTTAGTCCAAAGCACAATGTTGATGGAAAGGAAGCTTATCTCATCAACCATCCTTCCAAAGCTCACCTCAGATCATAAGCCCATCCGACTAATGCTAGAGGACGAAGAGAATTTGGGGCCAATCCCATTCAGATTTAGCCCACTGTGGAATGGAAAGAGCAGCTTTGTAGAGACGGTCCGAATGGCATGGAACACCTCAGTCAATGGCTCTCCCAATTATGTATGGGAACAAAAATTAAAATTAACAAAAAAGGCACTCAAGGAATGGAGTAAACTCCCAACAAACACACCCAAAGACCAAAGAATCGAGGCAGTGCAACACCTGGAAATTCTGCAAAGTGAAATGGACACAATTGATATAAACAAAACAGAATTAGAAAAGGAGCAAGTAGCCCAATGCAAAACATTCCTCTCCTTCAGAAATGAAGAAGAGTATTGGAGACTAAAGTCCCGGAGTCTCTGGCTGGAAGCTGGAGATAGAAACACATCATATTTTCATCGACAATGTAGAGCTAGACTCTCTAGGAATCACATCTCAGAGATCACTTCCTCTGATGGGAGGCTCTGCAAAGGAATAGAACAGATAAAATCTGCTGCAATATTACATTTCCATCATCTTTACAGCAAAGAGAAAGAGGACTGTGAAGAAGATAAAAAAGAATTCCTGAAGAACATTCCGGCATTGGTCACCACAGAGGACATTACAGCATTATTGAAGCAAACAAATGAAGAAGAAATCAGCAATATAATTTGGTCCATGAACCCAGACAAAGCCCCTGGGCCAGATGGGTTCACTATTCACTTCTATAGGATATGCTGGGATATAATAAAAACAGATCTAATTAGAATGATAAAAGGATTCTTGAAGAAAGAAAAAATGGGGTGTAGCACCAACTCAACATTCCTCGCTTCAATCCCGAAAGAGACAAACCCCTCCTCCTTTGATAGGTTCAGACCAATCTCTTTGTGCAATGCCTCATATAAAATTATCGCAAAACTTCTTGCAAATAGAATAAAGCCACTGCTAAGCAAACTCATATCAGATTCGCAAGGGGGCTTCGTCAATGGGAGACATATCCTAGACAATGTAATCCAAGTCCAGGAAGCCATGCATTCCAGCAATCTTAGAAAGGAGAAAAGTATGCTGATCAAGTTAGACATGGCTAATGCCTTCGACAGAATCAAGTTATCCTATCTATATCAAGTTCTAATCTCCTTTGGATTTGATCAAGAGTTTTTAAATCTGATCCAAGCATGCACCAGTAGTCCATGGATAGCGCCTTTGGTAAATGGGAGGCCAGCTGATTTCTTCCAAGCCACGAGGGGGTTGAGACAAGGATGTCCCCTTTCTCCATTCCTCTACATCTTAGTGGTGGATTCGTTGAGCAGAAAGTTGGAGCTTGATATGATAACAGGAACAACCCCAGGTTTAAAAATAACAAAGGACCTTAAAGCAATAAACCATGCACTGTTTGTGGATGACTCCCTCATGCTGGGAGGAGCTTCAACCAGAATAGGCTCTGCATACAAAAATACTCTTCAAGCATATTGCAAAGCATCTGGAGCTCTAATCAGTGAAAGGAAAAGTGCAGTATATAGCTGGAATACAGAGGAGGAAGAAACTCAAAACATAGCAAGCAACTTGGGGTTTAATGGATACGCAAAATGGGAAAAAATCAACTATCTTGGATTGCCACTAACACTGGGCACAAATAGAGCCAATCTGTGGGAAGGAATAATTACAAAAATCAGAGGCAAAATCGCTGCATGGGGTGGCCAATGGCTAACTCATGGAGGCAAATTAACCCTTATAAAATCAGTGTTGTCATCTGTGCCAATTTATCAAGCGTCATACCTGATGGCACCCAAGTCGATCTCACGACAAATTAATAAAATCATGAGGGATTTTCTATGGCAAGGAGGCAAAGGAAACCAGAGAAAATTTCATCTGGTGAATTGGGAGATAGCAAAGCGAACTTTGAAGGAAGGAGGCCTTCAAATTCGAGATTTGGACTCTGCCAACGTATCTCTGGGATGTAAAATACTCTGGAAACTCAACAGCGACCCCAATCATCCTGTCAGCACAGCTGTGAGGCATAAATACCTACCAAATGCAAATCTAAGAAACTTGCAGAACGCAAACAGCAAAAAGAGCTCGCTGTTATGGCAGTTATGTATTAAAGGGCAGCGTTTTTTCACCCGAAATTTATATCGTATCCCAGGGAATGGCAAACGCGTCAAGCTGCTGACTGATAGTATAATGGGCCACTCACCATTAGCCACACAAGACGGCCTGCATGAGATATGTGCGTTTTTAGAAAACAGAGGGGACAAGACACTCTACGATATCTCAAAGTGGAACGAGTCTGGGCTCTGAATTGATTGGGATTTCAGAGATATACCAGCTCACCTAACGCAGCAAACAGAAATGCTCAAACAGGAACTTCGTGAGGCTGCCCCGGTGCATAAATCAGAAAATGATAAATGGGGATGGGGACCTACAGGAGCATACACCTCAGTCAAAGGCTATGAATTGATGCAAACACACAGAGACCGAATTCATCCAACAAAGTTTTGGAAAGAGGTATGGGATCCAATGGCGCTGCCCAAGGTAAACTTCTTCTTCTGGACACTAATGCATAGAAAGATCCTGACCGGTGAAAACTTTATGAAAAGAAACATTGCAGGTCTGCATAGGTGCACACTTTGTAAAGAAGCCATGGAAACCATGGATCATTTATTTGTTGAATGTCCATATGCAAACAGAGTTTGGACCCACACTCTTCAAGGATTAAAGGCTGTAATCCCCACTAAAACTTTAGTTGTGGACTTATTCCTCTCATGGAAAGAGCGCTACCCATCGCTCTCCCTAAACTCATCATGGGCCAGAATCTGGATCACTCTCCCCAAGCTAGTGTGTTGGAAGCTATGGCTAGCTAGAAATGAGCAGATATTTAACAATGTAACTTGGACCCCCAACATGGTAGAAGCAAAAGCAAAAGGACTCCTTCTAGAAATTTTGAATTCTCAGAAAATCAAAGAGGACAATTCGGTGCAGCAAGAGGAAAAGAATTGGCTTGGCATTCAAGCATTCATCCAACAAATACACAACACAGTAAAACCCCTCAGAAATCTTGAGTGGAGGCTAAGAGAAAAGGATGAAGCTTTTCAGAATTGGTGGAGGAAGCAAGGAATAACAACAGCATTTTTTGACAGTGCCTCTAAAGGCAACCCCGGGACAGCAGGAGCTGGAGGACTCATATACTCTTCTGATGGAGGCATCAAAGAAACCTTCAGTTGGGGTCTAGGACAGCGAACTAACAATCAAGCAGAAATCCTTAGCTTGATAAAAGTATGCCAAATAGCCAAAGAAAGAGGACATCGGGAGCTGCAAGCATTTGGAGACTCAGAAATCCTGATCAAAATAATACATACGCAAGGCCAATTCAATGAAGCTGATTTAAATAAGAATCTGCAAAGGCTGAGATACCTTCTCCAAGACTTCACTTCCTTCAAATGCTATCACATTCTCAGAGAATCAAACAAAGAGGCAGACTTCTATGCCAACAAAGGCTACCTCTTGGCCCAAGGAGACCTTAGCACAAATGGCGGAGAGCCAGAAGCAATCTGTATACCATGAAAATAGAAAATTGTTGGAAATAGAAAATGCAAAAGAATTGCACTGAAAGATGTAAGGCTGCGGCCATTCGGAGTTCTCTACTAATAAAATCCATACCCGTTTCAGTTAAAAATAATAATAAAATAACTATTACTAATGATATTAAATTAAAATTTGATATAAATGCATAAATTCATTTTTATTTATTAAGAAGGATGTAAAGGTTTAAGGGGTTGATGTAAGGGGAATGATTATAGATTAGAATTTAGGGGGGTCTTATACTAAATAACTAGGATAGGGTTAATTCATGCTAATTATCTTTAAATTTTAGTAATTTAAAATAGTATTAAGTATTTAAATTCGTAATTGCATAAGATATAAGTAAAGGTTATTAGGGGTTTTAATTTTAAGTGATGGAAGGGTTATTAAATGGAGAGGGAAGGGAAAGAAGAAAGCAAAGAAGGGGGGGGGAGGGTTTAAGAGTCGGCAAGGAGTTTTAAACAGGTAAGGAAAGAGTCCATACGAGATCATTCTAAGCTATAAAAGAAGGGAAGTTGAGGGAGGTGACGAGAAAGTACGACTAGGGTGACAACAAGGAAAAAGAACAAGTTTTAAGAGTGGGAAAACAAGGGGACCCAATTTCTGCTGACTTCTAAACCTCCATCCCTATTGAGGTTTTCCGAATGCTTGATGATTTCAAGGGCCTCTCGTATTTTCCTTTTATAATAGTGATTCTCATTGGTTATTACTTTAGCATCTTCTAGGCAGATGTGGTGGAGAGTTTTATTCGAGTGATCTGCCAGTGCTGAGGTTTTGGTTCTCCCAATCCTGATGTCAGCTCCATGTTCTTTGAGCCTAATCTTGAAAGATCTTCCAGTTTCTTCGATATAAAATTTCCCGCATGAGCAATTTATACGGTAAACACCTTTTTGCTGGAGTGGATCGAGGTTGTCTTTGACTGATTTCATCGTATGCTTGATTGTCCTAAGCGGCTTAAATGAGGTTCCGATGTTATTTTTAGCGAGAACCTTGGCTAGCTTATCGGTGACCCCTTGGATGTAAGGGAGGTATGCTTTAGATTTTAGGGTTTCATCACGAGGATTTCTTTTGTTTCCGAATCTGGCTCTTTGTATGGCTTTGATGATGTCCCTGTTTCTGTATCCCATATTAGTGAATGCCTTTTTTATGTATGCAATTTCCTCTTCTATGTGATTGTCGTCGGAAATTCTAAAGGCTCGAGTTAAAAGAGTCACAAGTACCCCCATCTTCTGTGCTGGATGATGGTGTGAGTTAGCATGGAGGTAATTATCTGTGTGTGCCTTTTTTCTAAATACTTTATGTCCAATGGAACCATCTTTATTCCTAATGAGAAGTATGTCCAAGAATGGGATACAGTTGTTTTCTTCATCCTCCATGGTAAACTGTATATCCTTGGATAAGTTGTTAAGGTGGTTTTGGAACTTTTTGAGCTCTTCAGCTCCATGAGGCCAATCAACACTGGTGTCATCCACGAATCTAATCCAGAATTTAGGTTTAAGAGGGTACGAGTCCAGGGCCCTTTTCTCAAATTTTTCCATGAAGAGATTGGCCACTATGGGGGATAGTGGAGATCCCATGGCTACTCCTGACGTCTGCTCAAAAATCTCTCCTTGGAATGTGAAGAAAGTCGAGCGCAAACAGATTTCCGGTAACTTAGCAGTCTAGGGATCCGCAACTTCCTTGACAACCTCCACGGCTTCATCTAAGGGTATCTTTGTAAAGAGCTGGACCACATCAAAACTTACTATTTTGTCACCAGGTTCCAGATTAGCATTTCTAATGAAATCCACATAATGTTTGGAGTCTTTAATGTATGAGCTAGTCATACATTAAATACTCATACATCCATGATTTCTCCCTCCTCACATCTATCCACTTAGGATGTGTATCTTCATCATCTTGGTCCCTTTGACCATGGCACTTGGCCGTAAAGTTTTCTCCCATCTATACCATCATTATTATTCACTGTCACCTATCAATTGAAGGGTGAACTAAGGAAATGTTACTTCCCCTTAGGGGTTTGAAACACTTAATAGGGTTGTCCTTTAGCCACTCCTACCTAGGGAGGAAAGACCAATACGAGCTCAAGGCCTTGATTTTGGAAGGGAATTCTTACTTCAAATTAAATAGCCCATTACATTAAAGCTAGGTTCACTTAGATGCAATAATGATTATTGTCCCTAATGACTAGTTGTTTTCACTAGAATCTATGGTGTGATTGTTAGGTGATTCAGCAGTCCATGTCATGGGCACCTTACCCACAGGTACCCAGGCCACCAGAGTAGTATATTGGCACTAACAAGTGAAGCGTTGAGAGCCTTGGGCTTCTTAGCAGCAGAACATCACACATGACCCTGGGCACCTCCTGCACCCAAGATGTTCTGCCACTTTGCATTGGATTTGATGATTCTTTAGGATGACACACCTAGACCAAGCATCCTCCCAGGTCGACCTTAGCACCTTAAGAGGGATGGCAACTGATTGAGGGCCCAGATGAGGATGGTCTCACCTTCAAAGACTTGGGAGGGATAGTAGCACCAGGAAATCCCTCAACATTGGAGCATAGATGGACATTATGAGCAGTTGGAGACCCATGGAGACCACTATGTTGTGCCCCAACTAGATTTTGGGACCATAGAGGTCCATTGAGGTTAATCTAAGGGCCAACCCTCAAGTCATGATTTTTACATGCAACTATGTCACACTTGGCACCTTGTAGCACCTATGCATGGTATTTGGAGAATAATTCATGCATGACATCAACCCTAGAAGGCTAGAGCCTCACTCGTTTGGGCTTATTTTGCACTTTCAGTCAAAAGCTAGTGGGTTGGCTTGTAACCCAAGGGTTTCTTATGATTTAACTTGTTAGTGGGGGCTTTTAAGATAATATTATGACTCATCCTCCTCATATAAATAGAGGAGAGGACATTTCATTTCATTCATAATCACTTGGACTAATTTGTGTTGAGATTTTGTATAGTTGGTGTAGCATCGGGTGTGCTCTAGCCTTGAAATTTTGTGGAGAGGCTAGGACACACTTGATCTCCAAAACCCAGAAAGTGTTTTGTGAAATTTCAATTGGTGTTCAAGTTATTCAAATAATTAATTATTTAACGGATTTCCTTAAGTCTAAACTTAGGAAAATTAAATAATTAAAGTGAATTAATTAACACATGTGCTGAAATGTTCTAAAAGACACGAATCAAGCATTCTTTTAATCTCAGCAGTTGATGAATGTTTTAATCTCGGCCATTGATGAGATGAATGAAAAAGTATAAGAGAAAGGCTTGAGGGTCAGTTGGAAGAGACACATTTGCAGAGCTTAGGAATAGATCTGGAATTCTAGGGCAAGTTTGCTAAGAATTTATGGAGGAATTTCCTATAGCGAGGGGTAGTATTGGCTAAGGGGATGATCTGATCCCAGAGCCAAGAGTCAGTAAGAGGCGGAGGAGCAACAACAAGGACAGCGCAGAGAAGCAGAGCAGTAGTTACGCAGGTGCTACACAGGACAGCGCAGAGGCTCCAGGGGGCTTCAGAAGTTACGCAGAGGTTCTCCAAGGCGAGCATAAGGCATGCGTCACCCTTCCAGGGGTTACGCAGTCCCTCCATGGGCAGCGCAGTGGCATTTTGAGGCTAGTAGGGCTGACGTGGGGCTTCGAGGGCAGCGCTGAGGGTTTCTAGGGCCAGATCAGGGCTAAGTCTTGTAAATCCCGTTTGAGGGTGTGGATCAGTCAGATATTTGGCACTAGAACATCAAGTTAGCTGCAGATTTGATTTCTTTTATTCTCTATTGGGATTTCCAAATCTGGAACCCAGATTTACTGTATTCAGGAACTACTTAATAAAATAACCCTCATATCTGTTGCACCGGTGTTCCCACTTTGGGTTTTTCCAGAGACTTATGTCCAAAAATCCATGCATCGCTTTGTTGTATGAGCGTATAATTCAGTAAATGATCTGCATGTGTAGGCTGTAGTTGTGTTTATTTCGGTATTTTCTGAATCTAATTTTTAAAAATAACTTGTATTAATCTAAATCAAGTAGGAGAAATAAACCAAGATACTGCAGTAGAATTTTCACATGGTATCAGAGCGATAGCAGATCAAGTTGAATCTCCAGCAATCAGCTAAAGAAATATTTTTCTGTAGGGTGGCATAAGGAGCAGCAGATCCGAAAAGGGCATCTTGACAGCAGGGGAACGCAAATCTAGAAGAGGACAGCGCTGAAGCTGCATCAGGCCTTCAAGCTTACGCAAACCCTTCCCAAGGCAACGTAAGGACTGCGTCACCCAGTCTAGGGTTACGGAGTCCAATTCTGAGAAGCGCTAAGGCTACGTTAGGCCAGTCAGTGGGACACAATCTAGTCTTTTCTCCAGTTGCAGAAGAATTTTGCCAAGATCCGAAAGCAGTGCTTCAGATCTTCAGCGGTGCTGGTGGGGTGGAGATTCTGCAGGTGCAGAATTGTACCTAACTAAGTCAACAAAGGCAGGAGGAAGACAGTTACTCAGCAGATCTGAGCCAAACAGATCTGAGATTCGATCAGGAGGATCGAAGAGTGTTGTTCGTTTGTGTTTGGGTGAAATATTTCCAGGAGGGAAATCAGTTTTCAGCAGAAGTAGCTACTAGAGGGTTTCTAGTCACCAAGAAACCCAGATCCAGAGGGAGAAGTATTGTTTTTGTCAGATCTGAGCAAGATGGCTCGATATTGACTGAGGGATCAAGACAGATTGGATGGCATGTCCAATTATGTTATCTGGAGGGCCAGAATCCTTTCAGTTCTGGATGTGTATGGTCTCGAAGATCATGCAGAGAAGGTTCTTGTTGTACCAATCGATGCGGATCCTCTAAAGAAGTACGAAGAAAATCAAGCGCAGACTAAGAGTTTGATCATAGACGGAGTCAAGGACCACGTTATTCCTCATATTGCTGGAAAGACTTCAGCAAATGACATGTTGGTAGCCTTAGACACGATGTACCAAGGAGGCTTTGTCCAAAGAAGAATGATTCTGGAGAACCAGATGCGATTGTTCCAAATGATGAAGGGTGAAGAGATAGATTCATTCCTCTTCAGGCTTCAAGCCATCCGAGATCAGTTGGTAGGCATTGGTGATACTCCAGATGAGGGGCTCTTAGTGAGAACTGCTCTGAATGCAATCTCGGAAGATTGGGAAGCGTTTGTCCAAAGCATTATGGGAAGGGCAGCGTTACCATCTTGGGCTGACATGTGGGCTATCCTCCGCCAAGAGGAGATAAGGAGGGTCACCAAGCGGCAGAATATCAGTGGAGGAAGCGGAAAGGCCAAAGTCAAGGAGGAGGAGGAGGATGCAGCCCTTGCATCAAGGGAAAAGAAACAGCAAGGGAAGAAGAAGAAGGACCTTTCCAAGGTCCAATGCTTTAACTGTGGTGATCTTAGACATTTCGCCAGCAACTATCCCAAGAAGAAGGACAAAGGAACTTCTAATTCAATGCCACTGATGGCATTAAGTAGCAGTACCAGGGACAGGACTGACAGCAGCTCTAGCAGTTCAGAGTTGTGTGAGATCTAGCATCGCAGGATGGGGCACATGTATCATGGGGCCTTGAGGACATTGCGGGAGATCATCACTAGTGTGCCAAATTTCAGTTCTGATAACCTTGACGTATGCAAAGGATGTGCTATGGGGAAGTTTGCAAAATCTCTCTTTCCCAGCAGCGACAGCAGGGCAACAGGGATCCTTGACTTGATTCATTCCAATGTGAGTGGTTAGATGTCTCATGTGTCCTTGAGTGGCTTTGAGTATTAGGTTTTATTCATTGATGAACACTACAGGAAGACCTGGATTTATTTCTTGAAGACCAAGAGCGAGGTCTTCAACCGGTTTCGAGAGTTCAAAGCTCTCATGGAAACCCAGACAGGCAAGAAGATCAAGGTACTAAGGTCAGACAATGGAAGTGAGTATAGTCTTGTTGAGTTTGTGGATTTTTGCGTCGAGGCAGGCATTACGAGGGAGTTCATGGTTCCTTACAACCCCTAGCAGAATAGGGTGTCAGAGAGGAAGAACAGATCCATTGTAGGGGCTGCCAAAGCCATGCTTCACGATCAGAGGTTACCTTTATTTTTGTGGGCAGAGGCCTGCAACACTGTTGTTTACTTACAGAATAGGAGTCCACATCGTGCCTTGGGGAATGTGACTCCTGAGGAGGCTTTCTCTGGGAAGAAGCCTGATGTTGGGCACTTTCGTATCTTTGGGTGCCTTACATACTCTTATGTCCCCAAGGAGAGAAAGACCAAGCTAGAACCTACTATAGACAAGGGCATCTTTGTGGGTTATAGCGAGACCTCGAAAGCCTACCGGATTTACATTCCTCCAAAGAGGAAAGTGGTTGTCAGGAGGGATGTAAAGTTCGAGGAGGAGAGAGCTTTTAGGAGGTCATAGGAGTTACATTATATAGAGTCACCAGACACTCAGCAGCAGCTTAGTCAGTCACAGGGATCCAGTGCACAAGGTGCAAGAGGTCAAGGATCACGAAGTACACCTATTACAGTTTCAGGTCCATCAGTGAGCAGTGGCACTCAGAGTCAGGTGAGTGGATCTTCGGACAGATTACAAGGCAGTCCGCAGAACAGTTCACAGTATAATCCACTGATGGACAGCTCGCATGGTACATCAGGTTCTACAGGCATAGGTACAGGTATGGGGTCAGTTGGCAGGCCTTCGGGAGTTCAGGCTTCTGATGATGATGAGGATTCTTTCACTCCGGTGGATGAAGTAGGTTCAGGGAAGAGGAAGCCCAAGTGGCTTCAAGACACCTTGCGCGAGGCCACATCAGTTGTTGGTCCAAAGAGACAGGTCAAAAAGAGTAGACTGTTGAGATTTTGTGTATTTGAGGTAGCATTAGTTGTGCTCTAGGTCCCAAATTCTGTGGAGGGACTAGAGTACACTTGATCTACAAGACCCAGAAATGGATTTAAGAAATTTCAAGTTGTGTTCAAGTTATTCAAATAATTAATTATTTTTAATGGATTTCCTAAGTTTAACATAGGAAAATAAAATAATTAAAGTGAATTAATTAACACATGTGCTGAAATTGTCTTAAGTCACATGGATCAAGCAGTCTTTTAATCTCAGCTGTTGATGGATGATTTAATCTCGGTCGTTGAAGGGTTCAACGAAAAAGTATAAGAGAAAGGCTTGAGGGTCAGTTGAACACACATAATTTTTATAGAACTGAGGAATAGATCTGGAATTCTAGGGCGGGTTTGCAAAGAATTTCCAGTGGAATTTCCTGCAGTGAGTGGTAGTATTGGTTGAGGGAATGATCTGATTCCAAGAGCCAAGAGACAACAAGAGGCAAGAGGAGCAGCTCAAGGACAGCGCCGAGAAGCAAGGCAGCAGCTACACAGGTGCTGCGCAGGTGATACGCAGGACAACGCAGAGGCACTAGGAGGCTTCAAAAATCACGCATAGGGTCTTTTAGGGCCTACGTGAGGCTGTGAGACCCTTCCAGGGGTGACGCAGTCCCTTCTGGTGCAGTGCAGTGGCATTTGAGGGTAGCTGGGCTGACGCTAAGGCTTCAGGGGCAGCACTGAGGGTTTCTAGGGTCAGATCCGGGCTGAGTCCTGTAAATCCCATTTGAGGGTGTGGATTAGTTAGATATTTGGCACTAGATCTTCAGGTTAGCTATAGATCTTATATCTTTTATTTTCTGTCGGGTTTTCCAAGGTTGGAACCCAAATTTGTTGTACTCACAACTACTTAATAATGAAACCCTCATATCTGCTAAACCGGTTTTCCTGCTTTGGGTTTTTCCGGGGACTTATGTCCAAAAATCCATGTGTCACTTTGTTGCATGAGTGAATTATTCAGTAAATGATCTGCATCTGCAGGCTGCAGTTGTGTTTATTTTCGGTATTTTCTGAATCTAATTTCTGAATACCGAATCTAATTTCTGAAAATAACTTGTATAAATTAAATCAAGTAAGAGAAAATAAACCAATACACTGCAGTAGAATTTTCGCATAGACCACCTGAGCGGTTATGTAGTTACATGGCATTGGTAACAAGCATTGTTGATAATGAGCCTTCTAGTTATGAGGAGGCAGCCAGCCAGCAAGTCTAGAGAGAGTCCATGATGGAGAAGTATTCTTCTATTATGCAGAACAATGTTTGGGAGGTAGTGCCTAGCCTAAAGGTAAATCAGTTGTTACTTCCAGATGGCTCTACAAGATAAAGCATGCTACAGATGGCAGCATAGAGAAGTTCAAGGCTCGGTTTGTGGCAAGAGGGTTCTCATAGGTAGAGGGAGTTGGCTATGAGGAGACCTTCGCTCCCATGGCTCGGTATACATTTATTCACTCCATTATATCGATTGCAACAAAGATGGGTTGGAAGATCCACCAGATGGACGTGAAGACCGCCTTTCTCAATGGTCTCATTCAGGAGGAAGTTTATATTGAGCAGTCGCAGGGCTTTGAGGTGCATGGGCGAGAGACCCATGTATGTGGGTTGAAAAGGGCACTTTATGGCCTGAAGCAAGCTCCTAGAGCTTGGTACTCTCAGATTGATACATACTTGCAGCAGTTGGGTTTCACTAAGAGTGAGGTTGATCCGAACCTATACTTCATTGTGGTAGGCGAGGAGCCTCTCATTTTGGTGTTGTATGTTGATGACTTGGTCATCACTGGAGCAAAGAGACTCATTGAGGGTTGCAAGAGAGATCTTGCTTCAGAGTTTGAGATGAAAGATATCGTCTTGATGCATTATTTTTTGGGATTGGAGGTGTGGCAGGAGGGGAATACCTTCCTAGGACATGGGAAGTACACAGTGGATATTCTTAGCAGATTTCACATGGAGGACTGCAAACCCATGTCTACACCTATGATCACTAGCTGGAAGAAGCTTCACGCTTCTGATTTCGAGTTGGTGGATCCTACACTATACAGGCAGTTAATTGGATCATTGATGTATTTGGTCAACACTCGACCAGATATATGTTTTTCAGTTAACACTATGAGTCAATTCATGTGTGAGCCTAGGAGAGTGCACGGGTGGCTACAAAACACATTCTTCGTTACTTGCAGGGTACTGTGGATTATGGTCTGAACTATAGACAGGGCGATGGAGTGAGACTGGCAGGATACACAGATTCAAATTGGGCAGGATGTGCTTCAGACAATAAGAGTACTTCAGGGTGTTGTTTTGGGTTGGGTTCGGTAGTTGTGTCGTGGTTCAGCCAGAAACAACAGTCAGTTGCATTGAGCTCAGCTGAGGCAAAGTATATGGCTGCTAGTTTGGCTAGCTGTGAGGCCATATGGCTTCGCAAGATGTTGTTTGGTTTATTTGGTCAGGCATTGAGGCCTTCTATGATTCACTGCGATAATCCGAGTTGCATAAAACTCATCGAGAATCCTGTTTTTCATGACAAGCCAAAATATATTGGGATCAAGTATCACTTCATTCGAGACTATGTCTAAAAGGGAGCAGTCAAGCTTGAGTACATCTCCACAAATGAGCAGGTCGCGAACATCTTCACCAAAGCCTTACCACGGAGCAAACATGTCTACTTCAGAGACAAGGTGGGAGTGGTGAGGAATATTTTCCTCGGTAAGAGGGAGTGTTAAATTTTGGGTACCAAGGACAAGTGGTTCCCCATGGCTTTGATCTTTTGGCCTAGGGAAAAGCGTCCACTCTACTGTACCTCTTCTTCTAAAAAGTGACTTTATAAGTGGTAAATTCAGTCTAATTTAAAAGTGACTTTATAAGTGAAAAAGTTACCTTCTAATTTAAAAGTGACTTTATTAAAGTCAATGAAGAATTAGAAAGTGAAAAAGTGACTATGGAAATAAAAGGCTCAGTGGGTCTTTATTTAAGTGGGTGAGTGATTAAATAGAAAAAGTGAAAATAATGTGTATTTATTTTCAATCCTTGATCTAAAGCTATCTCAGCCATTGGATCTAGGGATCACTCAAAAGTCACTTAGGTTAGGGTTAAAGGAGAGAAGAAGAGAAAAGATCACATTATTCTTTCATGAGCATTTGAGAGAAAGCAAGAGAGAGCAAAGAAGATTTTTCTGAACAAGGAGGAAGTGAAGGAGAGCCGCAAACCTTGGCACCCCAAGGAGGCATTTACAACAGAACCGTACCGCAGAGATTGGCACGCATTCCAAGGAGGTATGACACAATTTTCAAGGAGAAATATCAACATATTGAAGGCATGAAAACCATGGCGGTTGGGCACGATTTTCGAGGCAATTGGGCATGATTTTTGAGGAGAAAATTATATTGTACATTTCCATACAGGCTGTACAACATTTATTGCTGTATTTTTTCTGTTTGAATAGTTTTCCTGTGGCATGGTTTTCGAGGTGGATTTTATGCACGAAAATGGAGTTAAGTCTGCATTTTGTAAATGTTGGAATATTTCCTGTGTATTTCATTTTCTCTATAAAAGATTTTCAGAAATAGAGAAGAGCTCTCAAACTGGTTTTCCCCAAGAGTTGTAGGGGGTTTTTCCAGGGTCACATTGACCAAAAATCACTGTGTTATTTTCTGTATGTGGCTGTTATAATTTTTCTGTGTATTTTCCAACAGTAGTAAAATCTCCAAATTTGTATTTTCAGAAATAAAAAAATTTCCAGATTTTAGTGTTTTTTATCATGCTTGGATTTAACATTAAAAGAATGGAGGGATAAGGTAAAACTGATAATCGAAGTGGGGACTGAAATTTTTACAAGATATGAAGATGGCCCACATGAGGCTTCTCTCCAGTGAAAGCCTCCTTCGGAGTCATATTCCCCAATACCCTGTGAGGACTCTTGTTCTAAAGATAAACAGCAGTATTACAAGCCTCAGCCGACAAAAACAAAAGCAACCCCTGATCATGAATCATCGCTCTAGTAGCCCCAACAATAGCTATGTTCTTCCTTTCAGATACCCCATTCTGCTGGGGTTTGTAAGGAACTGTGAATTCTCTCCTAATGCCCTATTGTGCACAAAAGTCAGAAAACCCACCATCGGTGTACTCACCACCATTATCTAACCTCAAGACCTGAATCTTCCTACCTATCTGTTTTTCCACAAGAGCTTTGAACTCTTTAAAGCGACTGAAGACCTCACCCTTGGTCTTCAGGAAATATATCCAAGTCCTCCTAGAGTAGTCGTCAATGAATATAACATAATACTCATAACCACCTAAAGGAGACATACGACCACTAACATCAATATGAATCAAGTCTAGTATACCTGTAGATTGTCGTCGCTCGCTGGGCATGGTAACTTGGTGTACTTGCCCAAAGCAAACCCTCTGCAGACCTCACAATGCTCGACACTGAAATCAGGAACTCCAATAGTGATCTCCCTCAGAACTCTCAAAGCTCCATGATGCATATGCGCCATCCTCCGGTGCCATAACTCGCACAAGTCTCTATTACTGGTGGTACTAGTGTGAGTGCTATCGGATGTACTACTCACCAATGCTCCTGCCGACTGAAAATTGAGCATGTATAGTTTCCTAGAACAGACTCCAATCACTTTTGCCGAAGTGATGGAAGCTCCCTTGGGATGCATCAATACCTGCCCTCCTGAGAAAGAGACGTCAAACCCCTTCTCCTCCATAGCAGACACTGAAATCAAGCTCTTCTTCATCCCCGGAACATAAAAAACATCCATGACCTTCAAAGGAGGCAAAGACTCCCTCTCAAAGGTCACAGTCCCCACACCAACAGCTCTCACAGAGCGGTCATCTCCTAGTACAATCTAATATCAAGTGCCCTCTCTGCAAGCTCTGAAAAGAACTCTCGTGCACCTGTCATATGGTGGGAAGCCCCGCTGTCTATCTACCACACATTAGATGATGTACTCCTACTAAATGTAGAAGTAATAAACGCAAAGTCCCTATCAAATTGTGAAGCAAACTGCTCCACCTCTGCTGAAGCTGCAGTACCCTTCTTCCCCTTGTTTTTCCTCTCAAGACACGTAGAAGCATAATGTCCCATCTTTTGACATGCTCAACATTTGACTTTGGACATATCCGTATCTTTCTTCTTCTTCTTCTTCTCCTTTCCCTTAGCCCCATCTGATGAGGCCCCTTTCTTGGCCTTCCCCATTTCTTCTTCCCCCTGGCTATCAAGGCTACATCCTCTTCATAAGTTATCTTCACCCCACCACTTCTAGTCATCTGTATCTCATGTTGCACAAAATCATCCCAGAATATGTCCCAATTGGGAGGATTCTCCCTAGAAGTAACAGTATCTCCAAAGACCTCCCATGACTTAGGAAGTCCTGCTACGGCTGTCCTGACTAACTATGTGCGTGCAACTACCTCACCAATAGCAGTCAAATCATCACATACATGTTTGACCCTGCCAAAATAGTGAAGTACCATCTTCTTGCTCTCATTGATACTCTGATAGAGAGTGGTTAGATTTGTCCACATATGATATGCATATGTGTTTCCTCTCACCTAAGGAACCACATGATCCTTCAGAATGGAAATCAAAATCCTTTTTGCCTTTACATTATTTTTTTGTGAATTCGGCAAGTTCATCTGCAGCAGTAGGAGGTACAACCTCTTGTCGCACTATGTCCCAAACTGTTGCCTCCTCAAACATTGTTTGAATTCTGTCCTTCCAAACGACATAGTTGGATATCTGTAATGTTCCAAAATTTTCCGACAATAATTTGGAACATTAATTTTTGCTGATTTCACCTAGGAGGAGAATAAATGGGTAAGGAGACCCATGCATAATAAAAATCTCAATAAAATCTCTCTAAGTATGAAAGGGGATCATCATTGGAGCTGGTTTTCACACCCTCATGTGTGAACAGGGTTATTTGCAAGTGGACAAGGTCAAGTTTGACCAAGTCAACAGCAATGGGCCAAGAGGTGGAGCACACTTAGAGAAGCAACACAGTATGAATAAGGAAAGGGTTATTTGGTGGAGGAAACCCTAAAAGGAGTGGGACCCATGGAGAGGGGCTTTCATTTGTTTAAAAGGAGGGCAAGGCAACCATTGTTTCTCATGCTTTGTATTATTCATCTCATTGTCTATTCAGACAATTGAGCATTCTTTGTTGTTTAGCAAGAATTGCCGAGGGAATTCCTGTTTAGGATTCCTTCTTCTTGAGAGGTCTCTTGAGGGATTGCTCTTCATTTTCCTCACATCCAGGCTTGAGGCCAAGCATCCTCCATCAAGACAGCATTATTTCTGCAACAAATTAATGTTGTGTTGCTGGGTGTTGCAGTGAGGGTTCACTACACCACCTTCATCAGCTATTTTCAGAGGAGGAGTCCCTCCTTCCTTTGAGATATCAGATTGGAGGCATTCCGGAGCATATTGCAGACTTTGGCATCAAGGCCAACTCATTTCCTAGCCCTACAGCGCAGTTCCATCCAGCGACTGTGTTATTTTGAGAGGAGCATTTGCAGTGGGGCTCTTGCAGATTGTTGGAGGGTGAGATCTTTAGTGGAGGGATCAGCCTTTCATCCTAAAGATCCATTGGAGGAGGCACTTTCAGCATCATTTAGAGTCATCTCCATCCAGTTCTATTTCTGAGTTGCTGCTGCTACCCAGCAACTCCGGCATTTTGCAGTTTTTGTATTTTATTGCCAATCCTTCCAGGATTGACATGAGGTAGTCTTTGGGAGCTGATATCTTCACTCCCAATGTTGTATTGGGCCACATATTGATTTATCTATGTATTTGACATATGTAGCATGCAGTTGCTCTATAAAACTACGCTGTCATAGCTTGGTGTACATTGTGTAGCAGTGGTTTTATCATGTATTTTGTACTTGTTTCTTGAGGCTAAGTATTGCCTATCTTGAGTGACCTTTTTCCTCAAGATCTTGTATTCATATGTTGCTGTTATTATTAATGAGAAGGCTATGGATTTCTCTCACATTTATATGAGTTGAGTGTTGCTGCTGCACCATTATTGTGTTTTCTTATTGTTGGAGCTCCAACTCTAGAATATCTTGAGATATTCTCATTGTTGTAGCATTTTCCTAATTTGGGATATTACAATATCCCATCCAGTGTGTCCTCTATCCTTAAGAACATGGCCATGACTGTTGTCCAAAATTTACAAAACCAAGAAAATGAAGAAATGAACTTTCCAGCACACCTTGTTGTCCCAAAAGTTCAGTGTGTGTGAAATTTCACCTTGCTGTCCCAAAATATCAGTTTGTTGTCCAAACTGAGTTTGTTGTCCAAAAATTCAGTTTGTTGTCCAAACCACTGTTTACTGTCCTAGGACCCAAACTATTGTTTATTGTTCAAATTGCAATTTTCAGCCTGTAGCTCTGATACCATGTTTAAATTTGATGACTAAAAAGTTTCATGCAATCCCAACCCAGTTTTAATTTCACCTTATCACTCACATTCAGTTAAATAGCCTTTCCCATAAACTTACATTCAACATATAGAACTCTGGAAATGAAATTTTCAAATTAAAACACATGGGACTGTCAACACATGTTGAAAATAAATATGGACATAAACAAACCAGCAACACAAAAAAATACACACAGATTTTTGGTCAACTTAGACCTAGGCAAAACCCCTTCAATCTTCTCTGGGGAAACCTGTTACAGAGCTCTTCAAATTTATTTATATTTCAAGTTTAGGAAAAATACATTTGCAGACAAAACAAAACAACAAAATACAACTTATCTTTCCAACCCAAAACTCCTTGAAAATCGTGTCCACTTTTCCTCGATTTTCGTGCCCACTTGAAGCTGAAAAATATATTGTACTGATGCGGACTGTACTATATAGATTCCGTACATAATGTACGGATTTTTGTGCCGCTGTACGGATTTTTTTCCAAAAAAAAATAAATAAAAATTGCTCAAAAACTTCTCTCGAACTATATGCAGCTCACAACATTAAATGTTGTTCGTGCATTACCTTCTGTTGTCTTCTATGCCTTGATTTTCGTGCCCAACTTTGCCCAGAAATCACTCATTCAGCTTGCTGCAACAAATTTCTCTTTCAGAACTTTTCTCAAGCCCTCAACCTCCTTTCTCCAATCTGCTCATGAATAATGAATGAATGCAGTCTCTCTTTTCTTTTCCCCCTTTTGTTTCCCTAAATGACTTGTGCACAACCCTAAGATCTAATGGCTCAGATGCATTTAGATCAAGGGATGAGAATAAATGTGCATTTAATTTTCATTTTCTATTTTTTAACTCACCCATTAAATAAAGTACCCACATTGTACTTTATCTATAAAGTCACTTTTCACTTTATAATTTAACATTGACTTTACCACTTATAAAGTCACTTTCACTTTATAATTTAACATCGATTTTACCACTTATAAAGTCACTTTCACTTTATAATTTAACATCGATTTTACCACTTATAAAGTCACTTTCACTTTATAAAGTCACACTTAGGAAAATAATTATTTTGGACACTTTTCCCTAGGTAGAGACTAACCCATGGGAAACCACTTATCCAAGGTACATTAAAAATCAACACTTGTATCAATATATATTTCATGAAAAAACAAAAAGAAAAAGAAAAATTATTATTATTATTATTATTATTATTATTTTTCTAGTTACGCATGTTTTCTAGGGTTTATTTGAGGCAAGAAGAAATTTTTCCATGTGTCCAAGTCCTATTTGGACAATTTGTATCAAAAGAAAAATATTATTTTTGAGTTTAAAATAGTCATTTTGACCCCCAAGACCAAGTCGGCCCTGCTAGGAGAAGTCGACCACATGGATGGCTATAAAAGAGGCCCAATTCCACCACATGGACAGCTATAAAAGGAAAAGACTCTGTCCCCATTTGCACACTCACACACACATGTTCAATCTCTGAACAAGAAAAGAAGAAAAGAAGTGTGAAGGCCAAGAGTTAATTTTGGGCAACTGGGTCCAAACTCCATGTTGTACTGCTCAGATGATGATGCCAATATTTTTATTGGATTCCTCTTTCGGAGAGGTGCAAGATTGATCTAAAGATCATCTTGATCAGATGAGCAAAACATTTATTTTGAATTTATTTCACTTATGTGCAAGGTCAGCCAGAATTGTAATGTAGGGTTGGAGCACCAACAGATGTGTCACACACCCTCACAGATGGATATAAATTGGACAGACTTGGTGGTCATTTCATCATCCTCTCATCACACACTTCTCTCTTGTGTCTGATTGGTTCGATCACCTTTTGGAGGCTTTTCTTCTCACACATGTGGAACAGCAACTAGGGTTTCTGGTTCAGATCTGTCTAGGGTTTCATCACAGGTTTGCCAGCGTTGACTTTGGTCAACGCTTGGTCCTTTTGATCTCAAACCTTCACCAAACTTTCGATTTCTGAAGGCCGCATTCATTGGCACATATACTGAGGCTAGACGTTGACCTTGACCTCCTGCGTTGACTTTTTGTTGCTGCTATTATGTGTTGACTGCGTTGACTGAACGACATTGACTTTCGTTGACTTTTGTGGAGTTGTCTTGAGGGTTGTGTGACACTTTTGGTTGGCTAACCGTGAGGAGACTTTGCTGGTTGAAGCATCCTGTTGACCGTCGTAATGCACCACAACACATATATTTTGCTGATCAAAGTTAAGTGTATTTTTGGCTTGTCTTCCGTTGATCTATTGGTATGTTCTATCAGCGTTTTACTTTCATGTTTATGTGATTGCAATTTGGTATCGGGTTTGAAGTAAATTTACATCAAGCATAGAACATCTTCAAAATTTACACCAAGGAAGAGAGAAATTCAAGGAAGCAAGGAAAAATCTGAATTTTTGCTTGTTTTTGCCCACATGTTTGAGATTTTTGGGGTTACTCAGCGAGCTGCAAGGCCGAAGTTGTAGGTTTGAACTGTAGATCTGAGTTGCCAGATTTGGTGAAGTTTGACCAGCGTTGACTTTGTGGACTTTGACTTGTTTGAGGAAGGTTTTGAAGGAGAGCTTACTTGGTTCTTGTGGAGTTCTTGGTCTTGGTCTTTGGGTCTTGGATGTATCGCTTTAATCTGATTCTATAAGAAGAGAAGTTGTTTGGGTTTTCCCCATTGTGGGGTTTTACCCTAGCTTGAAGCCTATATCTTGTGTTCTTTGTGTTCTTATGATCTTCATGTAATTTATGTTTTGGTAATTGCTTGATGAAAAATATATAATTAAGTAATAAAAACCAACAAATACTCACAAGGAATTATCAAGAGGAATCAGTCCTAATCTACAAGAACATTGATTTTTCAATAGAGAGTGTTATCTTTTAGGTTGGCTTGTGACTTAAAAGTATTATTTAATGGCTTTTAGTGTATTTTACCCTAAATCGACTTGATTGCCCAGGAAATCAAATTTAGGAGGATCGTTGTCACATGCACTCATTTCTTTCTTTTAAAGGAGTGCACACTAGCTTATTTTCTTCTCTTAGATGCAAAGGATCACTAAGCTACCAAATTGTCTTTGGGAAGATAAAATTGCATAAATGAACATTCTTTGGGTTGATGAAGTGATGCTTTAGTGAATAGCGTAAGTTTATTATGAGTATTTTTCTTCCATTTTGCAAATGTTGTAGAATTAGGATTTTATGAAATTTTCGTTATATGTTGTATCTTTTATGACTCTAACATCTCCATATGCAACATTTGTCACCAAGTATCCATCAACGAAACTTAGAATACCATTCCTTGACCTTAAATTGTAATGAACAAAGTTCATATACTCAGAGGAATGCTTTGATACCAATGTAACTAACAAAAGTTCGTGTACTTGCAATAATCATCAGAATACTTCGAAGACAAAGACATCCATTGTAGGACAACTAATTTTATATTGAATATATATAAGAATTGATATCAGATAATTACAAATGAGAATGAGGGTCTGCTTATATACCCTAAGCAAGTACCTCTTCACCAACGGTCATGTCCTTAAGGACATACCTCTTCATTAACTTAATTACTAGTTATTTAATCATTATTTGTTGTTTTTTCTTGTTTACATTATTTATATTATTTTATATATATATATTATTCATAACATTGTCTTCCTCTTCAAAAATCTTTGTCCTCAGAGCTTACTGATGAAAGGGCTTGATCTCTTTTCTCGTTTCGCATATCTTCTCATCTCAAAACTTTCATCTTTTTTGATACAAGACGATATGATGCTCTGAGTGATAAACAAAATTGTTGGACTGTGAATGGATCTGACCATCCTAGATTAATCTTCTATGGAATCTTCTGATCACTGGCAATTTCTAATGAATCGTTATCATAGGACTGGATTTTGCATGCTTCAGTATTCCTTGGAACATAAATCTGTTGTTACCATTCTGAATGGTTCAAATATGTAGACTAACTTAGTTGTCTGTTTTTGTGATTTGGATGTCGATAAGGAGTTCTTCTGGTTGGACCTTCCCTTATCATGTGTATGGCAGTTTCATGATTTACTTTAGGTATTGTTGTTGTTGAGTTGACTACTGAATCATCACTTGGAATTTCCATTGTTTGGACTGCAACATCTGAATATGTTTTACTTTTATTGGTTTCTCATCTTCTTGAGTTGTGAATGTCACTGGGTTGGTATTTGTTCCTTTATCTTCAACTTAGACCGTTACGACTTGAGACTTCAATACATCTTCTTAAGTTGTTCTAACTTGTCATTTAGTGACTTTTTGTCACTTTTTAGTTTCTTAATTTGCATAAGAAGGCTTTAGTTATGATTCCTTAAGCGTAAAATCTCTTCGCTTTTAGGATTGTTGACTTTATTCTTAATATCTTTCTCGTTTTTTAAATTTTTGATTAGTTCTAATAACCTTTGATTAAGGGTTTTTAAACGCAAATTCTCTTCTTCTCTCTTTGATAGATTCTCGTCGAATTTCTTCTCGAGACATTCTTTTTCTTCTAATTTTTTCTTTGTAGTTTTGGACTTCTTGACCTTCTCAAGTATTTTTTTATTATGATATCTTAGACGCCAAATTTCTTGTTACTTTCTGTCGATTCTTCGTAAAATCAATCTTCGAGATCCTTATATTTCTTTTTTTATGCTTCATTTTTTTTGTTGAAGTTCTGTGAGTTCTTCCTTTAATATTTTAATTTGCATCTCCTCATTATTTTGATGTTCTTCTATACTAAATAATCTTCCACATGCTAGACGAATTAATTTACAATTTTTTTTAAATATGTATATCTAATCTCGTTTAGACAAAATGGACATTTAGTCCAAAATGTTAACTTGGTTATAGGACTCGTCTTTCCTTCTTTCATTTGCTGATTATAATCCATTTTTTTTTGTTCAAAAATTGACCTCACTTCTATTTTTAATCAGAACACCATAATATTTTTCTTTTAATTTGTTTTTAATATATAATTAATTTATATATGGATGTATATATTTAATTATATAATTGAATATTAACTAAATCAAAATACCATAATTTTTTTCTTTTAATTTTTTTTTAATAAATAATTAATTTATATATGGATGTATATACTATATATTTAATTATATAATTGAATATTAACTAAATTATATAGGTGGTAAGTATTAATTAATTATATAACAATTAATAAGCTAACTATATGATAATTAATATCATATATATAATTTATATGTATAGACTAAATAGTTTCGAAATGAAATGAATGACGGCGTTTGAAAAGAAAATGTCAACGAATGGGGCGCACGGGGACAAGCCAACAGTCGAGACTGTCGGAAGGGGCATGACTGGGATGGATGGAGGCAGAGGGATGCGACTGATCGACAGCGATGAATTTGGACAGCAAGTGGGGTCAGTGATGGCTTTAGGAAGGTGGAAAATAGCAGCAAGGGTTTGTTGAGCGAAAAAACAGGTCATGTAGATACAATTGCGTCACAGTGGTGGAGGATATCTGGCGGTTGAGACAATGGACAGAATTCGTGGCTATGGTGAGTGGGCGAGGGTTGTTGCAGCTGGCGGTGGCGGTTATGAACAATCTGGCGGCTAGGCAAAAGTTGGTTGGTTGTGGTTGTCACAGTGCGAGCAGTGGCAAAGTGTGGACGAGGTCTGCGCGGCAGTCACCGAGGACATGGCTCCATAGTGTCACAATGACAAGTGGCAGTTGGGCAGAAGTTTGTTGGTTGTGGTTGTCAAAGTGCGAGCAGTGGCAAAGTGTGGACGAGGTCTGCGCAGCAGTCACCAAGGACGTGGCTCCATAGTGTCACAATGACAAGTGGCGAGGCAAAGTGCGTCAGGAATGACGTTTGCATGATCGTAGTCAATGGCTCGGTGGCAAAGGCTTGTGGCGGGGTTTCAAACAACGTTGCAAGTACGCTGACCCTTTTTATTTTTATTTTTGATTATTTTTCCGAAATTTGTTTTTATTTTTTATTTTTATTTTTATTTTATGATCTTTTTTTTCCCTTCTTTTAACTTTAATGGCTAAAGACCTGATGATGAAACTGGCATAATGAAGAACCTCCAACTACGTAGCAAAAAGCTTGATCACAACGACAATAAGGTTGATGAACAACTTCAACGGCCAATGGTCGAGATCCGAGAACGTGGCTCTGATACCAATATAACGAACAATGTTTGTATACTCAGAGGAATGCTCTGATACCAATGTAACTAACAAAGTTCATATACTCAGAGAAATGCTCTGATACCAATGTAACTAACAAAGTTCATGAACTTGCAACAATCTTCAAAATACTTTGAAGACAAAGACATCTATTGTAGGGCAAGTAATTTTATATTGAATATTATATAAGAATTGATAAGAGATGATTACAAATGAGAATGAGGGCCTGCTTATATACCCTAGGCAGCTACCTCTTTACCAACAGTTATGTTCTTAGGGACATACCTCTGCATTAACTTAATTACTAGTTATTTAATCATTATTTATTGTATTTATTGTTTACATTATTTATATTATTTTATATATATTTTATTCATACCCTCTTTGTGAAAGTTGCTAGGGTTAGATTGAGAAGTTATCTTCTCTCTTTCCCTCTCTATTGAAGGTCTTCCACCTGCCCTCGCCCATTTGACTCCATATACCCAGTCAATGAAAGGAACTAGTCTTTGTCTATCAATCTCATAAAAAATTATCTTATTTTTTTCTTTTATGGTAAACCAAGGTTAGAATTTGACAAAATCCGCATTAAATAGTATAAATCATCCCAAATGTTCTAATCCTAGAACTACGGTTTGCATCTATTAAATTAAACAAGGACAATTTATCATTTTATGCATTTTCAGAAATAATTTAGGGTTGACGTCTAGGGTTTCCTAGTTGTTTTGTGCATTTTCAGACACTTAAATCTTTGTTTTATCCTTTTTCTTGTTTACTACTACGAACAAAGTTCGTATACTCAGAGAAATGCTTTGATACCAATGTAACAAACAAAGTTCTCAATGTTATGAATAAAATATAGATATAAATAATGTAAATATAAATATTAATAACACATCATAAATAGTGATTTATTTATTTTTTAGACAGGGAACAACAACCTCCCCAAGTATATGTAGCAGCCAGTAAGCCACATATACCAAAAACTGATGACTTTCACAAGGACCGAGGCATCCAGATAAATAATGATTTATTAATTAATGAAGAGGTGAGTCCATAAGGACATGACCGTTCATAATGGATTATGGGACACCTGCTTAGGGTATATAAGCAGCTCCTCACTCTCATTTGTAAGATCATTCTCATTCATAAATTTTTAATATATATTCTTGTATCTTCAATGGAGATCTTCATATTCCAAGTCTCTGGAGTATTTAACTTCTGAGTATACAAACTTTGTTCGTAACATTAGTATCAGAGTTGTTCAATCCTCTGGCCGCTCAACCGCTACACAGACACAGTTTGACTGGGCCTTTGGCCATCAAACTTTCGCCAACATTGTTGCCGTCAAGATTCAAGCATTTAGCTACATAGTTTTGGAGTTTCTGCATTTTTCCATCAGGCCTTTGACCATTAAAAAAAATATATAGAATAAAAAAAATTCAAAAAAAGGAATTAACAAAATATATATATATATATATTATAAAATTGGAAAAAAAATTATAAGAAAATTAAAAAAAAAGAGTTGAATAAAAATAATTAAAAAAATTAAGAATAAAAAATAAAAATATAATTTTAAAAAAAAAATATTATTATTAAAAAAAAGAGACCAAAAATTAAAATAAAGGCCATCACAACAGACACCGTCGTAAGACATCACTCCTTTTTTGTACGCAGTCGATTTATGCAATCATAAGACCAACCCCTTTAAGTTTTTTTTTTAAGTTTTGAAAGTGCGTATATATATATATATATATATATATATATATATATATATATTTATTTTAAGTTTTGAAAGTATTATTATTAAAGAGACTAAAATTAAAAGTAGTTCAAGTCATTAAAAGTTCAAGTTTCAATTCGATTTAGAAGAAGAGAAAGTACTTTTTTTTTAAAATAAATCCACAATTAAAAGTTCTCAATTTCAATTATACATTTTTAAAAGGGGTTGAAGAATTGATAAAAGTTAAAGTGGTTACGCTTAAACACTAGGGCTTGTCCCGAAAAAGTAAAATGGATACTAATAATGAAATATTTCCTAAAACCTTTAGTAAATGTGTTGGTACACTATTAAAATCAAAGGATCACTCGCAGGAAGAGATATTATAATCTCTATAAATCCTACTGAAGAGAGTAATTATGTTAGTATTAAATGCACTAACCAATTAGTGATTCTTAAATCAAGTATAATTGAAACAAATTTTGTTGACACAAGTGACAAACAATACGACATAAGCAATCTACAACTAAGTATTGGAAACTATACTTTTGTCTCACAATTCACCATTAAAACTTTATTTTGCAACAATAGTGATATAATTATGGGTTCACCCTAGATCGAATCACTAGGATCTTTTATCCTAAATATGAAGAAGAAGTTTTGACATTTTCATACAAAAAGAAAAAGATAAAATTAAAAGACGTTACAGTGAAGCTAGATTTCGTAACAACAGAAGATATGCAAGATATCGCAAAACTAATTTCTCAAGAAAGTAAAAAATTAATACAAAATATGCAAAGGGAACTTGACAAAATCACCACTGAAAAAATGAAGAAGTTACTCGCCTCAAGGACCACGGCGAGAAATTATTGATGCAAATTAAGAAACTTTAAAATGACAAGAAAATATTGAAAATCAAACTAGAAGAACTCAACATGGAAAACATATCTAAGTCCTCAGACGTAGCTGACCAAGTTGAAGACAGAGGAATGAACAATGATCCAATCAATATCAAAACTCAAGAAGATGACAACCCATTTGAAGGGAAAACATATTCAGATGTTGCAGTTCAGACGATGAAAATTCAAAGTGAAGATTTTGTAATTAAATCAACAACATCAGTTTCTAAAGTTAATCAAGAAAATGTCAGACGCATGATAAGGGAAAATCAAACCAAAAGAACCCCTTATCTACATCTGAATCACAAGCATAGACAGTACAATCAATCTACGAATTTATATCACTCAGAACATAAACAACAAACTTATGTTCCAAAGAAAAATGATGTCAGCACAATACAATCTGACAATAACAAATTATTCCAGCTATCAAGTAATTACCAAGTTTCACAAAAGATTAATTTAGGATGGTCTGATCCCTTCTCAATCGGCAATTTTATTTATCACTCCAAGGATCATATCAACTTGTTTCGACGAAGACCACAGTCCCGAGACGAGAAGACATTTGAAACAGAAAAAGAGATCAAGCCTTTTCATCAGCAAGCTTTGAGGACAAAGCTTTTTGAGGAGGAAGGTAATGTTATGAATAAAATATAGATATAAATAATGTAAATATAAATATTAATAACACATCATAAATAATGATTTATTAGTTAATGAAGAGGTGTGCCCCTAAGGACATGACCGTTCATAACGGGACACTTGCCTAGGGTATATAAGCAAGTCCTCACTCTTATTTGTAAGATCATTCTCATTCATATATTTTTAATATATATTCTTGTATCTTCAATGGAGATCTTCATATTCCAAATCTTCTGGAGTATTTAACTTTTGAGTATACGAACTTTGTTCGTAACATTTATGTTAATTTTGAGCAACTAGGTCCAAACTCCATGTTGTGATGCTCAGATGACGATGCCAATATTTTTATTGGATTCCTCTTTCGGAGAGGTGCAAGATCGATCTAAAGATCATCTTGATCAGATGAGCAGAAAATTTTTGAATTTATTCCACTTATGTGCAAGGTCAGCCAGATTTGTAATGTAGGCTTGAAGTGCCAACAGATGTGTCACACACCCTCACAGATGGATATATATTGGTCAATGTTGGAGGTCATTTTCATCATCTCTCATCACACATTTCTCTCTGCATCTGATTGGTTCAATCTCACACTTGGAGGCTTCTCTTCACTCACACGTGGGAAAACAGCAGCTAGGGTTTCAGATCTGTTCTAGGGTTTTCAGCGCAGATTTGACCAGCATTGACTTTGGTCAACACTTAGTCAACTTGACCCGAAACTCTCCCAAAACTTTGATCTCTGCATTCTGCATTTTTTGGCACAAAAACCAAGGTTGAACATTGACTTTGACTTGGCTGCGTTGACTTTCTGATGCTGTTGTTTTGTGTTGACCGTTGACTAGACAGCGTTGACTTTGGGTTGACTATTGTAGAGTTATCTAAGAGGGTTGTGTGACACTTCTGGTTGGTTGACCATGAGGAGACTTTATTGGTTGAAGCATCCTATTGACCGTCGTAACGCACCACAACACATATATTTTGCTGATCAAGTGTATTTTTGGCTTGTCTTCCGTCGATCTATTGGTATGTTCTATCAGCATTTTACTTTCATGTTTATGTGATTGCTATTTGATATCGTGTATAAAGTAAAGATGCATCAAGCATAGAACATCTACAAAAATTTACATGGTATCAGAGCTAAGGTCAAGACAAAGCCCAAGTTTGTATTGAGAGCTATCACTGAAGAAGTAGTACTTGTCAAGGACTCATGGGTACCTCAAATTATAATGGCTTCAAAAGTTGATGACAAGTTGACTGGCAAGTTTGACTTTCATGCTTGGAAGATGTTTTTGGATTTGATATCGGAAGACCAAGAGGTCATGGACTATGTGCAGGGTAAAATCCAAGAGCCTCCATCATCTGCACCTGCTGCCACAAAGACGAAGTACAGAAAGGGGGAAATCAAAGCTAAGTTGATCATCTGGGATTCAATCCACAAAATTCTAGTTGCCTACATCTCTGAACTGGGCCCATCTAAAGAGATGTATGATAAGTTGATCAACATGTTCAAGGCCAACAATGCAAATCAAGTCCTTTTCCTTAAGAACAATTGAAGAATCTTAAGAAAGGCAGGGATGAATCCATTCAATCTTATTTCCTAAAGTTAACTGAGATCAAGAATAACCTTCTTGCCATTGGGGAAACAATAGTTGATCGAGAAATAGTTCTCACCGCACTTGGAGGTCTCCCCTCTGAATGGCATGTATTCATTACTACCATTCTCAATAACAATGTGATTCCTAATTTTGATGAAGTACTGTCGAGATGCACTCAAGAGGAAACAAGAATGACAGAATATGAAAATGAAGGTAATGTTGCCTTCACTGCTCGTGCTAAGAAGAAGAACAATGGTGGTCTGAGGAACCATGGAAGAGTTGGGGTCAAAGGAAAGAAAAGATGATGTTACACATGTAACAAGACTGGCCACTATGCTAGAGAATGCCCTAATAGAAGGGATTCTCCCAGGGATGATGATGACAACAACAACAAGAGGAATGGGAATCAAAGGAACAATAGGTTCAAAGGAAAGAGGAAGGCTCCCTCGGGTTGCAATGGAAATGGGCAACCTTTCAAAAGGTCAAGAAATTCCAAGTATGAGGAATCAAATGTTGTTGATGATAAGAAAAATAAATTCATTCTTGTATCTGCCCTCTCTGCTACATCTCCACCTAACACATTGGATGTTTGGTTGATTGATAGTGGTGCTTCAAGGCACCTCACTGGGTTTAAAGAAGCTTTATCTGATTTGACTAAGAAGGATACTAATCTGAAAATTATCCTTGGAGATAATGCCACCTATCCCGTGAAAGGGACAGGGGCTGTGACCCTCAATTTATCTCAAGGTCAAGTCCTCTGTTTGCAAGATGTATTGTATGTACCTGATTTGAAGAAGAACCTTGTGTCTATTTCGGCCATGAAACACAAAGGTTTCAATGTGGCATTCGTCAATGGAAAGGTACGCATCTGGAAGAAGAGTTTGAAGGAAGCTCTTACGATTGGGTCTAGAGTTGATACACTCTACCAGGTTGGAGGAAGTCCACTAGGGGCTATGACATGTGATACGATTCGTCAAACTGAATTATAGCACCGGAGGTTTGGACACCTTCATTACAAAGCCCTTCCCGAAGCAAGGAAGGTGGTGACAGGGATGCCTGATCATGAAGGTGTATGTCAGGGTTGTGCCGAAGGAAAGCATACAAGGGGACCTTTCCCCTCAAGTGTCACAAAGACATCTGATGTCTTGCAATTGATATATTCTGATCTATCTGGTATGACGCTCGTGACATCTTTGGGAGGCTGTTCTTACTACATGACCGTCATAGATGACTTCTCTCGCAAGACCTGAATAACTTCTTGAAGAAGAAGGACGAAGCATTCATGCGGTTTCGTACCTTCAAAGCCTTGGTTGAAAATCAAACAGGGAAGAAGATCAAGATTTTAAGGACCGATAATGGCACTGAATATGAGACAAACGAGTTCAATGACTTTTGCAGATAAGTTGGCATCAAGAGGGAGACCACAATAGTGTATACTCCTAAGCAAAATGGCGTTGCTGAAAGAAAGAACAGGACCATTGTGGAAGCTACCCGTGCCATGCTATGTGACCGAGGTCTTCCGAAGTTTCTATGGTGAGAAGCTGTTAACACTACTGTGTACATTCAAAATCGATGCCCGCATTCTGCTCTGGACTCCAAAACTTCCGAAGAAGTCTTCTCTGGTAAGAAACTTGATGTTTCACATTTTAGAGTTTTTGGATGCCCTTTAAATTTTCATGTGCCGAAAGATAAGAGAACCAAGCTGGATGCTTCTAAGAAGAAGGGAATGTTTGTGGGCTACAGTGAAACTTCTAAGGCTTATAGAGTCTATGTGTTTGGTCAAAGAGAAGTGGAAATTTTCCACGATGTTACTTTTGATGAAGATGCTTCCCTCAGGAAAGTGATAAACCTTCTGAGCTCTGCCGAAGATCATGATGTAAGATCTAGGAATCAAGAAGAACCGAAGGATGAGATGATGCCCGATGTTGAAGGACCGATGGACCCCATTGATCCGCCTCCTTCAATGAAGAGAAGACTATCATGGCTCCAGGGTACTCTCGAAGATGCCGAGAGACATATGGCCCCAAGGGGGACATTCCGTGAAAGCAAGAAGCCGAATAGATACAAAGGGTATCTAGCAACCATGAGTACAATTGTACAATCTGAGCCTGGATCATTTGAAGAAGCCGTAAAGCATCAAGTCTAGAAGGATGCTATGCACGAAGAGTACGAGTCCATTATGAATGGGATGTGGTTCCGAGACCGGACGACAAAGCTGTTGTCACCTCAAAATGGCTCTATAAGATCAAGCATGGATCTTATAGTAGTGCTGAAAAGTTCAAGGCAAGATTCGTTGCCCGAGGCTTCTCTCAAAAGGAAGGCGTAGACTATGATGATATATTTGCACCTATGGCCCGATATATCACCATCCGATTTATTATTGCCCTTGTTGCTACGCAAGGATGGAGTCTACATCAGATGGATGTGAAGACCACTTTTCTACATGGATCGATAAAGGAAGAGGTGTATGTGGAGCAACCTCTGGGGTTCGAAGTCCAGGATAGAGACTCTCATGTATGCAGGTTGAAGAAAGCCCTTTATGGGTTAAAGCAAGCCCCCGGGACTTGGTACGAGAGGATAGATAGCTACTTGATGAAGTTGGGCTTCACTCGAAGTAATGTTGATCCGAACCTTTACTTCAAGGTTGATAGAGAAAAGCCTCTCATTCTGGTTCTCTATGTGGACGATCTCTTCCTGACAAGTGCTGACCCTCTCATTCATCAGTGTAAGAGGGAGCTCGCTTCTGAGTTCGAGATATAGGACCTAGGACTGATGCATTACTTCCTAGGCTTGGAGGTCTGGCAAAGACCTGGCAAGATTTTTCTCTCTCAAGGAAAATACATTGTGAAGCTACTGGAAAGATTTGGAATGGTGAACTGTAAGTTTGTGTCGACACTAATGGAGCTCAACTTTAAGAAGTTGAGTGGAAACGTTGTTGGGCCCATGCTAGCAAATCCTACCGAGTATCGTCAACTCGTAGGGGCCCTGATGTTCTTAGTGAACACCCGTCCGGACGTATGTTTTGCAGTGAACACTTTGAGTCAACACATGGTTGATCCTCATCACATTCATTGTTGGTGCCAAGAATCTGTTGAGATATCTTCGGGGCAAGATAAACCATGGGCTGAGATACACTGCAGGGAGTTTGAGACTCCATGGATATACTGGTGCCGATTGGGCTGGCAGTGTGGTGGATCACAAGAGCACATCTGGTTGTTGCTTCACACTTGGGTTTGCTTCGATATCTTGGATGAGCAGGAAGCAGAAGTCGATGGCCTTGAGCACCGCGGAGGCCAAATACATTGCAGCGAGTATGGCCTGTTGTGAAGCTATTTGGTTACGAAAGCTCTTCAGTGAGTTGTTCAGGCATGTGCTAGATACCACCGTTATCCTTTGTGATAACTAAAGTGGGATTCGTTTGTCAGAGAATCCTGTGTTCCACGATCGATCCAAGCATATTGATAGCAGGTACCACTTTATCCGGGATATGGTACAGCGAAGCGCCGTAAGGCTCGATCATATAGGAACTGATGAGCAGGTGGCGGATATTCTCACAAAGCCCTTGGGGAAGGTCAAGTTCCTAACCTTCCGTGAGAATCTTAGAATCGTGGAACGACCTTATTCTAAGGGTCCTGTTGGACGATGAGCTCTAGGAGCTCCAGGGGGCTCTGGGGATAGCTTCTTGGAGCTATAAGCAACCACAGGGCTAGGCTTGCCGAACCTTATTGGTGTGCGTCTGCGCCACCGTTATGATATTGAGTTGGTTCACCTCTCTCTAATCTATGCCCCGTATGCATACTACCCATGGAGTCCCGGACTCATGGGAAGTACCTCTCATCTTGGCCAATGAGATGGGAAAAGCTAGAGACCAGTAGCAAGACCGATGGATGCATTAGAGATTGTCGTACTCTCTATGTCTAAGATGGCACGTGTCCAACCACTTGATCTGGGATCACGTCTAGTGAGGTTTCAGACCTCCAACTGACTTTGGGTCAGTTAAACTGACTTTGGGTCAGTTAAACTAACTTTGGGTTAGTATGAGAATCCTTTGAGTCCTATAAAGGTTTCGGACCTCTGAGCTGATTTTGTCAGCTGGGAGTGATGTCTTTGTGACTCACCTTTTGTTCTGAAATAAAGAAGCCAACAAAGCAAGTAACAGCGGGATGACGCACGATGTTTGGATGGCACAAGTGGATGGAGTTATCCCTAGTTGACTGGGAGTGCTAATTTTGGGCAACTAGGTCCAAAGTCCATGTTGTAATGCTCAAATGACGATGCCAATATTTTTATTGGATTCCTCTTTCGGAGAGGTGCAAGATCGATCTAAAGATCATCTTGATCTGATGAGGAGAACATTTTTTAATTTATTCCACTTATGTGCAAGGTCGACAGATTCGTAATGTAGGCTTGGAGCCCCAACAGATGTGTCACACACCCTCACAGATGGATATATATTGGTCAATGTTGGAGGTCATTTTCATCATCTCTCATCACACATTTCTCTCTGCATTTAATTGGTTTGATCTCACACTTGGAGGCTTGTCTTCACTCACACGTGGGAAAAGAGCAGCTAGGGTTTCGGATCTGTTATAGGGTTTTCAGCGCAGATTTGACCAGCATTGACTTTGGTCAACTTGACCAGAAACTCTCCCAAAACTTCGATCTCTGCAGTCCGCATTTTTTGGCACAAAAAACGAGGCTAGGCGTTGACTTTGACTTGGCTTCGTTGACTTTCTGCTGCTGCTGTTTTGCGTTGCCCGTTGACTGGACAGCGTTGACTTTGGGTTGACTATTGTAGAGCTGTCTAAGAGAGTTGTGTGACACTTCTGGTTGGCTGACCGTGAGGAGACTTTGCTGGTTGAAGCAACCTGTTGACCGCCGTAACACACCACAACACATATATTTTGTTGATCAAGTTAAGTGTATTTTTGGCTTGTCTTCCGTCGATCTATTGGTATGTTCTATCAGCATTTTACTTTCATGTTTATGTGATTGCTATTTGATATCAGGTATAAAGTAAAGTTGCATCAAGCATAGAACATCTACAAAAATTTACAATTTACCTATCTAATAGCCTTTGTTATTTTTTGTTTATCATCATTTGTAAGTTATTTATGAGTATTATCATAAATTTTGCCTGTTGTGCAGTGTCTTTTTCTCAAACCCTAATTTATAACAGCAATTTCTTATTTCAAGGTGACATGTGTTTGCAATCTATTTGAGCATCTATACGACTTAGCTACCTTTTCTTTATAAAAAAACAAACAAATAAAAAGCGTGGAGAGCAGGATACTTCAAGCAGCCTCCATGGCAATTATGAAAAATTGCCAAGAAAAGCTGAAACATTTATGAAAACCACTTGATACATTTTAGCAGTTACTGACAAATTCTGTAACATTTCCATCACCCAAAAATGTTTCAGAAACCATTAATGCGTTCCAGCTGACCGGAAAAAAATTCTAGGTATCACAGCTTTGTGGTAAGTTTCAGATTCCTTTGCAATAATATCTTTAACCTTCTGCATCTATTTGAGCATCTATAGGACTTAGGTATCTTTTCTTTATAAAAAACAAACAAACAAACAAAAGCATGGGGAGCAGGAAACTTCAAATAGCTTCCAGCCCCATTATGAAAAATTGCCAAGAAAAGCTGAAACATTTCTGAAAACCACTGGAAACGTTTTAGCAGTTGGTGACAGATTTTGTAATGTTTCCCTCACCCGGAAATGTTTCAGTAACCAGTAATGTGTTCCAGCTGACCAACTGGAATAAATTTCCAGGTATCACAGCTTTATGGTAAGTTTCAGATTCCTTTACAATAATATATTTTACCTTGTTTTTACCTTTTTCATAATGTCATCTGATTTTCATTGATTTCTCGACTCGGGTAAACTCTGGAAGATAATCTAGAAACTCCGTAAGATAATCTGTGGCATTGTTCCCTTCATTTTAAATCTTAGAATGCCTATAATCCCTATAACTTAAGATCTGTGTTGAATGGTGTTGTCATTGATGCCAACGTACACTAATGAACGCTTTTAATATTTGTCTGGATTGCATTAGTTGGAAGCTCCAATGTAAGGATCGCTGGAAGCCCTAGTAGCCCTGGATTTGTTGAAGTTTTTTTGAGGATAAAGATCTGTGAATTTGCTCTCAAGGTCATCGTTATTAGATGATCCTTGTCAAGCGGATTCCGGTCATATACTGCACGCCACGAGAGGCCTCGCAGTTTGAGAGATATGCTCAATCAAAGTCCATGCACCCAGCCAAGTGGGTCAAAGACCCAAAGTTAATGATATGACAGATTCTCTTTCGTCACAAGTGTGATGATGTGGCATGGTATTATAGGTTGACCTAAGGCAACGTTAAATGAAGAAGTTAAAATTTAATATAATTTATCCATGGTCAAAGGTCAAAAGGAGAAAGGTTTTGTTAATTAAAGTTGGATTCATAAATGGGTCATAAAGCTTATTTTCTTTATTAAATAATATATACTAAAAATATTGGAAGTATTCATCGTGAATGAGGGCTTGTATCACGACAAAATGATTGGCGTATGTATCTTGTCAACTCCCTCAAAACGGTTGATCCAAAGAATAATTGCTCCTTATTCCATGGCAAGTCGGTCCCATAATCACACCTATCCCTCACTATAAACTATATAAAGACATTTGGATCCTCACAATTGCATATGCAATTTTGATTTGATCTGAAATTTTTCTTGGTAACTCGGCCCTGTGGAAGTATTGTTAAAATCAAATGACAGGCAGATTTTGTAAGAGTTTTGATGCTGGTTTTAGGACAAGGCTTCGATGGTGTGATTGGTTTGCAAATTTCGGCCCTGAAGTATTATGATTGTGGCATATATCATCTGAATCTTGGCATATCTAATACTACAGGACCAGGATAATCTGATAATCTCCGCCCTTTGATTAGGGCAAGGTCATGTGAACAGTTCGGATCCCTGAGCCCTGCAGATTGTACAAATCATTAAAATTTTTGGCCACCAAACAAATGTAAAAGATCAATCCTTGTGACCTTTGAAGCAGTGACATCATCGACGTATATCATGAACCTAATTTAAGACTCAAACCTGTTAAAGGAAGAATAGCGCAGCTGCAATCAAATACGACTGACTCTTTTAAGGACACTTGCGTACCTTTAGTGCAGAATACTAACAAGACCTGTGTTCATAACTTCATATATGTGAGCCTAAGTCAGAGCTTAGAATCTCTTTGCGGCCAGGATTTGAGACAGACCAGTGAGGCTAAGTCAGAGCTTAGAGTCTCTTTGCGGCCAGGATTTGTGACAGACCAGTGAGGCTACATGATACATCATCTGTGGCCTTGGAACATCTTACAGGGCAAATTACAGAGTTTTTCGGCCTTCTAGAGCAAGGTTCTGAAACCACTCATCGGACACCTTCTCTGTGGCTGATCCAAGATGTCCAGATAGTGGCAAAGCTTTGAATACAGTGACACAAGCTCATCATCACAAGCAGAGGCTGTTTCGGTCTAAAATTAAAGGTACTATTACTCCTTATGGTCACTGCTGGTAACTCTTAATGGAATAGTTCTGAAAATTCTTCCTCAACCAGACAAAAGACAAAGGTACGTTGGTTTAATTTTTTAAAAGACCTGAGGAGTAATTGAAGTGTATCCTATCTTAAGCCTATGGAGAAATTCTTTGGAAGCATACATTTTATTCGAAGTGTGCAAGGGTTCCAATTGTCTATCTTACAGGAGTAAGGGTGCTATTGTCTCTCTGTCATTTGTCACTATTCAGTTTGGATACTCTGTCATATAACTTACAATAGTTTGGAAAAGTTGTCTCATTATATTGTCGTAGGTTTCATCAATGGCATTTGAGCAGCTTGTAATAAGATTCTGAAATTAATCAGCACAGTATATTCTAAAGTATTCTGACAGGCCATTGAAGATATTCAGGAGTTTATGTATTATAATCTCATTAAAGAATTTTGTTAGTAAGCTAAGCATGAACAGGTTATGTACAGGTATATTGGATATATAAAGAGCCCTTATCATAATCTCATATAAAGGACAACAAGAGCAGATTGATGTGACAGTGATACATGGCAGAAACCTGATATGACAGACACCATTGTTTGACAGTGATATGAATGTCTGGCAGAGTGTCCTCAGGATGACTGTTGTCCTATGTTTCTTTATCAAATGACCCAGATCTTGAATTACTTCATTAACAAAATTAAAATTCTGAACTTGTAGCAGTCACATATATATAGCTGGAAAATATAAACAACAGAAACAAACTAACTTTTCAAGTACACATGAAATGTTGTTCTTCAAATCAGCTTATTGTAAATGATTAAAACATATAAGGACACCTCAAGAGTCAAAAATGAGGTTTTCAGCCTTCTAGACACTCAGATTTGCACTAGATTTGCTTGTTGTTCACTTAGATCTGCTAGATCTGTCTGCTTATCACTCAGATATGCTAGATCTGACTGATGGATATGAATGTGAGTACTTTAAATTATTTTTCAACCTTTAGATCTGAATATCAACATGCATAAGTAACTGAAATAAACTGTAAAAGTACTCAAACACATCAGTACACAAGATTTACCCTGGGGAAACCCAATAAGGGAGAAAACCCCAGCAAAGACCACCTTAATTTTAGCAAATAAGAGTCAGATAACAGAAATCATTGTCTGGTTCCTTCCACACCTATACCTGAGATTCCATTATCAAACTCGCACCTCGACCTCTGCACTAACGCGGACCTTTCACAGCACCTTCCCAACACTGTCAACATTCCGTTATGCAGCTCTGGTGCCCATCTCCAAAATCTGGCATCTTACTTGGACCAACATAACCTCATACCTTGCATGATCACTACCCCCAGCAGTCCTCAAGATCGATTTGCCAACACGCAGAACCAGCGGAACGATGGCCTCGGACCATGCTCATACACTGCCCACAGCGCTCCACAACATCACTCCAATGGCGTCAGAACGCAGGACCCTCGCAACTCCGGCCTCGAACCAGACACAAACGCTGCCCCCAGCACTCCACAGCATCACCCCAGCATGGTCAATACGCATAACGAGCATAATGCTGACCTCAAACCATTCACTACTTCCATCGAATTTGACAGCCTCATTAACTCCAGTCATTGCCAACCCAACACCGTTCACAACAATCAACGCTCCAGCTCTGACAACAACCTTAATACCGAATCACACCCCATTTCTTCGCATAATCACAATAAGTGTGTTACTAATAACATTATAAATCTATCCAACGTAGAACTTGACATTCACTCTTTAAATCTTTTAAAAAAAGGGTCTAAATTTCTCCATTGCCCCTAGGCGCATTCCATTTCAAGACATCCTCAGCTATGTACAATATGGCATAAAGGACCTTCCTGATAAGATAAAAGAAATTATAAGACAATATTGCTTGGTCATCATAAGAAAATCGAAAGCACCAAAGAGCGATATCAGTAAAAATGAGTCCTTGCATTAAAATATTTAAACTCCAACCCCAACATCGTTGTACTAAAAGCAGATAAGGGGGAAGCCACAGTAATCTTGAATACTAATGACTATAATCAAAAAATGATGGATCAGCTCCTTAATAGTGATTGTTATGGAAAATTAAATAAAAATGCCTTGAAAAAAATAACCGAAGAAATCATTAACTTAATCAAAAACAACAATTTACGTGACATCAAGAACCTCGTTGAAAGCAACCCTTATACACTTAGAATATATGGTGCTCCTAAAATGCACAAGGAAGGTATTCCTATCAAACCCATAGTAAACACTATTGGTGGTCCTTCTTATCATCTTGCTAAACACTTAGCCAAAAAACTTAAACCTCTTGTTGGCAATACAGATTCTTTTATTAAAGACTCTACTCATTTTATTAATGAAATTAAAAGCATTAAACTTGATCCCAATGACATATTAGTTAGCTTTGATGTGACTTCTTTGTACACCAACATTCCCATCAATGAAGCCATGGATGTCATAAGAAAATTAACTGATCCGGACACTTGTAGGCTCATCGAAACTTGTCTAAGATCAACATTATTCAGTTTTAAAGATGACATTTATGAACAAACCTGTGGTGTTGCTATGGGATCCCTCTATCCCCCATCATTGCCAACTTATTCATGGAAGACTTTGAAACCAATGCTCTTAATTCTGCCCCCCTCAAACCTAAATGGTGGAAAATATTTGTGGATGACACCTTTGCCATTTGGCCCCATGGGAAGGATACACTAGAGGGTTTCAAACAACACCTCAACAGTCTATCTAACTCGATCAAGTTCACCATGGAAACTGAAATTAACGCCAGCTTGCCTTTCCTTGACATTCTTCTCTCTCGTAACCCTAATGGTTCCCTTTCCAACCAGGTCTATAGAAAAAAGATTCACACCGAACAATACCTCCATGCCACCTCTCACCATCATCCCGCCCAAAAACATGGGGTCCTAAACACCTTAGCAACCAGAGCTATAAGAATTTCTGACAAAGATCATTTAAAATTCCAAAAAAGCACATCTCATGGATGTGTTTTCTCAAAATGGGTATAACAAACATCAAGCCATCTGAGCCTTCCGTAATGCCAGCAAACCTAAGAATAACAATACAAGAAAACGATAAATAATGTTAACACGGTTGGTAGGGTCAGCTTACCTTACATCCAAGGTATCACTGATAGGATTGCCAACATTTTAAGGAAAAATAACATCTTTGCCACTTTCAAACCTAACACTATTTGAAGCAACCTTGGGTCGGTTAAAGATCCCCACAACCCTAAATTCCAAAAAAGGGTTTATCTCATCCCTTGCTCATGTGGAAAACCATACATCGGGGAAACTGGACGCTCCATCAAAACTAGAATCCAAGAACACTTTGCAGACATAAAACAAAATCGATCCAAAACATATGCCCTAGTTGAGCATTCAAACAAGACCAAACATCACATATGCATTGAAGACTCTTGTATCATACCCAAGGTTGACCATTATTTTCACAGGAAAGTCAGAGAGGCCCTAGAAATTAATAAACATCCCAATAACCTCAACTGCGATGAAGGGTCGAACATTAGTGAAAATTGGATTCCCACATTGACCTCTATGATAACCCACTCCCAACCCTAAAAACTTATTGTAAATAGGCTCTTCTTGCATTATAATCATTAATGCCGCATTTATTAAACCTATATGCACTTAATAAATTTCAAACCTCTTAATCTATTGATAACATACCACATCCCATATGAAATAAAATAAATTTTAGTCCTTTACTTATTTAACTCTCATGATAATGATTTCATTTTACTATCACATAACTATCATAATTTAATAACTTACTCCTTTTAATAATTTCTTATCTTTATATAATAAATTTTAATTACAAATATTCATCTTTATGTAATTAATCCAAATTTTATTAATTAAAAATATTATAATTTAAATATATTATAAACATTGTCATCATAATTTATAAATATTATAATGAGATACATTTAAAATAAACACATTAACATAACACATTTATATAAATTCCTCGGATGCGGGTGACATGACGCACACGTATGAAAACATTCCCTCCCACATACGAGCTAATGAAGATCTGCAACGCATGCCTTCACCTGAAGCGGAACCACCTCTCTGCAATAATTTGCATGAGGTGACGGAGGCAACGGATTATGAAGACACGCAACGCCAACAACCACCCTGGAGGGTAACTCTCCGCTGCAATCATTTGAATGAGCTCCTGGATGGTCATGACTCACTGCCATAACTCGAAGCACATGCTACCACATGAGAATTGTCACAGCATGCACCTGCGAGCGTGTCACAATAATGCACAACATCTGCGCTTGTGCCACTGGTCTACAAAATGGGAGGCCCCTACGCATAGTGTTATTCAAAGGTTGCTCCCTCAAGCTTGCAAAGCCCTCTTAGCCTTTCCGTTGCAGTTTCAGCCCACCTGCGCGCTCCTCCTGCTGCGCAGCCTCCCCCCAGTGCCAAATTGTTGGGGGCCCTCTCGGTCGCGCACCTCCCTGACTGCGCGCCTCCCTTCAGCTCCCCATGCCATACTAGTTTCTCCCAACTGCGCGCTCTCATCATCAATCCCCACCTGCGCGCCACCTTGCCCAATAGCACTCTGATGCGCACTTCTCGTCTTTGCTCCTATATTAATCACCCCCCAAAGAGCATCTTCTCTGTACCTCTCAGCTCCCCATCTCCTTTTTGCTTCACTATCCCATGGATCCGCATCTGCGCCAGAGGATAATCCGGGGCGGCCAAAGAGGCACGTTCCCCGGACACTACCAGAGAGGGCTCGATAACCGTTTGGAATCCTTTGAGGGCTCCTCTTTTGGAAGTCATGCCAGGGATGCTCCTCAAAGCCCTACGACGACCAAGAGGAGGAGACCCATGTTCAGGAAATGCAGAGGCAGAAACAGACCTAGGAAATCCACCATAGCGCACCAGGAGCACCCCATGCCCCACAAAACCGAGCCTCTTCCGGTTCAGGAGGCAGTGGGGGAAGACACCGACGTATGGATCATGGACACGAAGGCATTTGGAGACGTGTATCGGATGTTGAGTACCTAATCGCTCCCATTCTCTGCGCACCGGCTTCTAAGCCTCAACGCTAACCTACTGCTGAGGAGGAGGCCATAGCGCAGGAGTACAATTGTTGTATCGAGGAGGACGATGCAAAAACACCATGACTGTGCGGTCACTCAGCTCTTTTTAGTTTTCTGTTATTTCAGTTCTTATCACAAAACTTTTACTTTCACAAGTGCCACGGCACATTTTGTAGTTTTTCGTCTGATGTTATTACAGGGCTAGTTTCCTCCACGGAGACAGCCCCATACCTGCGCTACTTTGAAAGCAATGAAGGTTGGGATTGGATAAGCGCAGCTTACCAACTCAACCTGTAGCATATGTAATGTTTTATTTCAAATCAATATAGTTTAGCCTAACTTACCAAAAAAAAACTATTTACCTAATGTTTTCCTTAACGTATTTATTCCTCATTTCTGAGATCTATATTTCTCACATTTTTATCTTGATAATGAACCTCATTAGATGGTTTGAAACGTTGATATAACAAATCACTTGATGCGATGGATCCGGAAGATACACCACAACAAGTCTGAAATCTGAAAAAGACCTTCTTACTTTATTGTTCTTAAACAAATTTGCAAGTACAAAACCCTTCTTGAGGGTGCTACAGTACAGTTCGCTAAGCGAGAGGACGACTGGAGAAAAATGAAGCCTTAATTGACTTGACACTTCTTGCATGCATGTGCAAATGACTTAGATCAACTCATCTTGAGCCAAAGATGTCAGAGCTGAAGCAACCCGGACTAGATCTGAGATTGTATGAAGTAGATCTTAAGAGTACTTGGGCGCACTGCAGAAAAATAGACCAGATCTGGGCAAAATGACTTTAGAAGTGTAGATGTCTGTCTTAAATCCTAAATTTGACTAAGTGTTTTATGGATCTAAGAATGCCCTTGTCTTAGCTTCCAGATCCAACTAGAATCATCTTGATTGGTGTTGAAATTTGATGACTAAAAAGTTTCCTGCAATCCCAACCCAATTTTAATTTCACCTTATCACTCCCACTCAGTTAAATGCCCTTTCCCATAAATATACATTCAACATATAGAATTCTGGAAGTGAAATTTTCAGATTAAAACACATGGGACTGTCAACACATGCTGAAAGTAAATATGGACATAAACATACCAGCGACACATAAAAATACACACAGATTTTGGTCAACTTAGACCCAGGGAAAAGTAAAACCCCTTCAATCTTCTCCGAGGAAAACCTGTTAGAGAGCTCTTCAAATTTATTTATCTTTCAAGTTCAGGAAAAATACATTTGCAGACAAAACATAACAGTAAAATACAACTTAGCTCTTCAGCCCAAAACTCCTTGAAAATCGTGCCCACTTTGCCTCCATTTCCATGCCCATTTGAAGCTGAAAATATGTACTATACGAATACGAACTATACTGACTGTATTGTACGGATTCCGTACGGGTTGTACGAATTTTCGTACTACTGCACGGGCTATACGAATTTAAATCAAAATTAAAAAAATAAAATAAAATTCAAAAACTTCTCTCGAACTCTGTGCAGCTCAACATTAAATGATGTTCGTACTATAGTTTTTGTTGTCTTCTATGCCTTGATTTACGTGGCCAGCTTTGCTCAGAAATCACTCCTCCAGCTTGTTGCAACAAATTTCTCCTTCAGAACTTTTCTCCAACCCTCAGCCTCCTTTCTCCAATTTGCTCATGAAGAATGAATGCAGTCTCGCTTTTCTTTTCCCCCTTATGTTTCCCTAAATGACTTTTGGGCAACCCTAAGATCTAATGGCTCAGATTCATTTAAATCAAGGGATGAGAATAAATGTGCATTCAATTCTCACTTTCTATTTTTTAACTCACCCATTAAATAAAGTACCCACATTGTACTTTATGTCTAAAGTCACTTTTCACTTTATAGTTTAACATTGACTTTACCACTTAGAAAGTCATTTTCACTTTATAAAGTCATACCTAGGAAAAGAATTATTTTGGACATTTTTCCCTAGGTAGGGACTAACCCATGGGAAACCACTTGTCCAAGGTACATTAAAAATCAACACTTTCTCTTACCGAGGAAAGTGTTTCTCACCACACCCATCTTATCTTGGCAAGGACTTCATGAGAACATCGGCCACCTACTCATCTGTAGATATAAACTCCAGCTTCACTGCCCCCTTCTGAACATAGTCCCTAATGAAATGATATATGATGTCAATGTGTTTTGACCTGTCATGAAACATTGGATTCTCCATGAGTTTAATGCAACTTTGATTATCACAGTGAATAATCGTCGGTCTCAACTCCTGATCAAATAGGCCATACAACAACTTGCGAAGCCAAATGGCCTCACAACTAGCCTGGCTAGCGGCCATATACTCAACCTCGGAAGAGCTCAAAGCAAATGACTTTTGCTTTCGACTGAACCACGACACAACTACCAAACCCAATCCGAAGCAACACCCTGAAGTGCTTTTCCTGTCAGAAGCATACCCTACCCAATTTGAATCTGTGTAACCTGCAAACCCCACTCCATCTCCCCACCTAACAGTGATACCTACAATGATAATTGGCAACATTGGATACTAGTAAATTTCATGATGACAGTACTTCTTGGTGTAGCAGTGACAGTGTTGTGTGAATGATTTGGAGATGTGATAGTGCCAGTGATATGTTGGTCAGAATCCTTGTGCTTATAACAATAATCGAAACCCTAGAAAGTACCCATTAATGTGGCAAGAAACTATATGACAGTGCATTTGGCTTGACAATATTTACATGACATTGTTCTATATGATTGTGACAATGATGGTGATAATTGTAATTTGACAGCTATGATGACAAAGATGCTTTTCCAATGTCTCTTTAACAACAATGATGACAGTGGTATAACAACGTTGTATGCCTCGCTTTTATGACAACTAGGGTTTTGTGGTACAATCTAAGCAAAAGAAGAGTTATGTGTTGACAGTTGTAGAGCAATCATATTATTGTGTTTGAGCAAAACTAGGGTTTGACAATGACACATTGAGCAAGGTCATTGTATGTGTGGACAGTTGATGAATGCAAGAGTTTACAGTGTTAGGGTTAATGTGTAGATTGATCTGATTGACAGAGATTATTTTGTAAATTGTTGTTTTATTTGATTGTCAAGCACAGGTGGATCCAGTTTAAAAATTATGAAACGTGGTTTGCCAGCTGATCAAGATGGTAGGGTGGTGCAAGGCAAGAGAGTGGAATCTCCTTCAGGTCGAAGCCTAAAAATACTTCAGGGTGGCAAGGTGGCGCTAGGGCAAGTTGGAGCCTACACAAGGCATTGGAGTGTATGTCCAATTGTAGCTAGTAAGCAAGGTGTCCAAGCATCCTTCAGGTTGGAGCCTATTAACTAGCACGTTGGAGCGTCCTCCCAATTGCAGTTGGTAAACAAAGCATTGGAGCGTCTTACAGGTTGGAGCTTGTAACTCAGGGGGTTAGAGTCTCCTTCAATTAGAGTTGAAAACTTGATGTAAATCTTTGAAAAACAAATATTAAGAAGCGTTCGGTGGTTTTTATCTTGGAGGGGTTTCCACCTAAAAATATATGTGTTTATTGTCTTCTTATTGTGCATTGTTGAATGGTGTTGATGAATGTTTATGTTCTGACGCTAATAACAATTAATGCTCTGTGAAATTAACCCCCTTTTCAATATTTCCATAAATTGGTATCAAAGCCAAGTTCCTTCAATAGCCACTTAATAGCTGGAAGGCAAATCTCAGAGTGCATAGATGGGAAAACAAAAGCACTCAAAGGAATCAAAGGAAGTTCCAAGTATTGAAATAATTTCAGATCCTATTACCACTGATGAAGAGAAACTGGTTAGTCCAATTCCTATGTTCAGTTAATTAGGTTTTGTATTTTGGAAAGGAAGAATGGAAGCTTATTTGAAGGCTCACAAATGTGGTACAGCACTCTATTGTCTTTGGAGACATATCTACCAACGAATCTAGAAGGTACAATACAAAAGCCATGAATCTAATCCTTAATACTCTATCAGACACCGTAAAAGCAAAAGTTGGCCAATGCTTAATAGCCAAACATCTTTGGGAGAAACTTCAAGATCTCTATGAAGGTCAAAAGCATGTAAGTCAAAATGATGATGAAGACCATTCACGGGTCAAAGAATTTGACAATAAAGAAGAAGAAGGAGTAGTTAATGTAGAGGCAAAATTGGTCAGTGTCATATGTGACCTAAGCAAAGCAAGGAAGTAAAATCGAACACTTGAAGAAGAGTTTCCCCTTGTAAGGCATCAAGTACAGGAAGCAAGAAAGAATGAGGAAATCTTGACAAGCCAATTAGAAGAATTTGTTCAGAAGAATTAGGCAGAAATCAGCCAAAAGCAAAAAGAACTGGATATAACTATTGCAAAAATGGACAGGCGCAGAAAAGAAAATGAAAGGCAGAAGGAACAAATACAAGTTCTTAACAGAAAAGCAGAAAATGTCACTCTTCTAAAGCTACAAGTAAAAAAATTAGAAGAAATACTGAAAGTCTTGAAAAGCCAGTTTCAAGAAGATATTGATCAAAAGCAAGAACTTGACATTGCCCTATCTGAAATAGATAAGCTCAGGAAGGAGAAATTGCTGGATGACAAAAGGAAGAACAATAACATGGCTAAATTGAAAATGAAAGAAAAGAAAGCAGGTAAAGCCTCATACTAATTCACCCCCTTTTCAGTATTTCCAACAATATGCATGCTGGGATAATGGTAATTTTCTGCCAATGAAACTGAAAAGTGAACAGATATTGCCATAACTACTGAGATTGTTTACAATTAACTTCCCTTTTTCGTTTTTTCAAACTTTTTTTTTTTTTTTGACTAGGCCTGCTCGTTTCATGATTGAAATCCTAGCATGTTATCATGTCCATAAATAGAAGCATCGGTACTTACTACTAACAGATGGCGCAACAGGGGCAGTGATAGCCACAAGTCCACGTGGTCAAGCCTTTTAGAACAGAGCCAAAACTATAGTTGGGCAAGGCATTGATTGCCCGAATATGCGACAAGGATTAAATCGTGCATTCGCTATGAAACTGCCTGAAGCCCTCGAAGCTACAACAGGGCATCAGTTCATTGCTGAGGTCGATAGAGTATTAAACAGGGCATTAAATTTCATTACCAACGTGGTCTCCTCCGCTACAGGGCATGTGCGTCAAAAGGGACGAAAATGGGTGCGAGTTCCAGGCCATTTTCGCAAATAGATTACCCCTCGAACATGACCCTAAGCCGAAAGTAAAAAGCGCTTTACGGTGCAGCCCCTGTTATCAAGTTTTATTTTTTAAGACAAATAAAAATAAATATTCAACAATAAAGAAGTCCGAGTGAGGAAGGATAGCAAATTATGGTGACTCAATTGTAAATCAATTCAATTGTGATCAATGCTACAATTCCACAGCTTAAAACGCGGTAAAAGAATTCGAAAATCAAGAACTCTAGAGTAAGGCAGGGAAGCAAAGCATTGCGCCTCAACCGAATCTAACTCAATCCTAATCAATGCTAGCATTCAATTGCGTCGAAAAGATGATTTTATTTTTCAAAAAATCAATGAACAGAAATAATTAGTCCGAAACCCTTGTGAGTACCGACTGACCTGATGACAGTTGCAAATCGGCATCTGTGTCACAGAATGGTCTGAAGTAGCGATTGGACCAGTTTACGATGTAACTGGCCGAGGTACCCACGAACACTGCTACTGCCAAAACGCCCATCAGCTGGATGAACTGCTCCTTGGAAGGAAATTCAAATGGAGGAGAACTCTGACTGTGAATGCCGCCGTTGACGAGTTTTGTATTGGAGGGTTTTGAACGTTTGGATTTGGAAGTTGAGTGAGGGCTGTATGACATGGGAAGAGGAGTGGACGAAGAGGAAGCCATGGCAAATGCAGTTAGGAGTCTGTCTATGCAATGGGGTGTACTAGGAAGGTCTTCAGATGTAGGAGACACCTCCATTCAAAGAGATTGCCATCGCTTCGGCTTTAAGAGCGCAGAGAATTTTAATATACTTCAGTGACATTGCGGTTTTGTCCGGTGATCGTCGTCGGCTATAAGCGTCGCAATAATTTTTAACATGTCGGCGCAATACTGTGGTTTCTTTGTTGATCCGTGTCCAGTTGTTTGTAATATAATATTTATATTTTAAAAGCTTTTGTTGAGTTTTTCATTTTTTTTTTTCATTTTTTCTAAATTCAATTTTCCCAACTTTATGTCCTATAGGTTATTTTAGCCTAGGGACATTAAAATTACTTTCTTTCTTTCTTAGCCTCGGGATGTTAAAATTGCTTTTTTTCTTTTCTTTTTCTTTAACTTTATTTTTTTATATAAGTTGGTTTTGTATCTCCCCAAAAGTACATTTTCTCTATCATCAATGTTTAAACTAGTAATAGTTTCAATATGTCACAATGAAAATCAGACTCGTTGACTAATAATTTAAAGTTAAATGTATCAAACATAAGTGTCCAAGTTTGAAAACTACAACAACTAATTGCAACCTCTGGAAAAAGTCCGAATAACATCACGAACTCGCGATTTTTTCAACTCACTGATTTTATCGATTGAGTTTTCATGTTTTTTTCAAAAATGAAAAACTTGGGATTTAATCTTAAAACTCGAGATAAAATTAGGCATTTATCCAAAAACTCGTGATTGATTTACCTAATTGCAGGGAGACAACTTCAGAAAACCCCTAACGTGGAAGCCATCTCATTGAACCATATTGACATTGTTGTTGCATGGAGGGTTGAGACTAAGAGGCCTATCATGGACTCGGTCCTTGATTGGTTGGAGGTGGATATGGAAGCATTGGGGCCTGAGGAGTTAGCAATTATAGGGGAGGGAGAGGTAGAGGAGGAGCAGGAGTAGGAATAGGAGGTAGATCAGGAAGAGGAGGAGGAGGAGGTGACACCATCTAGGATGGGAAGCAGCAGAGGAAAAAGGTGACCTATTTTTGCTTCGGGAGAATGACAGAGTCCATTTATAGCCCCAGGGGCAAGACTTTCTTCCTCTAGAGGAAAAGGCAAGGCCATTCCCTCTTCCCATAAAAGGGGTAGAAGAACTCAGTGACTGATTATTTTATGACATGTAGATGACACATGATGATGAATCATAATATATATTTATTATATTTTTTGTTGATGTTTTGACTCTTTAGACTAAGTTAGGACTCACGATTCAAGACTTGATTCATTATTGACATGTGATGTAGCATTAGACTTCTTATACATCTTATATATTTGCTTTATGTTCACATTTATATGGCAATGCATTTATCTCGTGTTGTGGATATTTAGATGCTAAAAAAAAAATTTAAAATGAATATTTTTGTACTTTTTAAATTTTATCGATTTTTTGTCATTTTTTCAAAAGCCTCCCGACTTTATTGACTTTTTCAATTTCTGGACCCCTGTCGATTTATTATCGAGGTCAAATTTTTCCTTTCATTACAACAGAGCTACATAGATAATCATGAAAACTACAAAGAAACATATCATTAGATCAGGAGTCAGAAGAAGTCACTGGAGCAGGATCTTGTGCACTTGTACCAACTAGAGTAGAGGGCTTAAGCTTGCATTGGAGGTAACTTTCCAGGTGTGTCAATTAAGCATCCTAGCTAGCCAAGCATGAACATTGATATCATTGTGCCTCCTTGGTCTCATTCAGGGAAGAAATGATGTCATTCCAATCTTCATGCTTCTCTTTTATGACTCTACCTAAAATAAATTTTCATCTGGAAATGGAGGGTGATGGAATTTAGGTATTGGCTTAGTATTCCCCAGGTATGACCAGGGTCATGAACCTAATTAGCAACCTCCTCCATAATCTCATATTCAGAATATGTCTGATAATTATTAGAGGCATAGGTCTCAATTTGGCAAATTTCCTCACAAATGTCATGTGTTGTTACAAAGTGGAATATAGCAATGACTTCCTGGGCTTGGGTCTAGGCACGCGACTACCCTTGCAAACCCCTGCCATTGCCCCCCTATAGCTACACATGTGTTTTCAAGGCATAATGGGGCAATAGGATCGAAGATGGCCAAGAAACCATACCACCAACGAGTTTGAGCTTAAGCGGGTTAGACTTAATAGGTCAAGACACAAAATGAACCAGAAGAATAGGAAGTGTGGCACACCCCAGGGCCACACAAAAACCAAGACCAATTTACCCCATGTCCAAAAATACATCGTCAAGATAAGAGCACCCACTTTCCAGGAAAACCCCAGACACAGGACACACTGAACTCCCATGGAAATTAAGAGAAAGTCACTGTACTTAATCCACTCAAACACAGGGAAAGTAAAATAGAGAGAAAGGTTCAAAAGAAAAGCTAGTACTTAGAAAGCATTATTGTGGATTGACTTAGTCAAGAAGGTTACAGACGTGGAGTGCATAATAACGACTTTGATAGGCTTCCACTCCAACTCTAGTGAAACTCATTAAGTGACACAACACAAATTCTATAGAGACTCGATTTCTGGCTCAATTCCATGAATCGGAGATCCAAGAAAGCCTCTATAACTAACAAAGGTAACAGTTGAGATGGCTTGCATGCAATCCTTGGTCATTATCCCTACACCCCCTGAGAGTGGAAACCCTTCCTATAAAAAAGCCAATAATCATGTCATATCTCTATAGACTTTCCTCCATGAATTGGCCTGACACCATCTGACGACCCAGAGAATAATTCCACTGTCAACAGGGAAGGAATCCTGGTGTGACATAAATTTTGGGCAGCAACAATTCTCATTACCGAACAAATAGACTATGAAAGGTTGATCATTGAAATGAATGGCGATTAAACTCACATGCACTATGTATGGGGTGGGTTGGCCATGCCATCCCCTCTCTTAAATGCAGTGGGAGGGTGGCAGGTGCCCTTGCACCACCCCCCCCCCCCTCCCCCCGCAAGTCCATTACCACATGGTCAACAACCTCGCCCAAGGGAGTTCTATCAACATCCAAGATAGATTGCATAGATTCTTTGCAGGTGGGCATCCCTCCTTCAAACCAAGATTAAATTATAAAGGCTATTTTGGCTCCCTAGATTTGCTAGGAAATTGGTCGCTTTATTACCAAGACGTTTTGAATGAGAAGCAATGACATCATGGATTGATTGGAGTAGCTTATGGCTATGGAAGATAATATGTTAAATACTCCAACTTTTAGACAATTTTTCAATAGGTGTGACATTGATTATTTTCTGAATAGTCTCAATAACCAGCCATGAATCCATGTCAACTTGAAGTTCAAAGTAACCCCCATTGATTTCCAACATCAAACCTCTTTCAATGGCAATAAATTCTTTTACACTATTGGTTGTAACCCCACAATTCATAGCATAAACCTTCAAAGTCCAACTTTCCAAATTGTGGAAGATACCTCCCTATCATACCTAATTGGGATTGCCTTTGGAGGTGCCATCAAAATTTTACTTCACAAAACCCATAGGAGGGGGAGAAAAGGAGGAGGGAGAGGAGACTCTGGGAGAGGGTGGTTTAGGAGGAAATGAGGAGATCATGGAAGGAGGGAGTTATAGATTATATAGAATCACAGATTCCTAAGGATTCAATTTCTAATCATCCCGAGACGAAGATTCAGAGAGGATGGTCTCATGTATGTTTTGTATAATTAATTGCCTAGCTAAATCTTCAAAATACTTTTGCTTGAATATTTTATTGTTCCTTTCTTTCCAAATATCCCACATGAAAAAACCTGGAGCAAGGATTCAATCTCTATTAGGCATCATACTACTGAATAAACTGGAGCTCTAATGTTCTAGTATTTCCACAAAACTATTGAAGTTGTGATCCAAGGATCCAAAAAGGAATAAAATCTTCATCCAAATATATTCAACAAAAGGGAAAGTATTTAAAATGCCCCCCATAGACTCTTCCTAATTGTAATAGAGAGTACAAAGTGAGGACCCATGAAATCCCTTTTTCATTATTAGGTCCCAAGTAAGAATCTTTTGTCTCCCCACCAACCAGAGGAAATGAGTAATATTAGGCTAGAGAGTGTACATCCAAAATTTCCACTAGATAGGGTCTTGGTAAATGTCCCAGTGAGAAGCTAAAAGAGAATAGGCTTCTTTGAGGGTGAACATCCCTTTGGTATGATAACCCCACCTGAGTTTATCTTGACCTTGGGAGATAAATATTTTTTGCTTTTGCAACTCCTTAGTTATAACAAGTCAAGAGGAAAGAATTGGATGTGAGGGACAATCTTCTGCCAATTTCCATTCTCGCTAGAGTCTGGCATCTTGTGATGGTTTCCAAAAATATGCCACAATAAGACATTGGTGCTCTAAAATAAATGTTTATAATTCTTTGAATTCAACACAATATGTTAATCATGGCATCCGTTGCCAAGCGTATTTCCAAAATAATGCAGTACAACCATACCTAAATTCCCAAAAAACATGGATTAGAATTAATTTATGGTTGGCCAAAGCCAAATTCCAAATTGAGGAACCTAGAGGATCATTGGTTGCTCTCAACTTGACTGACTAAGAGGAAGAGTGCCCATATTTCATGTCCCATATTTGTTTCCAAAGTTCAACTCCTCCCTAAAGCCAATGCCACCATAATTTAGCACCTAATGCTTTATTTAGGATTTTGGGGTCCCTCAAGCCAATTCCCCTAGCCAACTTTGAAAGACAAAGCTTTTCCCATGCAACTAATGACCATTTTTTTTCCTTCTTTGCTCCTCTCCTAAGGAAATCTATGTAAAGGGAGATAATCGATTTACAGATAACTTTAGGCATAGCTAAATTCTATAGTTGATACACTAGGAGAGCTTAGAGTACTGACTTGAGGAGGACAAGCCGACCTAACATTATGACTTTAAAAAAGTGAATTAGCTAATTATATATATATATATATATATATATATATATATTAATTTAAAGTTTTTTTTGTTGATTAACTAATCTATAAAGCCAAAAAAAACTTAAACACATTTATTCTATCACAGTGATATTTAATATAATTAACCTTTAATAATAATATGCATTTATAATAAACCATAATATATTAGTAATTGTATATTAACTATTAATATATAATCTTAGTTAAGTAATATTAAAATATAAAAGATCATTATATATTAGAATATTAATTTTAATATTATTGTTAATTGGGGTTATCTTGAGTGGTAGGGAGGAAGGAACCTAATTCTCCCACCGAGGATCAATTCTCCAAAATACATGATGGTAGTTGACATTATTAAGAGTATATGTATACTCTTGATATGGAATATATAGCATTGTAATTAAAATGACTTTTTTGTTTTGTTTTGTAAATTAAGTGGGTCTATTCACATTCATTATAGAAACATAGATTACATCATAGGCCTTGAGAGGGAATATTCTAATAGCCTAGAAGAAGCTAAGGAACAGTCGACTGACACATTTTAGTCTCGCCCTCTAGGAAAAAGAATACAAGGAGATGCACAGAGGGGAGAGTGTTGCTAACAAAACCAGGAGAAAATGATACATTGTTGTTATGGAAAAAAGGCCATTGGGCCTCGAACACATGGAAAATAACAAAGAAACAAAAAGAGGCCGAACCCGAAACCGAAGAACTAGAGGTCGGGGGAATGCTGCACTTCAGCTTCGTCATTCAGATAATCTTCAACACTGATAGGCATGTCTGGTGTCCCTTCATTCGAGTAGAATATCTGACAGCGATGAGTGGAGGGACCAACATCCCGGCAGTCGGGCTTGGAGGGGCGCTAAGCGCCTTCTTTGACCTTAGAGCTCTAATGGAGGCGCGTCGCAAAAAAAAATTTCAAAATGGTGTAGTGAGGGGAGCTTTTGTCTATGAAGCACATGTGGTGCACTTCCTCATGTAAATAACAAATTTCTCTGTCAGGGAATCAATTTTCCTTTCAAGCTCTTTGTTGTTGTCCTTCTGCTCCTAAAGGGCTATGGCCATAAGAGTCTTGGTATGCCAGTGCAGGTCAATGGCCCTGTTGTACAAGTTCTCCCGTGGCCTGGTTAGCCCAGGATCCGGGATCCAACTGAGCGAAGCATCGATTGCCTCCAAAGGCGTTTCTCTGCGTCAGATGTGGGCAGCTGATCTAAAAATGGAACTATTTGTAATGCTATGCAAAGTATCCATTTCCATATAATTTAGTGTGCAAAGAGTTATCCATGACTTGCAGGTTAAACAAAGTAGTTTTGGTTTGTTTCTGAGTTTTATGTGTGAGGATTTGTTAATTAAATTTATTGTTTAACATAACATAGCATAAATACACAGCAAGTTAAATTCGCCATCAAATAACAATGAAGTGCAACCCAATACAGCTCCATCTCCCAGATGGCCCTGATGGCTCTTTCATCTTCCCTTAAGTAAAATCTGTTGTATATCACCTCTGTTCACTCTTCAACCTATCCCAAACTGTTCAGAATGCTCAAGAGACCCAAAATTGACTAAAATTTCATCCAATTTCGTTCAATATTGAGAGACTTATGGCAAAAACAAATTTTTGCCCAGTGTCCCCCAAAATCCTCCTCCAAAATTGGAGGAACTCCAGTTAGTGCTCCAAAATAGGCAGAAATCCCAAAAATGTCGGAACCGGCACCAAAATTGGCGGACCGCTGCTGGTTACAATAAATGTCATGTGGCATGTGACTACACAACATTTTTCGCCGCATATAATGTTATCATAACCATCGCATTGAATCTTAAAGGTGGTCACATGGTGGTTAACGCAAACGATTATACCGTTGCAAAGTTTTCCACCAGTATTAAGCCCCCCAGTTCTCAGCACCTGGTCACGAACCATCGGGGTGTTGTTAGGCTAGCCCTTAAATTTTCTGCCGGATTGCAATTTAGAGCATAAATATGTCGCGTGACCAATGGCTATTAAGAACTATGATGTGGGTCAGTTGGTCGAGCGCTTGCACTAGCAGGTGAGAGACCGTGGTTCAATTCCTGCTGACTATGAAATTTTTTACAGTGCCAAACCTCCTATGGCCTGGGGCCACGTGGCAGCCTCTGGGCTTGCCACGTGGCACCCTTTGATTAACCAAAATCAAACGAAGTCAAACCAACATCGAATGACAGAATGCCACTTGTCCGCATATGATAGGCCCGCTTGGAATATTTCGAGGAATATTCCCATAATATTCCTTGGAAATTTTTATTTATTTATTTATTTTATTTATTTATTTATTTATTTATTTATTTATTTATTTTTATTTTTATTTTTCCAAATTCATAAAGTCAAACTTGGCCAACTGAAAAATGGAGTTTACTGGAGACTTCAAACCTTCATAACTTTCACATACGACCTCGGTTTTGAGAACCGTTCACGGTGCCAGAATCGCAGCGACGAGACCTTTTCAGTCGTTCAGAATGCAACCATTTTTTAACACTTTCATTTTTGAGCAATTTTCATAACTTGGACATGATCACCTAATCACACCTCCCCAATGGGAAGATTTTGGACCCCAAAAGCTCTCTGAATTACAGAAACTGAAGATGAGGAGACTGATTCTCCACTCTTCCAACCTTGAACCACTGAAATATCCCTGACTTCATCAAATTAAGCTTCTCATAAAAAGACAAATTATTCCTTGAATTTGTTGACCGACTGTTGCTAACCTTGACTGTGTCATGCTATAAATTTTTGAAACTTGCAGAAAAACAACTGAAATTTGCAGAAATCATATTGTTCCTAAAATTGTTTACCTTCAAAGGAAATTGAAAATAAGATTCACCTTGCCAACTGTCCTTATGGCGAATTTTTGCCAAATGAGCCATGTACTTGTGTCGATTCCCGACCAAGTTTTCTCGCCATAGTACCCTTCCATTCTGAAACCAACATTGGTCCATGCTGAACTTTGTGCCCTCTTTGCTTGCATGCTTTTCCCTCCTGTTGTCGACAATTGTTTGTCGCTCCTAGAGACAGCATAGAGTTGCCATAGACCAATGCCTAGGACATCTTATTATAGCAAGGAGCATATAATATAATGTATGAAGTTGTCAGCTTTAGCTCATTTTCTATCTCTTGTAAAACAAGGAAATGGATTCAAATGGGACCAAAATTTACAGAAACTGCCACAGAGAAAGTAATATTGTAGAAACAAGATGCAAAGCTCCCACACAAAAGCATCAGACAGTTAAGAGACAATTTACTGTAAAGAGGGCCGATTCAAGTAATATGCCACAAAAATCAAATATCAGAAGGTGGGTGCGGTGAAAGAAATATAAGAACATATTAATTAACTTTGGGCTAATACCCAAATACACAACAGAACCATGCATGGGCTTACCAATCTAAGAATCCATACATGACAATGGCATTTTAAAAGCACCCTCCCAAAGCAACTAATATAGCATAAATATGTATGTAATGAACATGGAACAATATGTCATGCTTGAGCCATATTTAAAGCGCTTGACTGATTTAAGAATGGGCATCAACTAGGATGAATCCCTACCAAACCAGTGAGCCACTCGCATTCCAGTAACATGACACAAGAAGATGGATGAAATGGAATTTTATATTTAACACATTAGAGGAAGTTACATACTGTGGAATACCAAAGACCAGAATCCTCTAAGACAGATATAACTCCTCCTCACTGAGACCCTATAGGCTCTGAACCTTCATACAAGAAATTTTGCAAAATGTATATAATACGCCTTTCACTGCACAAATTTCTGATAAAAGTCTGGAACCTCTACGGTGTCTCTCTTCCCCATTTTTATAGAGGAAACAGAAAATTCTAGTAGATGAGGTAGGTGGCGAACATTTAATTTGTTTAATTTGAACAAAATGGCGGAAACATTCACGCCCATACTGTTGAAGGACTAGGTAATGCTGTCTGTACTCGACAGCCTGCTTGCAAAAATAAATGCACTGGGAAGAAAATCTCTTCAGGAACACGGTGCAAAGATAAATCCACATGAACATTCTGTACTTCCCTAAAGAAAACTTGGTTGAAATAACACCAGGAAGGTATTGTTTTCCGTGCTGGGTACCCTCGGCCTTCTAATCTTTAAATTTGGGCTTGAAACGTTGAATGCTGATTGTTGAATTTCCTCATCTTCCACTGATATTTCTTATCTGCACCATTAATATCCCCCTCCACAAAATCTTTGTTTTGAATGGCTCCGGAGGGTCTGATAGATTTTGAACCTTGTTGTTTTAATGAGAGTCATGTCACGGCAGCTACCCAAGGCTTTCCTTCATAGATTCTTCCTCTGCAAGCCGATCCTTGGATGCATCTTCGACTTTTGTAATGGAGGCAGAGATTAATGGCGACCTGCAAAACTCACAAACACGTCAAAGAAAACCAGACACAGGGATGGTGGATGTGGTGGCGACCATGGAACGATGATGTAGACTGGGAGAAATGACGAGAAGATGCAGGGTGGCGGAAAACGCAGGTAAATAGCGGAGGAATGAAGGGTGAAAATGAGATATACAGTGGGACAATGATAAGTGAACGAGGCGGAGATACATAACATAAATACTGAGATACGACACATAAACGGAATATGCGAATGGTGAAGGGGAAAGAAGATGACACGTGGGCGTACAAGAGATTTATACGGAAAAGACGACGTGGAATTTGTGACGTGGAGGTGGACCAGGTCAACGGCTGGGCAGACAAACGATCTGAGCCGCACGATCCTTAAACGAGATCAACAGTTTAAACTGCGTCCGGCGGTGATGTGATGGTGGGCCACAGGCGTTATGAGCTTGGTTTAAAACACATGCAGCTTCGAAGAGTGGTCACCGTCGGATGAAGGCCTCAGGATCCAACGGTTCACGCTAATTTCGCTGCGCGTCCGGGATCGAACGTTAACGCGCGAAATGGGGCGGTATTGGAACAATGGCCTGGGACACGTGGCGCATAACGTGTGGAATTGATGCGATTTGCGGAATACCACCCGCCTTCGGAAGGCGGTGCAAAATAAACAGGCCGGTTTTAAGCAATGGTTTTTAGGGCGCGGGGACCACAAAGGCAGTGCGCTATGGTGCTTTGATTTGTGTTTGATCGGACGACTTGGAACGGACCCAATGGCTTTAAACGATAAGCTCCTTTTGATATGGCACCCGGTCTAGCGCCTGGGTTATGTGAGCAATCCACTAAAGGGGCTAAGACCGAAAGGGCTGGGCCTTTAATATTTTCATTTGTTGGCCTTTTTACAATGAAATTTGACTCTGAAGGCGGGGAACGATATATGAGAAAAGTTTTCTTAAACCACGAGAGGGGATTTGGTATGTTAAAACGGGGGTTATCGGCCAAGAATCACAATGGGGCTGGAATGATCAACATCGGCTCCATCTGGGGATGACACGTTCATCCTTGGACGTGTCGAGAACTCGCAGGCCCTTTGATCATTTTTTATGCATACTTTGCTCTTCAACCCTCTTGCATTTTTCTTCAGAACTCAACATGTCACCCGTATTATTTCAACAAAAAGCAAAAAGGAAATTAATATACAATATAGTACATCAGGCTGCCTTTTGCCTGAATCAGAATTGGAAGTAGGGCTTGAGGAATTGGCCGTTTACAGGGGCATCAAGTAAGTTGCCTTGTAAATTCTCCAATATAAACGTATTATTACCTCTCTGCTCCATAATTTTAAATGGGCCAAACCACAATGGATCGAATTTGCCATGTTTTCCTTTTTCAGCCCTCCTTACGTCCCATCTGAGCACCAGATCGCCAATCTGCAGTTTCCTGTCTCTTGCATGCTGATCAAACATATGTTTCATTTTCTCCTGATATTCTGTTAATCTCTAATTCACTTGCTCTCGTGTTTCCTCTAATTCTACCAGTTGATTGATTCTTCTAATCATATCATCAGGTTCCTCCTGACTTTCTTGCATGAAACGTACCACTGGTAAGGCCAGCTAGACAGGAAACACTGCTGCTCGTCCATATACCAATTCATAAGGAGATTTTCTAGTTGCTCTCTTGCTGGTTATTCTATTTGCCCATAGAGCAAATTTCAACTGGGAATCCAAATTCTTTTGATTCACATTGATTGTTTTCTTCAAGGCCCTCACTAGAGTTTTATTTGAGGATTCTGCCAAGCCATTCCCCTGTGGATAGTAAGCTGTAGAATGATTCAATGTAATATTGTACTGCTGGAAGAAATTTACAAATTTTGCAGATTTGAAAGCCTGTGCATTATTAGTTATTATTATAGCAGGACAGCCAAACCTGGATATAATATTTTCTTCCATGAACTTGATTATTACAATATTTGTAGCATTTCTTACAAGTATGGCCTCCACCCATTTTGTGAAGTAATCTGTGGCTGTCAATATCCATTTATGTTGGCCACTTGATGGGGGATGTATTTCCCCTATAAAATCTATTCCCCACTGCTGAAATGGTTCATTTACATGAAAGGGAATCAGGGTCAGAGCTGCCAACTTCTGTTTCTCAGCAAATTTTTGACACTTATCACATGCTCTGACCCAAGTAAAAACATCTCCAAATAATTTTGGCCGGTAGAAACCGGCCTTCAGGATTTTATGAGCTGTAGCCCTCCAGCTATAATGTCCCCCACAAATTCCTTCATGTAATTCAGCCATTATACTCTCTACTTCATCCTCTGTAAGACACATGAGTAAGATACCTGAGGGATCTCGCCAATAAAGCTGCCCATTAGCAACTATGTACTTTTGTGATCTCAATCTCAATGACCTGTATTTAGCTTTATCATAGCTGGGTGGGCAGCTGAGTGTTAAAAGATATTCAATTATTTCTTTGTACCATGGACTGGTGAGATATTTTATATGAGCTTTCTGAGTAGCTATCTCCAGTCCTTGTTGCTCACTTTCTTTCTCAGGCTCTCCATTTGCTATCATGGACAAATTTATGCCCAGAGCCCGACAATTTGATTCTGATAACATTTTAGCAAGCCCCTGTCCTTTGATTAGCTTAGTAGGACGGATGTCTAAGTCATACTCCTGTATTTTAGCAATCCATCTTCCCCTTTTTCCTTCACTATCTCCCTGAATGAGAATGTCTTTGACAGCTGCTGTAGGGACGTATGCAGTAATGTGAGACTGCAAAACATACGTTCTAAAAGCTTTGAGGGACTTCACCAGGGCATATGCCTGCTTTTCTAATATATTGTATTTCAATTCTGCATCATGGAGCACTTGGCTGAAAAAGGAAATAGGCTGCTCATATCCATCTTCATTTTTTTGCAACAAAACTCCAGCTACTGTATGAGGTGAAGCAAATGAAAAGATCATAAATGGTTTTGTATAATCAGGTCCAGCCAGCACAGGGGCTTCAGCAAATGCAACTTTAATTCTAGCAAAGGCCTCCTGTGATTCTGGTGACCATTTCACCTCATTATTCTTTTTCAGCATATCTATTATGTGCCTAACTATCTCAGCATAGTTAGGAATAAACCTTCTCAGAAAATTGATTCGGCTTAGAAACACCTGCACTTATTTCTTATTGTTGAAGATTGCAACAAGAAACAGTGAAGGAGGCGTCCTGAAACATCTTTCCTGATCCTAGTTGGAAAGTGATCACCTAAACTAGGTGGGGACCACACAGGTGATTTTTGTCGCAAAGTCTATTTTAGACTATGTCTATTTTTAGACATATGGATCATGGTCTATGAGTTGCAGGATGTTATTTATGGATGATTGGTCGAGTTGGTAAAAATAGATGGACCTCTATTTTTAGACATTGGGCGGAATCTATTTTTAGACTGCCGAGCTAAAAATAGAACAGTCGAATATTATTAACTCTTAATAATATTTGGACTATAAACATTATCTTATCCTCTTGGAGCACTTCAGTTTGATGCTTGGATGTGGCACATGCAGCTGACAGAAGGAAATATGCTTTTCCTATGGGTTAGTTGAGCTATTGCATGGTTGAATTCAGTTAGAACTCATGTGGCAGAGTTTGGTGGAGTTGATGAGACAGTTGGTGGAGTTGTGTTCGGTTTAACTTAGTTGAACTAGTTGTATTTAGTCCAACTGAAAAATACACTAGTGATGAGTGGTGTGAATTAATTATTAATTAATTCACTAATTATTAACTCATAAATCAACTAAAGAACACATCAGTTAACTCAGTGCATGGACAGTTCAGTGGAGACCAGTGTTAGAGGTGGGTGAAAGGGTGAGTATGACTATCAGTTGTGACTACAATTGTGCATGAGATTTGCACACACATTGATTGAGATTGCCAATGAGAATTGCGCAGTTAAAGCCAGTGGGATTTGAACCTAGATCTAATTCATTCTCATCTTGGATTGCGCAGTAGAGGCAGGCAAAACAGTGGAGGAGATTTGAACCAGTGACTTGTTCAGATCTGAGCTAGTTTGAGTGTAACTTCTGGAGATAGTACTGAGTACTTGTGAGGAGTATTGTACTATGATTGTTACATGTTCTCTATCATTATAATATACAGATATTTGGGGGTTTTCAGCTGTATTCTTTCCCCATTACATACTGTGTTATATGTGTGATTGTGTATGTCTTAATGTGCGCATGTGACTGCTTTTAATTTCCGCAAATTGATGATCAATTGTAGAAGAGGTTATGTATTATGCATGAAGCTCAAATAATGTGTAATCAGGATAATCTCGGTGAATAACTCAGCTATTATTCAAATTTCTACATGGCATCAGAGCGAAAATTGATCATCAGATCTATTACAGTGATTACATTTTATTTCAGTAGACAGAGTCTGTAAGCGGGCCAGGTAGCCTCTGGATCCATCCTTTCATTGAAAGGTGATATATCCAGTAAATGCCCCTACAGTCGATCTCTGTGTAGAAATACTTTATTCTCACAGATCAGAAGCGGTTGAGTTTTGAGCTGGTGGAATTCGAATTTGCAGTAGTGTTTTCTTGGAGTCGTAGCTGAAATGTCTTTCAACGGATTGCGATTGGAGTATGCCCTTGAGGGTAGCTCGAATTATATTGCATGGAGAGACAGGATGGATGAAGTGTTAGATGACAATGGGTTGAAGGAGTTCATAGAAGCTGAAGTCCCAAAGCCTACTTCTGGCGATGCTGCTTTTCTGGAGGCATGGAAAAAGAAGACAGCAAAATGTCGAAGGATTCTATTGGAGGACATGAAGGATCACATAGTATCTAGCCTGCATGGTAAGGCTTCTCCATTCTTGATGTGGAAAGCCTTGACAGATTTGTTCCAAAGCAAGAGTGACCAAAGGAAGTTGGCGCTCTAAGGATAAACTCAGGAAGATAAAGATGGAGAAGAATGACACTATTCCGGTATACTTGACAAAGTTTGTCCACTTCAAGGATGAGCTTGGGAGTGTAGGAGTTAGTGTGGATGACGAGGACTTGGTGAGCTTGGATCTCCTTGGGCTTCCGAAGAGTTGGCATTCCTATCAGGATTATGTCAATGGTCAGGAGAAATTGCAAGGATGGGAGCGACTTTGGTCGGATCTTGTGCAAGAGGAGATAAGGCAGAGTACCAGGGATGGATCTTCATCAAAGAATGATGATGAAGAGGATTGTGCTTTGGCTGCCAAAGCAAAGAAGGGGAAGGGCAAGAAGAATGCTTCTCAATCCGGTGCGGATGGTAAAGAGTGTGACATGTCCAAAGTGAAGTGTTTTCACTGTCACGAGCATGGGCATTACGCCACGAATTGTCCATAGAAAAAGAAGAACAAGCAGGCTGCTGAAGCTGCAGCTGGTGAGGCTCTTGCCTCGCAATTTGAGCTAGACTTCTCATTGATCGCATGCATGGTGTCTAGTGCATCGGGATTGGGATGGTATTTTGATAGTGGCACTTCTTTTCACATGACGGGAGATGTGAATCTTTTCAGTGACTTGGTGGAGAAAGATCTCTAGTTGCATGTTGAGTTGGGCGACAATAGACGATACAATGTGACCGGCATTGGTACCATAACATTTCATAGGGAGTTAAGTAAACTCATTCTTTTACAAGATGTAGTGCATGTTCCAGGTTTAAAGAAGAATTTAATCTCAATCGCAATGTTAGAGGATAAAGGGTATGATGTTGTCTTTAGTGAAGGAAAAGTTTTCCTTCGGCACAAGGCAACAGGACAATTCAAGAAGGTTGGGATTCGAGCCAAGAATCTCTATAGACTTGAAGTAGATGGGATGTCTACGAAGCTTCCTACTGTTGGGAAGTGCAAGAAAGACATGCAATTGATGCTTGAGAGGGAGCAAGTTTTTCATGCAAGCAAGAGTGAACCTCGGGATGTGGAGCAGCCACAAGATGAGGATCATGGAGTGGAAGAAACCACTCATGCAAAGAAATTTCGTGCCAGATGTGCGGAGGAGTGCATGCGGCTATACACGGTGAGAGGTGGGGCGACATGCATGATTAATCCCCAAGGAGCTAGAGGAGATTTATGGGCGGGATTCATTGAGATGGTGTGGATCTCATGAATTGAACCTGGCTACGAGGTGCCCACGAGCGCAACGGTAGCATGATCGGTTGGATTGATGCGACAGTGAGATCAAAGTGACGGTGTCGGATCTTGGAGCGCGAATCGGATTTTACGGTAAGTGCGAGAGTGCATGGGTGCAGAGAGTTCAACGAGCGCGGTGGTTCTGCGATGACATGTGCAATTGTAGTCAAAGACTTAGATGGCCCAAGCAGCTCAGTTGATTGAGTTTTTTGGAGCTTATTCAGTTTCAGAGGAGTTTCAGAGCAGATGCATGGAGTTGCATGGTGCTTGTGAAGGTTGCAGGGCAAATGCATGGAGTTGCATGTCGCATGCAAAGACAGTCCTTTCTTGTTGAGAGGGAGTGTTGAAAATGGCAACAAGAAACGGTGAAGGAGGCCTCCTGAAACATCTTTCCTGATCCTAGTTGGAAAGTGATCACCTAAACTAGGTGGGGACCACACATGTGATTTTTGTCGAAAAGTCTATTTTTAGACTATGTTTATTTTTAGACATATGGATCATGGACCGGGAGATGCACTATGCTATTCTTGGATGATTGGTCATGTTGGTAAAAATAGATGGACCTCTATTTTTAGACATTCAGGTGGTTTCTATTTTTAGACTACCGGGCTAAAAATAGAACAGTCAAATATTATTTACCCTTAATAATATTTGGACTATAAACTTCAGTTTATCCTCTTGCGGCACTTCAGTTTGATGCTTGGATATGGCACATGCGGTGAAATGAAGGAAATGCTTTTCCCTATGGGTTAGTTGAGCTATTGCATGGTTGACTTCGAGTTAGAACTCATGTGGCGAGTTTGGTGGAGTTGATGAGACGAGTTGATGGAGTTGTGTTCGGTTTAACTTAGTTGAACTAGTTGTATTTAGCCTAACTGAAAAATACACTAGTGATGAGTGGTGTAATTAATTATTAATTAATTCACTAATTATTAACTCATAAATCAACTAAAGAACACATCAGTTAACTCAGTGCATGGACAGTTCAGTGGAGACCAGTGTTAGAGGTGGGTGAAAGGGTGAGTGTGACTATCAGTTGTGACTACAACTGTGCATGAGATTTGCACACACATTGATTGAGATTTCCAATGAGAATTGCACAGTTAAATCCAGTGGGATTTGAACCTGGATCTAATTCATTCTCATCTTGGATTGCGCAGTAGAGGTAGGTAAAACAGTGGAGGAGATTTGAACCTGTGACTTGTTCAGATCTGAGCTAGTTTGTGTGTAACTTTTGGAGATAGTACTGAGTACTTGTGAGGAGTATTGTACTGTGATTGTTACATGTTCTCTATCATTATAATATACAGATAGTTGGGGGTTTTCAGATGTATGCTTTCCCCATTACATACTGTGTTATATGTGTGATTGTGTATGTTTTAATGTGCGCATGTGACTGCTTTTAATTTCCGCAAATTGATGATCAATTGTAGAAGAGGTTATGTATTATGCATGAAGCTCAAATAATGTGTAATCAGGATAATCTCGGTCAATAACTCAGCTATTATTCAAATTTATACACTTATTCCTAGGGAGAGAAATACCATTTATAACTTCCACTCTTTTAGGGTCTATTTTCACCCCTTCTTTAGTTACAATGTGCCCCAAGAGTTTTCCCTCCTCTATGCAAATAAAGACTTTTGTGGATTTAGGGAAAGACCATACCTTCTACATTTTTCAAAAGTTCTGCACAGATGCTCAATGTGCTCAGTATCATCTTTTGAAAACACCGTGATATCATCAAGGTAGACTACCAGAAATTTGTCCTGCTCCCCAACAAAAGCAATGTCCATCGCCCTCTGAAAGGTAGCCCCTGCATTAATCAATCCAAAAGGCATCCTGGCATACATAAATGTACCCCATGGTGTGGTGAATGCAGTTTTCTTCTAATCCTCTGGATGTACAGCCACCTGGTTATAACCGGAGAATCCATCCATCATTGACATTCTGGAAGATCCAACCACTTTCTGCAGGATATGATCCATCTTGGGCAGTGGATAATTGTCTTTTAAAGATGCTCTATTTAAATTTCTGAAATCCACACACATCCTTATTTCTCCATTCTTCTTTCGGACAGGGACTAGATTTGCCACCCATTCAGAGTATCTTAATGGCACAATTATTTTGGCCTTTAGCAGCTTCTTGATTTCTTTTTCAATAGAAGGAAGCAGCAGAGGATTTATCTATCTGAGCTTCTGCTTATAAGGTTTTGCATCTTCCTTCAGGGGAATTTTGTGTTGCATTATACTAATATCAAAAGTTTTTAGGTCCTGATAGGACCATGCAAATACATCTCTGTATGAATGAAATAATTTCAGGTATTTTTCTTTATATTCTTCTGGGACCTTCTTGGATAATTTCACAACCTTAGGTTCAGCATCAGTACCCAGATTTAAATCTTCTACCTGATCTTCTTCTACTATCTTATTAGGCTGCAATGGGATATCATTCTTGTCAAATAATCTTTCTAGAGGCACCAACCCTCTGGGGATGATATTTCCTTTCAGGTGCAGCACTTTACTTCTTGCTATTTTTTCTTCCCATTTGTTTTCTGAAAAAATTTCAGCCTCCTCTTCTTCACAATCATCAATCTCCGTATTAGAGAATTCCCCCACTGTCTCCAGAAATCTCTTCATTTGTTCATCATCTTCAAACACCTGCCAGTGCTTGATATTGTTTGGGATTGATGGTCGATAATGTACCTCAACTTCATACCTCAAGAGAGGGTTCTGGGGCAGACGGAATGTACTAGCAGCCACAACAAGAGAATCTGCCATTCTGTTCTATTCCTGGGGCATGAACTGAATATTGAATGCTGTGAAGAAATTCTCCACCATGTCCCAAACTTCATTTCTATAAGTTCTCAGCCGAGGATGCTTGGTTTGACACTGATTCCTGACTTGTCTGACCATCAGTTCAGAGTCTCCCAGAACCTTTAAACTCTGTATACCCATGCTCTTGGCTATTTGTAATCCCAACAGCAGCGCTTCATATTCAGCTACATTATTAGTAGCTTCATATTCCAATTTGAAAGACAGTGGGATCCATTTGCCTGAAGGGGAAATTAATAATACCCCAGCTCCATTACCTTCTCTTGAATTTGCTCCATCGAAATGTAGGGTCCATATTCCTGCCTCATGATTCTCTAAAGGCTGCTCAATCTTGATTTCACAGAAGGAGGGTTCATGGGCATAATATTGCTCTTCTTGTAGCATTAGGCACGAAAAATCTCCTTCTTGACTATAGATTGGTGAGTTAACAGAGCTGTCAGCCTTAGTCACCATTTTAACAAATCTGGTTTCTCTGTATAATCTCCTCTCCTGGCCACCAAAGACTAGGATAGTGGCATATGTTAAATCCATTTTGAGTGACCCACCTATTTTTGTACCCCAAGACCGTGACAGCAACATGCCAAAGCGAGCTGGGATATCAGCCACTACGATGTCCATTACTACACTCTTTGCTGGAATTTGGGCCAAATTGACTACCAAATCCTTAATCATCCCTAGACATTTAACTCTTTTGGAATCAAATGAATAGAGATCTTTATATGGACGTGTGATTTGTAATCCTAGTTGTTCCATGACTGACAGAGGCATTAGATTATGGGAAGCTCCAGAATCTAGCATACAATTGTGTAACAACAGGTCATGAATCACTAGAGACACATAAAATGGAGGAGTAGAGGGATCTATCTCCTCAACATGTGGGCCAAAAACTACCATGGGTCTTTCTTACTGTAAGTTGAGACTATCTGGAATGATTGGTGCTTCAGGAGGGAGCATAAAAGAAGTGACTTGGGATTGATATGCAGGTTGTTTCAGCAGTTCAATCAAGGGGATTGGGATTTTAATTTTCTCGAGTTCTTTTTGCAGGCTAAAAGCAGGAGGGGACTTTTCTATTATAACTTCTTTTGACTCTTTATTTTTAGCTGAGGGCTTTGATTCTTTTGACACAGACTGGACATTAGGAGGAGTGACTACTTTTGAAGAAGAAGGAAGTTGATCATGAGATTGCAAAGGTTTGTTCAGAGGACTCTTACCTTTATCTGCAGCTTTCTGCATTTTCATCTCCTTTTGAGTAGGTGCTTCCTTCTGGGGAGGTTCTTCTTCATGTCCTTGAGTCCGAGTTCTCTTCCTGGAAGATCTGAGATCATATTTTCTATTGAAACGTGCTTGCATGAAATGATTAAACTGCTTACAATAATGATCAATCTCTGCTTCTTCTTCTTCTTACAATGGGCATTCCATTTCATCATTGTTTGAAAAAGCAAGATTTGAATCCTCTAGTTCATAAGCAGCATCTTCAGTAGAATCATCTACTGGACCTTCCAGGTACAATGGATGTGGAACCTGATCTTGTTGCTCCTTTGCTTCCCTTGGCAATATTTGCAGGGGTGGTCTCTTATACTGGGGATTGTAGCCACTGTTTGGAGCATTATAAAAATTCTTGGAGGCTGAATTCTTGGCTTCCAACCCAAGCTTGACCATCTTTTTAATCATTTTGCTTATTTCTTCCATTCGGTCCGAATCTTTGTCCTAATTAGAAGTGGATACTTCCTCTTTGCCCCTTCTCCTAGTGTCCTGTTCAGCTTTTCCTTTCAATTTTCTAGTGGAAGCGAAGTTTGCTTCCAACTCAAGAGCATCTGACTGAGCATCATCTAGAGTGACAGGTTTTATTTCTCTTAAAGTGAAACCAAAATCTGAGTCAAAGGCTGCAATGAAAACAACTTTGGCAGCATTCTGATGAGGCTTCATATCTGCAGGAATGTTTAGATATAGCTTATTAAATCTTTTGATAAACTCTGACACCCCTTCATTATGTTTCTTCTTGAGTGTATTAAACTCAGTAAGAAACTGTCCATGATCTTTCCTCTCTCCCCATTTTCTGAGGAAAGTATTTTCCATTTCGTCCTAAGTGGTTATGGAACGATTTCCCAGCGTCTTGAACCATTTTCTGGCTTCACCATCCAGAGATTGCACAAATAGTCTTAAGACTACATCCAAATGTTCTACATTAAATTTCTCTGCAAAAGAGCAAAAGGTCTCAAGATGTTTATGAGCATCAATCTCATTTTCCCCAGTGAATCTAGGCAAGATCTTCAAATAATCCTGAGGCATATCATTCAACACTTGGGGTAGGGCCAGGGGAGCATATTTATTCAGCAGGAAAGCAAGAACATTAGCCATTGGGGGAGGTGGGGGTTGTGCAGCAATTTGGTGTACAAATGGAGGGAGAGGAGGAGGAGGAAGTGGAGTATGGATAAGAACGGGAATATACTGTACAGAAACCTAAGGTGTAGATGGAAACAATTCACGATTAACAGGGGCTACTTCTGTAACTTCTTTAACTTCCTCAACCTCAGGGGTAGGATGAAAGTTCTCTTTAGCTCTAACACTTCCTCGGGGTGGGCTATCTGAGTAATATTCAGGATTTTCCTCAGTGGAGTCGGGATTTTCTACTTGGATTTCTTGAGAAGAAGAGGATGGATAATCTTCCACAGAATATTCTAGGATTTCAGCACGGATTGATTTCTTCTCTTTCCAAACTCTTCTATGAATGATCTTTTCTGGGTCAGACACGGAAGGTGTCTTTGGCTGAGATGTATCTGACCTCAAATGTGGCTTACGAGGAGCCAGGACTTCCAATATATTTATCAAATAAACAACAGTGGAGTCGCCAAGGTGAGAGATATACAACTCTTCAACTCTTTGTGCTCACCTGATTAGAGAGTGAATACGATTTGTCAAAGCCCAAGGAAATTGATTTTCTTGAATTCGTCCCCGGCAACGGCACCAGAAAGATGTTGTCGACAATTGTTTGTCGCTCCTAGAGACAGTCTAGAGTTGCCATAGACCAGTGCCTAGGACATCTTATTATAGCAAGGAGCATATAATATAATGTATGAAGTTGTCAGCTTTAGCTCACCTGCTATCTCTTGTAAAACAAGGAAATGGATTCAAATGGGACCAGAATTTACAGAAACTGCCACAGAGAAAGTGATATTGCAGAAACAAGATGCAAAGCTCCCACACAAAAGCATCAGACAGTTAAGAGACAATTTACTGTAAAGAGGGCCGATTCAAGTAATATGCCACAGAAATCAAATATCAGAAGGTGGGTGCGGTGAAAGAAATATAAGAAGATATTAATTAACTTTGGGCTAATACCCAGATACACAACAGAACCATGCATGGGCTTACCAATCTAAGAATCCATACATGACAATGGCGTTTTAAAAGCACCCTCCCAAAGCAACTAATATAGCAGAAATATGTATGTAATGAACATGGAACAGTATGTCATGCCTGAGCCATATTTAAAGCGCTTGACTGATTTAAGTACGGGCATCAACTAGGATGAATCCTTACCAAACCAGTGAGCCACTCGCATTCTAGTAACATGACACAAGAAGATGGATGAAATGGAATTTTATATTTAACACATTAGAGGAAGTTACATACTGTGGAATACCAAAGACCAGAATCCTCTAAGACAGATATAACTCCTCCTCACTGAGACCCTACGGGCTCTGAACCTTCATACAAGAACTTTTACAAAATGTATACAATACGCCTTTCACTGCACAAATTTCTGATAAAAGTCTGGAACCTCTACGATGTCTCTCTTCCCCATTTTTATAGAGGAAACAGAAAACTCTAGTAGATGAGGTAGGTGGCGAACATTTAATTTGTTTAATTTGAACAAAATGGCGGAAACATTCGCGCCCATACTATTGAAGGACTAGGTAATGCTGTCTGTACTTGACAGCCTGCTTGCAAAAATAAATGCACTGGGAAGAAAATCTCTTCAGGAACATGGTGCAAAGATAAATCCACATGAACATTCTGTACTTCCCTAAAGAAAACTTGGTTGAAATAACACCAGGAGGGTATTGTTTTCCGTGATGGGTACCCTCGGCCTTCTAATCTTTAAATTTGGGCTTGAAACATTGAATGCTGATTGTTGAATTTCCTCATCTTCCACTGATATTTCTTATCTGCACCATTAATATCCCCCTCCGCAAAATATTTGTTTTGAATGGCTCCGGAGGGTCTGATAGATTTTGAACCTTGTTGTTTTAATGAGAGTCATGTCACGGCAGCTACCCAGGGCTTTCCTTAATAAATTCTTCCTCTGCAAGCCGATCCTTGGATGCATCTTCGACTTTTGTAATGGAGGCAAAGATTAATGGCGACCTGCAAAACTCACAAACACGTCAAAGAAAACTAGACACAGGGATGGTGGATGTGGCGGCGACCATGGAACGATGATGTAGACTGGGAGAAATGACGAGAAGATGCAGGGTGGTGGAAAACGCAGGTAAATAGCGGAGGAATGAAGGGTGAAAATGAGATATACAGTGGGACGACGATAAGTGAACGAGGCGGAGATACATAACATAAATACTGAGATATGACAAATAAACGGAATATGCGAATGGTGAAGGGGAAAGCAGATGACACGTGGGCGTACAAGAGACTTATACGGAAAATACGACGTGGAATTTGTGACGTGGAGGTGGACCAGGTCAACGGCTGGGCAGACAAACGATCTGAGCCGCACGATCCTTAAACGAGATCAACAGTTTAAACTGCGTCCGGCGGTGATGTGATGGTGGGCCACAGGCGTTATGAGCTTGGTTTAAAACACATGCAGCTTCGAAGAGTGGTCACCGTCGGATGAAGGCCTCAGGATCCAACGGTTCACGCTAATTTCATTGCGCGTCCGGGATCGAACGTTAACGCACGAAATGGGGCAGTATTGGAACAGTGGCCTGGGACGCGTGGCGCATAACGTGTGGAATCGCTGGGATTTGCGGAATACCACCCACCTCCGGAAGGCAGTGCGAAATAAACATGTCGGTTTTAAGCAATGGTTTTAGGGCGCGGGGACCACAAAGGCAGTGCGCTATGGTGCTTTGATTTGTGTTTGATCGGACGGCCTGGAACGGACCCGATGGATTTAAACGATAAGCTCCTTTTGATATGGCACCTGGTCTAGCGCCTGGGTTACGTGAGCAATCCACTAAAGTGGCTAAGACCGAAAGGGCTGGGCCTTTAATATTTTCATTCGTTGGCCGTTTTACAATGAAATTTGACTCTGAAGGCGGGGAGCGATATATGAGAAAAAATTTCTTAAAACAGGAGAGGGGATTTGGTATGTTAAAATGGGGGTTATCGGCCAAGAATCACAATGGGGCTGGAATGATCAACACCTCCCTTGGATTCTTGCACCACTTTGCACCGACATTTTGTTCTCTTCACCAATCGACACCAAAGACACCTTGTGCAACATCTTGTCATCTTCTTCCAAAGACGACCTGTTTTCATATTGCAACATATCATCATTTATATCAACAATAACATGAAAAGGATTATGTACAAAATATTTTTGCTTAATCATCAACAAAGTCAAATTTTGACTTGCATTGACAAGCCTTCTCAACTGCCCTACATTCACTAAAGAAGATTCTAGCTTCTTCCGATGTGCCCTCACAATAAACTCCTTGCCATCCTCGAATAGGTGATACTTGTTCTCATGGCAATGGAAGTTTTCTTTCCTGTCATATAAGTAGGGACTACCCAACACCACACTTGTAATTTCAAGCGATACCACATCTAATTCAACTATGTTAACATAATGAGCTATTATGGAGAAGCGCAACATGCACTTGCTTGAAACTTGTAAATTAGCATCCTTGCAAATCCATCCAAGTGGATATGGCTTTGGATGTGGAATGGTCTCAAGTTTCAGCTTCTTGACTAAGTCTTCTGAGATGAGATTCACTTGTGACCCACTGTCAAACAATGTGTCTATATTTTTGTGTTTGGAAATTATCCTCACATGAAACAACTCAATCCTCCTCTCTTCATTTGGAGCTTCTATGTGACAGTTTAAAGTGCTAGAATTGGGATTTATTTATTCTACAATCTCTTTCCCCTTTATGTTCTTTAGTACCATGGCTATGCTTTTAGTTTCATCTCCTGATTCAGACCCTAAGCCTTGTTCAACTATTGCAACCGTTTTTCCTTTTTCTTTGGCCTTATCTTTGGTTTTAAATTTTTCTAGCTTCAACACCGGGTGAAGTTTCCAGCAATGTTCTTCATTGTGGCTTGTTTTGCAACAGTTCTTACAAAATAATTTTCCTTTTTCTTTCCTAGAGTTTGCATTTATTTTTCTTCCTTTGCCTTTAAATTCACTATCCTCATTCCCATCAAAAGATTGTTTACCTCTAGCCTCTAAATGCGTGGTTTGGACACAAACCTTGTCTAGACTAGTAGGATTGAACATAAGGATAGTATGTATAAGATAATTGTGTAAACCACCTATATATTTCAGCAAAGTCTCTTGGCTATGCAAATCAATTCCTAAAAAAAGAGCCCTTCTTCTAAAATATTGAGTGTAATCTTGAACATTTTGTCTTTTAAGTTGTCTCAAACTTTGCCAATTCATGATAGCCTTTTGTAAATGAGCTAATGGATAAAATTACTGCTTAATTGCGGAAATAAATTCAGCCCATGATAAAGTGATCTTACCATGTTTTTTAATTTCATACTTGGTCTTGGCTTCCCACCATACCAATGCTGCTCCTTCCATTCTCAAAGAGGCTAACTGAATCTTGGTGTCGTCTTCATGAGGGTTTTGTATCCTCAAATAAACTTCCAACTGTCTTATCCAATTGTCAAGTTTCTCTACATTGACTTCACCGTTAAACATAGGCAACTCAAATTTAACATTAAGCTTTAAAAATGGACTTTTACCAGTGGTTTTGGACTTGCGAGATTGATTCACAAAAGTTGAGGATGACGATGTAGAGGAAGAGGATGAAGATGGGGATGGTGGATCACCATTTCCTCCATGTCCTTTCTTTGACTTGTCATCACTTTTATTTCCTCCTGAAAAACCCTCTCCTTATTTATGATGTTTAGACCCTTCTCCTACATGTCTGTCATTCCTTTCTTGGTAGAGTATCCTCACCATCTCCATCATGTTTAGGAAAGCCTTTCGGAACACCCGTTCTTCTTCTTTGGGGCAATGTCTTCAGAAACTTCTCTTTCTCTTGAAGACATGCTTGAGGCTTCTTCTATAGCTCTTGGAGGTAAATTAGAAGGTGGATTTAATGGCACTCTGGCCCTCCTTGGTTGAGGATTACTTTGTGCTCTAACCAATTGTCCTTCCCCTCTCTTGAGCTTAAGCCTAGTAAGCATCAAAACTTGCAAACAATCAACTATATCTTTGCACAAGAACAAATGCAGAGTAAAAATCTAGCTTCGATACCAACTGATCTGAAAATGGAATCATTTGTAATGCTATGCAAAGTATCCATTTCCATATAATTTATAGTGCAAAGAGTTCTCCATGACTTGTAGGTTAAACAAAGTAGTTTTGGTTTGTTTCTGAGTTTTATGTGTGAGGATTTGTTAATTAAATTTACTGTTTAACATAACACAACAGAAATACACAGCAAGTAAAATTCACTATCAAATAACACAACAAATTGTTGAGGCAGTTCACCCCTCCTGGGCTACATCTGTCGGTCCAAGGCTCCCCAATGGCATGTCCTTGCTCTATTAATTTTATCAAAATGGTTATACAGTGAAAAATATGCCTAAATAGGAAAAAATAGCTGTAATTTCAGCTTCAAAAGATATAAAATAGCTAAAAATGGCTTTTATTTCACCTTAAACAGTGAAGTGCAACCCAATACAACTCCTTCCCCCTGATAGTCCTTATGGCTCTTTCATCTTCCATGAATAAAAATATATTGTAGATCACCTATGTTGGCTCTGAAACCTATCCCAAACTGTTCAGAATGCTCAAGAGACCCAAAATTGACTAAAATTTCATCCAATTTCGTTCAATATTGAAAGAGTTATGGCAAAAACACATTTTTGCCCAGTGTCCCCCAAAATCCTCCTCCAAAACTGGAGAAACTCGAGTTAGTGCTCCAAAATAGGCAGAAATCCCAAAAATGTCGGAATCGGCGCCAAAATTGGCAGATCGCTGGTGGTTACAATAAATGTCATATGGCATGTGACCACACAACATTTTCCGCTGCATATAATGTTATCATAACCATCGCATTGAATCTTAAAGGTGGTCACATGGTGGTTAACGCAAACAATTATACCGTTGCAAAGTTTTCCACCAGCGTTAAGCCCCCCAGTTCTCAGCACCTGGTCACGAACTGTCGGGGTGCTATCGGGCTAGCCCTTAAATTTTCTGCCGGATTGCAATTTAAAACATAAATATGTCGCGTGACCAATGGTTATTAAGAACTATAATGTGGGCCAGTTGGTCGAGCGCTTGCGCTAGCAGACGGGAGGCCGTGGTTCAATTCCTGTCGACTATGAAATTTTTTGCAGTGCCAAACCTCCTCCAGCCTGGGGCCACGTGGCGGCCTCCGGGCTTGCCACATGGCACCCTTTGATTGGCCAAAATCAAACAAAGTCAAACCAACATCGAATGACAGAATGCCACTTGTCCGCATATGATAGGCCCGCTTGGAATATTTAGGGGAATATTTTGAGGAATATTCCTTGGAATATTCTTTTTAAAAATTTTCCAAATTCATAAAGTCAAACTTGGTCAACTGAAAAATGGAGTTTACTAGAGACTTCAAACCTTCATAACTTTCACATATGACCTCAGTTTTGAGAACCGTTTGCGGCGCTAGAATCGTAGTGATGAGACCTTTCCGGTCATTTAGAAAGTAACCATTTTTGAACACTTTCATTTTTCAGCAATTTTCATAACTTGGACATGATCACTTGATCAACAACGTTCTCCATGTCAGTTATACACCACTGCATATTAGGTTCAATGTTGTCCACATAAGTGCTGGAAAAATTTTGGGCCGTGGTCTCAAATCGAGTAACAAGAGGGTGAGAAGAGTTTGCCCAGTAATCTCGACTGTCGCGACGGGCAAGGGGAGGCGCATGAGAGTGACGAGGGGGCATGGAGGCGGGGAAAGGAGGAGGAGTGGAGGGTGAGGCGCAGAGATGAGGGGGGTAGTTGCTTTGAGACGATTTCTAAGGAGGCCGAGTGGAAGTAGGCTTCTCAGGCCAAACAGACAGGAGTGAGGTATGAACAAGGAGGAAGGAGATGAAATAGGTGGGTGAGGAGTGAGAAAGCCTGGGTAAGCCTCTGGGAGGCGTGCTAGATGGGTTGTACGAATCATGCGAGAAGTTAATGCTGGGAGTGGGTGCGTACTTCTGAGAGCAGGTCACCGAAGTGCCGCAGGAGGGATCATTCGTGGGAAAGAAGGCTAGTGGGGGGTTCATGATTACAAAATTAATTGGGAGGGGGATCGAGGTAGAGGCTGGCTCGACCTGCTTCAAATCTAGAATGCTGATGCAGAGGCATTCTGTTTTGACAGATGGCGCCACTATGGATTCTCAGTCAGTTGAAGTGAGTCTATTGGAATCTCCAACGCTGGTGTTTGCCAGGAAGCCCGCCAGCTTATTGGCCTTTCTCCTAACAACCCAGAAGGATATGCCTCTGGAATTATTGATATTGTGTTTGATATTTTGAAGGATTTTGCTTATGCGCCAATATTCAGAGACTTGTTGAACGCTGCGCCCTTGTTGGATTTTCCGGCAATCTTGGGTAGCAACGATAGAATCTCTTTCTACCAGGAGGGGCCAGAAGTTGTGATGTCTGGAAATTTCAAGCCCGTGAGCCAAAGCCTGGAGTTCAGCAGCATTTTTGGTGGTGTAGCCAATGTTCCCATAATAGATATAGAGAATCGTACCTTTATGGTTGTGGAAAGCTCCTCCGAAACCCACATTTACAGGATTATCCTTAGAGGCTCTGTCATAGTTGAGTTTAATAATGTTGGGATTGGGAGGGTGCCAAAATGGTTCAAGCAGGGAGGCCAGGGAAGCAGAGGGATGAGGGGGATGGAAGAGGGTAGAGAGATTGAGAAGGGAAAGGATGTGGAATTCCTCCCTGGTAGGGGGGGAGGAGGGGTCTGGGACTTTGGCAATGGAGACTGATTCACACAAGGTTTTCTTGATGAGGTGAAGAGTATGTTCTTCTTTGTTTTCCAAGTTTTTGAAGATGCGTGAATTTATTTCTTTCCAGAGAGCCTAACATATGATGTTAGGGAGAAGGTTCCATGCTAGATTAATGAGGGGTTGGGGAGAGAAGGAGTTGCACCAAAGGTCAAGGGAGATGAGGATGGAGGAGGGATCACGATCCAAGGCATTGAAGATGAAGGAGAACCAATTCCAAATGTTGGAGGCAAATTGACACTTGTTGAGTAAGTGATTGGCAGTTTCAGGGTTGGATTTGCAAAGAGTTCAGATAGACGGACCTATGAAGCATTTTTTTTGGAGATTGTCCCAAGTCAAAAAATTTTGGTGCATGACGAGCCAAAGGAAAAGAGAAATTTTAGGCCAGTGATTTCAATTCCAGAGTCTTTTCCATTTGTTGTCCAGAGGAATGGGGTTGGGGTCAGAGAGGAGACTGTAGGCCTCTTTGATGTTGAAATTCCCTGCTGCGTTTGAACCCCATCTGAGTTTATCCAACTCCGCATATTTTTGGATTTGTCTTTTGTGAAGCTCCTCTGCAAGAATTTCCCCAATCTGGGGGTAGTTATGCTGAGCCATTTCATTGGGGTCCATCCACACCCGCCAATCCATGTTATCCTTGATTTTCCAAAATTCTTTGACAACCTTTTTGTTAAGCCTCTCCATTTGCAACCTAATGGGGAGGAAGATGTCAGTGTTGATCTTAGGGCGTTGTTACCATGCGTTGTCCCAGAACAATGCATTCTCCCCATTGCACACTTCCCAAAAATAGTGGTCTTGAATGAGAGTTATATTATCCTAAGCCTGATTCCAGATCAGAGAACCTTTAAGATTGCCCGAGAGTCTGATTAGGGAGTTAGGATGAAGAGTTGAAGCATATTTGGATTTCCAGAGCTTAGCCGAGGAAGTGGTAGGATTGGTGATCCAATGCCACCAATTTTTCGCTCCCATGACTTTACCAAGGAGATCTGAATCCCTGACGATGAGACCACCATCTTTTTTGGGCTTGCAGAGTTTTCTCCGGGCCACTAGTGCCCATTTGTCGTTATTCGCCTTGCCCTTCCAAAGGAAACCTCTTTGTATAACTTTGATTTGGTTAGAGATAGATATGGGGGCCGCAATGGCTGAGTATTGGTACTGAGGCATGGCTTGAAGAACGGAACGCACAAGAACTAGTCTTCCGGGGAGGTTAAGAGAGCAGAAGGTTGAGTTGGAATTCTTTTTTTTGAATCTTAGAAACTAGGGATTCCTAGCTACCTTTGGTTAAGGGTTTATCAGTTAGGGGAACACCCAAATATTTCGAGGGGAAGGAGCTGACCTGGAAGCCAAGAATGCAGATGATGTTAGTTTGAATGGCATTGGAAGTGTTTAGGAAAAAGAGTTTGGATTTGGCATTGTTAACAAAGGAACTAGAGGCCTGAGCAAAATCATCTAGAATGGCCCTGAAGGCTAGGCCTTCTTTGACAGAGGGAGTGCCCATGAGGAGCGTATCATCCACGAATTGCTGGTGAGTGGTCGGGGGGTAGATATTAAGGCCACTGACATGGCCATTGGAGGAAGCAACAAATATGGAGTGGCCAAGGCCTCCTGCCATGATTACAAAGAGGAAGGGCAAAAGAGGGTCACCCTGCCCAATGCTTCGAGAAGGGTTGATGATGGCTGAGGGGGAACCATTGAGGAGGATGGAGAAGGAAGCCCCTGAGACTAAATCCATGATCCAATTTATGCTGTCTTTGCTGAACCCAAAGGTGGCCAGCATACTCCTTATATAATATCCAATTTATTTTGTTGAAAGCTTTGGACATATCTAATTGGATAAGCATAGTAGGTTGCGTTGATCCATGAGGGAGTTGATGACTTCTTGAGAAAGGATGACGCTGTCCAAAATTTGCCTACCCTCAACGTAGCCAGTTTGGTGGGGTGAGATGAGAAGCGAAAGGAGAATTTTGATGCGGTTGGCTAGGACTTTAGAGATGATCTTGTAGATAACGTTGCAAAGGGCGATGGATCTGAATTGGTCAGGGGAGTCTACTTTATCAGATTTGGGGATGAGGGTGAGAAAAGTGGCGTTGAAGGATTTAAGGATGGATATTTTGAGACAAGATTCTTCGATTAGGTCATAGAATTCGTCTTTGATCAAGGGCCAACAAGATTTGTAGAAACCTATAGTGAATCCATCTGGACCTGGGGCTTTTCCATTGGGCATGGAATGGACAACTTCTTCCACTTCAGCCATTGTTATGTTTTTTAACAACATTTGGTTATGCTCTCTGGTTAAAATAGTAGGAATGTTCCTTGTGATTTTCTCGATGTCTTCCTCATTATCTTGGTTGGTCTCCGTGAGGATGGCCCCAAAATACTGGTTGAGCTCAGCTTCAATCTCAGTATGAGTGCTTAGATTAAGACCCTGTTGATTTTTGAGACTAAGGATTCTGTTGAATTTTCTGTGCTGGATCATGGATCTGTGAAAGAAAGCCATGTTCTTTTCTCCATCTGTAAGCCAACTTATTATGGACTTTTGCCTCCAAAGAGTTTCCTCCTGAGCTGCTTAGTCGTCCCAATTTTTTTGCAGCTTGATTTCCTCTTGCTTTTTTTGCTCTGCCATTCCATGATTGATGATATTCTGTTGGAGGGCTTGCATTTTTAGCTCAATTAGCTTTTTTCTCAGCTATTATGTCTTTGAAGTTTTTCTTGTTCCAGGCTTTGAGTTCCAATTTGATGAGCTTTAATCTTTGTTGGAAGTTATACATTTTATTGCCTTGTGAGGGGAGGGGAGTAGACCACCACTCCTTCATTTTGTCCTGAAAGTCTGGATGAGTAATTCAAAAAGCTTCAAACCTGAAGGGAGAGTTTTTTGGTCTTTCAGAGAGCTTGATGTTGAGAACGATAGGCCAGTGATGCGAGCCCGCTTGAGGGGCAATGCTTGTTTCCATTTCCAAGGAGGATAGGAAGAGGTCCTCAAAGAGGAGAAAGTGATCCAACCTTGAGGCGATCCGTCTTTCCCCTCCTCTTCTATTGTTCCAATTGTAGGTGCCATTTTTTGTGGGAGTGTCTATTAGGCCTAGATCATCAATCATGGCTTGAAAGGGCGCAGAGTCAGTGTCCAATCTTCGCATGCCTCCCCGCTTTTCTCCAAGATTGAGGATCATGTTTAAATCCCCAGCTATGAGACTTAGGGAGTGGCTGAGGGAACTGAGATGCTTCTTCAGGCGGATGATCCAGGCCACCCACTCTGAAGCAGAGTGAGGGGCGTAAACATTAGTGATGCATATATTGTCTTTGGTACCAGAGATGTGGAGGATGGTGGTGAGGGCATGTTTCGAAGCAAGAGATTCACATAAATGGAATCTGGAGTCCTTCCAAAAGGTGGCTAGACCTCCTGCAGTGCCAGAGGCCGAGATGGCCAGATGGATATAGTGATTTTTGAAGCAAGAATGTTGAATGGAGTCCATATCATTTAAGTTGGTTTTGGTTTCTTGAAGAAGTATAATGTCAGGCTTGTCTGATGCTATTTTGGATTTCAGGATCCTTTTCTTATTGGGACTATTTAGTCCTCTTATATTCCAAGATGTACAAATCATTATAACAATTTGAGAGAGAGAGAGATTTTCCTTACCTTTCCTTCATTGACGAGGCAGATGTCGAGCTCCTGAAGGAATTGGTTATTGGTTTTTCTGCATCTTTTTCGAGTCTACCCTTTGGTGATGTGTTGGTTGGCTTTGAGGTTGGCTGTGATTCCTCCTGCTGGATTTTCCCCCTTGTTTTGTTGCTCTTGTTGCCTCTGCAAACTTTGTTGTAGATTATAGGCCTCCTCGATTTTCTACACATGCTCGATGGGAACTCCTTCTATACCTTTTGCATTCCAATCTTTTGTTATTTTTTGCAAGTCCATTCCCATCAGGACTTGCTCAATCGCTCTTTCCTCGGGCGTGGGTATGTCCTAAATGCTCTTCATGTCTATATCATCTTGAGGTATACTGCCCTCCCGTGTGAGAGAAATTGTTGTGTCCATTTCTGTTCATGGGTTTTTCCTTCTCTGTATTCGTTTCCTTTTCCTTGTTGTGTTGGCCTGCATCCTATTGAAGTGTGGACAGGAGATTAAACTTGTTTTGCTGGGCGAAATTTAGGGGATCTTTCCTGATGTTGGTTATTTTTCTTTGCTTGTATTTGCTTCCTACTTTGGTGAATCCTTGTTCATCCTTTTTTCTTGCTTGATCTTCCTTTTCAGGGGGTTTTTTTTGCGGGAAATCTCTAAAGAGATGCCCATGTTCATGACATTTTCAACAACGAAAGGGGATGTGCTTATAATCTATGCTTTGGGTCCATATGTCGTCCCTGAAATTCAGTCTAATGGCTTCTGGTAAGGCTCCCGAGACGTCGATGTAGGCGCAAATGTGAGCGTAGGAGATATAGTGCCCATTTTTTGTACCTTCAGACATCTTTATGTATTCTTTGAGTTCTTCCTCGATGGCCTTTAGGACCGAGGGTGCCCAGTAATTAGTGGGAAGAGAGTACAACCTAATCTATACTGGAACCCTAGTGAAATCTTCTTTGTCTGGTGTGAAATTTTCCTTCCAATATCTCATGTATAGTCCCGCTGAGTTTTAAAATTAAGGGTCGCCTTCAAATATCCTGTCTCTATCTTCCAAGAGGGAAAATAATACTATGAAGAAACCTTTAGATCCTAACTGAAGTTCA